>CM055272.1:82708814-82766401 GCA_029237695.1 Conchocele bisecta
TGATACTAGACCGCTGGGTTGTTTCTATTTTCACCCATATACATGAATGAGGCACCTAAATATCGGATTTCCTATCTTGTTGCATTCAACAAGATTGAGAATCTGATACTTATGTACACCAACAACGCATATTGAAACAACCCAGTGTAGCATATTTTCAAAAATCCTGATATCCCCCTTTAAGTGCAGCATGGATGTGAGCCATTTGTCCGCAAGTATGATGTATTAAAATATTAAATTAATCCATCAAGGGATATATATTGATTGATTGGTGTTTGTGGTAAGGTCATTTAAGGCCGGGCCAACGGGTTCGATCCAGTATGTAACCTGCTGCACTGGGAGGAAAATTCCAAAATTGAAATTAAAATAACCTGACCTGCTGCCGGGTCCGTACCATACACCAAAGTCACTTGGCCCCTTCCCCTAAAAGTAATAGGATTATGAATAATTGGACGGAAAAATAGAAGTCATTACATAATTGAGAAACTCAAACTTCTTAATGTGTAAAAAATTTAAAAGTTGTGAAGGTCAAAAGGCCATGGTCCATAGGTCAAGGTCATGTTCTTGGAAACATGGATGTGTGGCATATGTCCACAAGTATGATGTATTATAGGAATGAACGGCCTTTTTGTGGAATTTATCGGGGTATAAACTTGGAAAAGTCGCGGGAATACTGGACGAAGGCCGGAAGGCCTCGTCCAGTATTCCCGCACTTTTCCAAGTTTATATCCCCGAGAAATCCACACAAAAAGGCCATTCATTCCTTATAATTCCAGCATTTGAAATAAATTCATCAAGATAATGTGTTTATTTTCCGTTTTCTTAAGAATTATTTTAACTGCGCCTCACGATTACAGAAAGTAGTTCGGCCTGGGAGTTTACTGGAATATAAACGTTGGACAGAGACTTGCTACGGGCCAATCAAATGTTAGGGAATTGTGTAAATATTTTTGTGCTGGAATTATTGAAACATGAAAGTATTCCATCAAGGGATATAGAACTTATGACAGAATTGAGAAACTCTGGCGAACTTCTTAATGTGTGAAAAAGCTCAAAGTTGTGAAGGTCAAAAGGTCAAGATCATATTAAGGGCAGCATGGATGTGCGGCATTCGTCCACAAGTATGATATGTTGAAATATTAAAGTAATCCATCAAGAGATAAAGAGGTTATCACAGAATTGAGAAACCCTGGGAAACTTCTTGATGTGTGAAACTTCAAAGTTGTGAAGGTCGAAATATCAAGGGAATGTTAAGGGCATGATGTAAGTGTGGCATTTGTTCACAAGTATGCTGTGTTAAAATATTTAAGTAATCCTTCGAGGGATATAGAAGTTATGACAGAAATGAGAATCTCAGGCGAACTTTTTAATGTACTGGGCGGACACACAGACGTATGGACACAGTCCAAACACTATATGCCTCCAGCTCTACCGGGACCGGGGTCATAAAAACGTTCACTGCTGAAAGACTGTGTTCTGAACCGGTGAGCAGAGTATTTAACAACCATCACTGTTCGGCACATTGACTGGGATAAACCTCGATATATCTTCAGGGCTTATTTCTGGGACAGAAAATGGAACACTCTTCCACTTTTTACACGGTATGTTCACTTTTCCAGTTGCCATATTTGTTAATGTGAAATTTGCAATTTTCAGTGCACGACATGGCATTCCTTGGTACGTACAAACACTCCCCCAGACAGTAGGGCATTTTTTGCAATATATTTCATTTCGTATTTCGAAGCCATCAAATTTTTTGGGCTTCCCGCTTGCACGGAGCTTAATTCTACTTTCGAATTCCGTGTCAATAACAAACCAAAACATTAAAACCTTTCTGATATCAGAACTGTTACAAGCAAAGGCTGTGCAATGTTTGCATTTCAACATGTACTCATTATTGTCAGTTTGTTTAATTTTCAATTGTTCAATATTCTTTTGGTACTTCTGTTTAATCATTGCTTCTTTCTGGAAATTGTTTATCATTCTTTCCAGGTCTGATTGCTTCATTTCTTGAACCAGTCCCATCGCTTGTTGCATCATGTGGGCCTTGTAGGCATTTACATTCTCACGGCGAACAATTGATTCGTTCCCAAACACCATAGTCATTCCACCCTTCTTTCGACTCCGGCCTACAATAGACATTGATGATACCGTCGGAATATCCACAAATGCCATAAACCCCATTTCTACAGTCACAGCCACAGTGGGGTTTATGGCATTGGTGGATATTCTAACTTCTGATCTTCCAGCACAATCCTGAAGCCTGATAAGTATGTAAACTGCATGCTAGAAGCATTTATGTAGCCGATTTCACCAACATTGCAAATAATACTTTTCTGGCAAAGTATACTTTGAGGGAGTAATCATTTATTTTTCCTGAAATGCATTATTTCATATAGAACTAACTACTGCATATATTTGATGATTAAAAGTTATGCAAAATTATTATACTGAATTTATTACATTATCACAGCCAAAATGGCTGTGATAATGTAATAAATTCAGTATAATAAAAATTAATAAATGTATCCTAAAATTTAAAATTTCTCTCAAAGTATACTTTGCAAATACTTTGCAATGTTGGTGAAATAGGCTAAAGGTGTTTCATTGACTGAATAATGAACATTTCAGGCCCTTATCAGATTGCTTAAAAGTGCAGGCTGCTGTGTTGCTATACTGGTCACACAACCCAAAAGTCCCATTTCTCCAGTCACAGCCACATATTTGTTGATTTCACTGTAAGACACATGTAGAATTCATCACGTAAATACAAAACTCCATTTCATCACAGTGGAAAAGTCAATCACAAATATCACTTCAAAATACTAGAATGCATGATGTTATGGTGTTTTATGGCTCAGTGACTTGTAAATTAAGACATTTAGAGCTGAGAATACACCCGGGGAGAATGCCCAAATTCAGCAGTTGAATTTACAATATCCTGATTTGCTGCCAGGTGATTTTACCACAGCAAAATCTCTTATCCTCACCACCTTTTACTCGGCTCCTATGAAAAGCAGGGGATACTGGTTAAGACTTACAAGAATAAATGTCCATGGTCTCAAAAGAAGACTATATTGGAGTTGCAGTAAACTATTCCATGGATCTACCGGTCGGGTTGCTGAAGTATCCAGGTATTGCGCACAATGAATATTTGGAGGATGGTAAACATGCATATGAAGTTTCAAGTCAATGAGTGAAGTGGTTGAGGAGATATAACAAACATAAAAACTTTAAAGCAAAGTTTACAAAAACTTTAACGCAAACACATTTGACATTGACCTTGGGCATGTAGGCAGCATGGGTATTGCGCACAATGAATATTTTGAGGATGATAAACATGCATATGAAGTTGCAAGTCAATGAGTGAAGCGGTTGAGGAGACATAACATACGTAAAAACTTTAACGCAATAGTTTACAGAAAAAATTTAAATGAAAACTTCTAAGACATTTGACATTGACCTTGTGCAGCATGGGTATCACGTACAATGAATATTTGGAGGATGATAAACATGCTTATGAAGTTTCAAGTCAATCTGAAGTGGCTGCAGAGATATAACATATGAAAAAACTTTAACGCAAATCCGGATGCACGTACATACGGACACACGTACGTACGGACGTCAAAGTGCCGACTATAACGCGCTATCTGCAAGCGGGCACGACAAAAAAATAGAACACGGATGCCCCACATACCGCTTTGATAATAAATGAGGCAAAATTCCAAGTCCAAAAGGGGAGATAATCCATGAACCTGGGGTCGAATAAAAAATCTAAATAAACTCTGTGCCTTTTCTCATCATAAGGAAGCTACATACCAAGTTTCATGTCTGTAGCTATTACGGTTTAAAAGTTTTACGAGTTACGAGACAAAATTGCCAAATTCTAAGTTGAAAATGGGGAGATAATCCAGGACCCCAGGGTAGAATCAAAAATAAAAATAAACTTTGCATCATAACGAAGCTACACACCAAGTTTCAGATGTGTAGCTAGTACGGTTTAAATGTTTTACGACTTACAAGGCAAAATTGCCAAATTCTAAGTCAAAAAGGGGGAGATAATCCATGACCTCGGGGTCGAATCAAAATAAACTTTGCGCATCTACTCATCATAACGAAGCTACATACCAAGTTTCAGGTGTGTAGCTATTACGGTTTAAAAGTTTTACGACTTACAAGGCAGAATTGCCAAATTCTAAGTCAAAAAGGGGAGATAATCCATGACCCCGAGGTCAAATCAAAAATGAAAATAAACTTTGCGCATCTACTCATCATAACAAAGCTACACACCAAGTTTCAGATGTGTAGCTAGTACGGTTTAAATGTTTTACAACTTACAAGGCAAAATTGCCAAATTCTAAGTCAAAAAGGGGGAGATAATCCATGACCTCGGGGTCGAATCAAAATAAACTTTGCACATCTACTCATCTAAGGAAGCTACATACCAAGATTCAGGTGTGTAGCTATTAGAGTTTAAAAGTTTTACGACTTACAAGCCAAAATTGGAAAATTCTAAGTATAATCCATGACACCGGGGTAGAATCAAAAATCAAAGTAAACTTTGCGCATCTACTCATCATGTGGAAGCTACATACCAAGTTTCAGGGGGTGTAGCTAGTACGGTTTAAAAGTTTTACGACTTACAAGCCAAAATTGCCAAGTTGAAAGGGGGAGATAATCCATGACACGGGGGTCAAATACAAAATTGAAATAAACTTCGCGCATCTACTCATCATAAGGAAGCTACATACCAAGTTTCAGGTCTGTAGCTAGTACGGTTTAAACGTTTTATGACTTACAATGTTAGTGACGGACGGACGGACGGATGGACGGGACGGACGGACAAGGCTAACACTAAATGTCCCCTCCACTATCGTGGTGGGGCATAAAAAAAACGTCTTAAAATTTTTATAATTGATCACTTTTTATACAAAAGTCAGTCCACTGTGCGTTTGTGGCAAAAGTCAGTCCACTGTGCGTTTGTGGCAAAAGTCAGCCCACTGTGCATTTGTGGCAAAAGTCAGCCCACTGTGCGTTTGTGGCAAAAGTCAGCCCACTGTTGTGCGTTTGTGGCAAAAGTCAGCCCACTGTCAGCAAAACGCATTTGTGCATTTGTCAGCCCACTGTGCATTTGTGGCAAAAGTCAGCCCACTGTGCGTTTGTGGCAAAAGTCAGTCCAATGTGCATTTGTGGCAAAAGTCAGTCCACTGTGCATTTGTGGCAAAAGTCAGCCCACTGTGCGTTTGTGGCAAAAGTCAGTCCAATGTGCATTTGTGGCAAAAGTCAGTCCACTGTGCATTTGTGGCAAAAGTCAGCCCACTGTGCATTTGTGGTAAAAGTCAGTCCACTGTCCATGTGTGGCAAAAGAAATCTTATTTTCACGTGAAGTCAGACTGACACACTCCATCAATTCTAACACTGATGAAGTAGTTCTAAGGGAAGTTACTGGCGACTTCCCAGGTTCCGTAACCTATTCAGACAGGCCTATACAAGTGGACCAGTGTTTGTTGAGACTGATATCAAATGGTATTCAATATATCAGGTAACAATTAGTACAACAAGGGCATCGTTATAACTAAGCTAATCCTCTTTGTTACTGTTAACTGATGTAGTAATAGGCTTCATATACCAACCGCCTGAAACCTCACGATTTTACACTCCTGATGAAACTGAGACCCTTGATATTGAAATCACAGCTAAGTGTATTGATTATGAATGTGTGTATATACATGTACTAGGTGATCTAAACTGTCACACCTCTGACATTGACGAGTTTGTGGAGATTGACCCATTTGTCACAGAACGTTTAGCATTAAATGATGAGAATCTGACTAAATTCTATAACAAATCTGAGCATTTATAACAATATGGACTGAACAAACACAGAGTATCCAAAGATAGCAAGGTTAACAACAGTGGTCATCACTTACTAGACTTGTGCAAGGCAAATAATTTGTTTATTCTGAATGGCAGATGTGGTACGGATAAAGGTATAGGGGCATATACATACAGAAGTACGTCAGTGATAGATTATGCCATTACAACAATTGATGGCATATCACATCTTAATAATTTTAATATCACTGATGTTCTATTCTCTGATGGTCATGCAATACTAGACATACATTTGCACTTCAAGAACCTGCTAAATGATAGAAATCTTAGAACATCTTCAAGAAAAATGAAAATAAAGCATGTCTTTCGAGGTGGAAACAGGACAAACAAAATGAGTTTCAAATATTACACAAGTAGAAGTTAATGATATTCACTGTAATCTTGATCAACTTGTCAAAAACTCGCAAACAACAAAAGCTGATATTAATTCAATAACGTTAGAAATTGGACAATTACTCACAAATTCTGCCAAATTAACCTTCGGTCATAAGCATAGCCAATACTCAACCAACAATAAAACAGGGTTTGGGCCAGTGTGTCAAAGGGCACGAAATAAATGTCATGAAATGAAGAATAAGCAAAGTGAGGACCCATCCAACATAAATGAACAACACTTAAAACATGCTAGTAAAATTTAAAAGAAAACAATGAATAAGTATGTTAATAGAACTAAAAGAGAAACACAAAGAAACTTGGGTGGTCAGAATTGGGTCATATGCACAACAAAGCACCATCCCTAGACACATGTTGTGGGCAAATATTATCAAAATCGATGAAACGGTTCATGAGTTATTGAAAACTGAAAGGCGTTACTTAACATACGCATGCACGCATGCACGCATGCACGTACATGGACTAATGCTATATCCCCTCTTGCCTATCGAGTGGATACTGAAATGCTCAAATCTGATACCGAATACCATCCTAGTGTCAGTTGATATCAATTTTATCAGGCAAGGCTAGGAAACGTGTAGGAATTCTGAGGCTCGCCAATGAAGTCCTACCATTTCTGAGACGACCCTGAGAAACTTGATATCAATATACACTAGATTGATATGCTATTATCAGGTAACGTTTTATGCTAGCCAATGATATCAGCTAGTTTTCAATGAAAATAACACAGACTTGTTTATGTTGCATTGTTACACCGACATCATTTGGTAACCTCACATGACGCCGCTCAATCAATGAAACGTCAGTTTTCCGTTTGTTGCAGTCCGGGTGGCCGTTTCACTAAAATGTTTGTAAGTGCAAAATTATGATAGTCTGTAAATTTCACATTAACAATGTTTTCTTGTAAACAATTATTGGATTTACATTTATTGAGCATAGGCTGCATAGACTCGCCGGCTTTCAACTTTCACTCGTCAAGACGGAAAAGCGACTCGTCAATGTTAGCGAACGAGTTGATTTGTCAACGCCTGCCATTAACAACATTTATCAGGTAACTTTAGTATTGGCCCAACACAAGTCAACTCTGCCACAGAGCACTTTCAATTTTATTATGACCACGATTAAAAGTGACAAATGTCATTGGCCCAAGATGGCAAAAGAAACCAGTGTAAAACCTACATGCAGTTGCAGGCTGGCATGCATGTATTAGTACAATATATGAGTGAACATCTATGCTGTCTGATGAGTGCTGTCCAATTTAACATTGCAAATGGCTAAGTTGGTTACACAGAAAAAATAGACATTATGTTTGTAAACATGGATATGCCCCCATGTCATACTGGACTCTAACTAAAGATTGTGTATAAAAAAGTCATTTGATAAAGTCTACAAGCTTTTTGACATAAAAAAATGGCTACATGTTTCAGCAACATTTTGAAGGTCACAAAGGTCAAGGTCATGTCACTGGTGGTGTGATTGTGTGATACATGTTCGGGTGAATGAACTGTCCAAATATTAAAGCAATCCTTCAAGTAATATTGAAGATATTGCATGATGGAGGAATTCTTACACACTTTTTGACGTAAGAAAATGGCTAAGTGTTTCAGTACCATTTTGAAGGTCACAAAGGTCAAGATCATGTCATTGGTGCTACGAGAAACTCTTACAAACATTTCAACGTTAGAAAATGGCTAAGTGTTTCAGCACCATTTCCAAGATCACAAAGGTCAAGGTCATGTCATTCGTGGTGCGAGTGCTTCGCACATGTTCAGGTGAATGAACTGTCCAAATATTAAAGTAATCATTCAAGAAATATTGAAGATATTACATGATGGAAGAACTCTTACACACTTTCCGACATAAAATAATGGCTAAGTGTTTCAGCACCATTTCGACGGTCACAAAGGTGAAGGCTATGTCATTTGGTGCGAGTGCTTCGCACATGTCCAGGTGAATGAACTGTCCAATATTGAAGATATTATATGATAGAGAAACTTTTTAACGTAAATGTACACAAACGGACGTACAGACAGACAGAACCTCAAAAGCAACGCAATATGTCCCCCTTAGTATTTATTGCATTGAGGGCATAAATAGGTAAAGGTAAACAAAAAAGAACGTCAGATGATGGATAGTGGTATGAGGTGGGCACCCGTTGGTTACGAAGCTGAGCAAGTATGGTGGTACTAGGTACAGAAAGTGAGACACAGATCTAAATGTGAAAATTTAATGTTGAAAATTTCAATTTCGAGAAAAAAATAGGTCAACGTAAAAAAAGGTCACATGTTGGATAGTGGTATGTGGTAGGCACTCGTTGGTTATGACGTTTTGCAAGGATGGTGTTCTAGGTGGTATAGTAACAGAGAAATGGACCTAACCACGAAAACTTAACATTGAAGTCGACTAAATAAAAAAATAGGTCAAGGTCATACTAGATTGGTCAGTAAGCGAGGCTTACGGAATACCCCCCGCGTGGGCACAGGTACCCCTAAATATGTAAACAAAAATCCAAGTGTGTGGGCTTGTGACCGTGACTCTGGGTTTAGCAGGGGCGGCACTAATGTGAATTTGTCACAAGGTGGTTGAGGTTCATTGGATCAATGCGTGTGTGAAATGTGAAGCAGATCCGAGCAAGGAAATAGAAGTTATAACCGATTTCTCTGATGTTAAGTTTTGTAAAGAGACTAAGTATGTGACCTTGACCTCGAAATCAGCAGGGAATTGTCACATCATGATAGTAGAGCCTTAGAAGAAGAATGCATGCATCAAATATTAAGAATTTTCGATGAAAGAAATAGAAGTTATAACATATTTCTCTGATGTTAAGTTTTGTAAAGAGACAAAGTATGTGACCTTGACCTTAGGATCAGCGGGGGCTGGACGGTCGTATATTTGTCACAGCATGCTAGAACAACCTTAGTGGAATGCACGAGTGAAATATTAAGAATTTTCAATGAAGTTATAAATGATTTCTCTGATGTTAAGTTTTGTAAAGAGACCAAGTATTTGACATTGACCTTGGCATCAGTGGGGGTTGGTCGGTCGTGGATTTGGCGAAGCATGGTAGTAGAGCCTTACAGGAATGCATGTGTGAAATATTAAGCATTTTTATATGAAGGAAATAGAAGTTATAACAATATTTCTCTGATGTTAAGTTTTGTATACTAAGTGTTTAACCTTGACCTTGGGATCAGCACACTGGATCAGCGGGGGATTGCACGGTCGTGGATTTGGCACAGCATGGTAGTTGAGTCTTACAGGAATGCATGTGTGAAATATGAAGCAGCTTAGATGAAGGAAATAGAAGTTATAACATATTTCTCTGATGTTAAGTTTAGTGACGAACGGACACACAGACAGACACACGTACGGACGGACAGACAACCTGACTCCAGTATCCCCCACAACTCGTTGCGGGGGGCATACATATTAAGCATTTTAGATCAAGGAAATAGAAGTTATAACATATTTCTCTGATGTTAAGTTTTGTAAAGAGACGTATTTGACCTTGACCTTGGGATCAGCACAGCTGGATCAGCGGGGGTTGGATGGTCGTGGATTTGGCACACATGGTAGTTGAGCCTTACAGGAATGCATGTGTGAAATATGAAGCATTTCAGATGAAGGAAATAGAAGCTATAACATATTTCTCTGATGTTAAGTTTAGTGACAGACGCACGCACGGATGGACGGACGGACAACCTGACTCCAATATACCCCCACCCAGAACTCGTTGTGGCATACATATTAAGCATTTTAGATGATGGAAATAGAAGTCATAACATATTTCTCTGATGTTAAGTTTAATGACGGACGGACGGACGGACGGACGGACGGACGGACGTTCTTACAGTATATTAGCCACATAAAACGATTTTTAGCCACATAAAAGGATTTTTTAGGTGGCTAATTGTAACCAACCCTATCCTTTACCAAGTCCATAACCCTGTGGGGCTAGCCACATAAGTACCCTAATGTGTGCCCGGACGGACGGATGGACGGACGCACTGACGAACAACCAGGCTCCAGTATACCCACCCACAACTAGTTGCGGGGGGTATAAACAAGAGGACCCTAATTCGCTCACCTGACTCCATGAACACCAGAGGAGAATGTGACATTGAGTTAATAAGTGTTTTAAGAAAAGTGTGCTATTGTTAGATGGCATTCATCTTGGATTAAGCGATGACTCTCATTTTACCAAATCTGAAAATGCTTCACCCAAGGATCTTAACTTACTATGAAGTTTGGCCAGCATCGGCCATGTGGTTCCTGAGAAAAAGACGTTCAAAATCTCGAATAAATGGACCTTTTGGAGGCCATCATGGATGACATAATCATCTGATTCCGACAAATATTGCACCAGAGCAATCGCCTCATCGATACCTTCAATTTGATATGTGACATGAGCATATTTGGTCAAAAATAAAATTTGACCCCACGGGCCACGCCCATTTTTGACCCCGGGGTCACCATTTTAACAACTTTGAAAGAGCATTCTACGTCGATCATTCCTACCAAGTTTCGTCAAAATTCCGCTGGCGGTTCATGAGAAGAAGATTTTTTAAGAATTTGTGCTATTTTTAGACGGCGGCCATCTTGGATTAGCGACGACCTCCATTTTAACAAATTTGGACCCATGGACCATAACTGTGAAGCTTAGCCACCATGGATCAAGCGGTTCGTGTGAAGAAGAATTTTTAATCTCTAATAAAAGAACAACCTTTTGACCTTTCGGCGGCCATCTTGGATGACATGACCATCCAATTTCGACAAATAATGTACCAGAGCGATCGCCTCTTTGATACCTTCGATTTGATACAGACATGACCATATTCGATCAAAAATAAAATTTGACCCCAATTTGACCCCACGGGCCACGCCCATTTTTGACCCCGGGGTCACCATTTTAACAACTTTGATAGAGCATTGTACATCGATCATTCCTACCAAGTTTCGTTAAAATTCGGTTGTCGGTTCATGAGAAGAAGATTTTTTAAGAATTTATACTATTTTTAGACGGCAGCCATCTTGGATTAGCGATGACCTCCATTTTAACAAATCTGAAAAGGCTTCACCCATGGACCATAACTTTTAAGTTTGGCTACCATGGGCCAAGCGGTTCATGTGAAGAAGAATTTTGAAATCTCTAATAAAAGAACGACCTTTTGACCTTTCGCCGGCCATCTTGGATGACATAACCATCCGATTTCGACAATAAATGCACCAGAGTGATGGCCTCGTTGATACATTCGATTTGATATATGACATGACCATATTCGGTCAAAAATTAAATTTGACCCCAATTTGACCACACGGGCCATGCCCATTTTTGACCCCGGGGTCACCATTTTAACAACTTTGAAAGAGCATTGTACATCGGTCATTCCATCGATCATTCCTAAGTTTTGTCGAAATCCGGTTGCGGTTCTTGAGAAGATTTTTGAAGAATTTGTGCTATTTTTAGACGGTGGCCATCTTGGATTACGTGATGACGTCATTTTAACAATTTGTAATCCCCCTATCTATGGACCATGACCATGAAGTTTGGTGACTATAGGCCCAATGGTTACCGAGGAGAAGACGTTTGAAAATGTTCACGGACGACGGACAGACGACAGACGACGGACGACGGACGAACGACGGACACATTGCGGTAACAATAGCTCACATGAGCTTCGCTCAGGTGAGCTAAAAAGTCCAGTCTGGAAGTGTTAATGTTTAGGTTCCCTCCTCCCGCGGGGGACGAGCAAAAAAAACCACACATTTGTCGAGGCCTGAATGTGTTGTTACATTAACATCATGTAGAAACATCATGGAACACATATCATATTATTTGATAAATGTCGCTGTTACTGGGAAAAATGGGTTTAACAACCAGTGTAGAGCGTTAAGGTTTCAAATGCACAAAGTATTGAGTATGACCTTGACCCTGGGCTTAGCGAGGGTGGCATGAACATGGATTTGTCACAGGATGGTAGAGGAGCATGTGAGTGTTAAGTGTGAAGCATATCCGAGCAAGGAAACAGGAATTATAACCAATTTCTCCCATGTTAAGTTTGGTAAAGAGACAGAGTATGTTACCTTGACCTTGGGATCAGTGGGGGCGAGACGGTCGTGGATTTGTCATAGCATGATAGTAAAACATTAGAGGAATGTATGCGAGAAATATTAACAATTTTTTATGAAGGAAATAGAAGTTATAACATATTTATCTGATATTTGTAAAGAGACTAAGTATGTGACCTTGGGATCAGTGGGGGTTGGACAGTAGTGGATTTGTCACAGCATGATAGTAGAGCCTTAAAGGCATGCATGCGTGAACAAAAAAAAATAAGAATTTTCGATGAACGAACAGGGCTGTAACCAAAGGTAACAAGAATGCCGTAAGTCACAAAATACGCCTGAAGATGGGCCAGACAGTGAAAATGCAGATATTGTGAAGCTGTCACCAAGGCCAGAAATATTAATGAGAATCTGAAAATCTATAGCATTATTTTTTCCTCTTGTTGTGATAAACAGGTATACTAATTTAGGTAGAGATGTGCAAAGTAGAAATTATATAGAATTGGATACAAAAATGTAGAAAAAATGGCTAAGTTTAAAAGGTGATATTTTTGTTGAAATATATTTTTGGACATAAGAACACCAAGGTGCACATCTTCAATATGTGCAGAAGATGTGTGTATAGTTTCAGATCGATTGACTTAATGTTTCAGAGGAGTTGTGTACACAAACTCTGTACCCTATATAGAATTGTATACAACAAGAATTGTCAGAAGACAACGAAGCTCGCCTATTGGCAGCATTCACTCAAACTTGGCACAGTTGTATAAAAAAACATGAATATTATATAACTATAAGGGGTGTGCGGTGGACTTGACATTGGGGTCAGTGGTGGATGGTGTGTCATTGATTTGATATAGCATGATATAGCATATTAAGAGCATGTATGAAAACAGAAGTTATACAAAATTTACCCCAATGTTAAGTTTATGAATGCATAAAGTTGGTGATTTTCTACAGCATGATAGCTATTCACATGAGGAATGCATGCATGAATGTGCTAAGTTTGTGACCTTGACTTTGGGGAAAGGGGTGGGGGGGGTCATGGATTTGCTGTAGCACAATAGAGGATCATCAGATGAATGCATGAAATATCAAAGCATTCCCTGTAAAGAAACAGAAGTTACACAACATTTACCCCAACATTAAGTTTATGAACATGCTAAGTTTGTGACCTTGACCTTGGGATAAGGGTTGGGTGGTGGGTCGTGGATTTGCTACAGCATGATAGAGGGTCATCTGAGGAATGCATGTATGAAATATCAAGGCGTTCCATGATAGGAAACAGATGTTATAAGACATTTACCCCAACGTTAAGTTTATGAATGTGCTAAGTTTGTGACCTTGACATTGGGGAAAGGGCTGGGGGTGGATCATGGATTTGCATAGCACGATAGAGTATCATCATATGAATGCATGTATGAAATATGAAGGCGTTCCCTGTAAATAAACAGAAGTTACACAACATTTACCCCAACGTTAAGTTTATGAATATGCTAAGTTTGTGCCCTTGACCTTGGGGTAAGGTTTAGGTGGTGGGTCGTGGATTTGATACAGCATGATAGAGGGTCATCTGAGGAATGCATGTATGAAATATCAAGGCGTTCCATGTAAGGAAACAGATGTTATAAGACATTTACCCCAACATTAAGTTTATGAATGTGCTAAGTTTGTGACCTTGACCTTGGGGTAACGGTTGGATGGTGGGTCATGGATTTGCTACAGCATGATAGAGGGTCATCTGAGGAATGCATGTATGAAATAACAAGGTGTTCCATGAAAGGAAACAGAAGTTCTAAGACATTTACCCGAACGTTAAGTTTGTGGACGCCGACGACGCCGGGGTATGACATAAGCTCTTCTGCACTTCATGCAGGCGAGCTCAAAATATAGAAAAAATGGCTAAGTTAAAAATGTGATATTTTTGTTAAAAGATATTTTTTCGGCATAAAAACACCAAGGTGCACATCTTCAATATGTGTAGAAGACATGTGTACAGTTTCAGATCGACTGACTGAACGGTTTCAGAGGAGTTGTGTACACAATCTCTGCACCCTATATAGAACTGTACACAAAAATGAGAAAAATGGCTATTAAGTGAAAAATGTGATATTTTTGTTAACAAATATTTTTTCGGAAAAAACCATCAGGGTGCACACCTTCAATATGTGTAGAAGATGTGTGTATAGTTTCAGATCGAATGACTGAACGGTTTCAGAGGAATTGCGTACACAAACTCTGTACCTATATACAAAAATGTAGAAACAATGGCGAAGTTAAAAAGGTGATATTTTTGTGAGAAAAAAAAATAATTCCGCATAAAGACACGAAAGTGCACATCTTCAATATGTGTAGAAGACGTGTGTATCTTTTCAGATTGATTGACTGAACGGTTTCAGAGGAGTTGTGTACACAAAATATGCAGTTTTTCTGTCCGCCGGCTGCCCGCCCGCGGTAAAACATAATACGTACCGTTTTTTTTAAAACGGTCGTATAAAAACTGGACGAGGCGAAACAAGTCCCGATATGGGGGTCAAGAGCATTCTCCCCGCCACCACCCCCAGGGATTCTTCGCATAAACAAATCGGCAAAATGACAGACGAGGCGACCGCCTCATCTGCGTCATCCTGATTACGGTACTGACGAAACAGGAGTTATAACATATTTCTGTGATGTTAAGTTTTGTAAAGAGACTAAGAATGTGACCGTGATCTTGGGATCAGCGAGGGGGGTGGGTTGGGGGGGGGGGGGCAGTTATGGATCAGTGGGGGGGGGGGGGAAGGGACGGTCGTGGATTGGTCACAGCATGATATAGTAGAAGTAGAGCCTTAGAGTAATGCATGGGTGAAATATAAATTAATCAAGGAAATCAGAAGTTATTACACATTTCTCTGATGTTAAATATAATGACGGACGGACAACCGGACACCAGTATACCCCTCCACAACTTGTTGCGGGGGTATACTAAAACACCTGCCATGCTCCTAACAAGCAATACAGATCATTATGCTAACATGTATTTGATAAGTAGCTACATTGGTCAGAAATCCCAAAAGCCCAATTTCTCCAGATACATGCAGCCACAAAGTATAACACTGTATGCTTACCAGACATTTGTATCTTAGTTATCTCATTGCCGGTGTAGTTGTAACTGATCACGTTGTCACAATTTGGTACATCAATTCCCTCCGTACCAACAGAGGTCGCAACAAGAATCTTGACCTCACCCTTAGTAAACTTATCCATGGTAGCGCACTGTTCGACCTCAGTCATCCCTGCAGATAAATAAAGTCCACGTTCATTTCAACGAAAACCATGCTATATTTACTAATTCTGTAGCATAAGCCATTACCTGTTAAATATAAGGTTCAACAATGTCCAGCCATGTGTAACTTTTGCCGTGGCACGAGGGAACTGTGTGAACCCCAAGGCCGCAGGCCGCGGGTTCAAATAGTTCCCGAATGGCACAGTAAATGTTTGTAAACACACGGCTGGACATGGTTGAACGTTATTGTTACATATCCGCCGTGTAATTTGAGCATATATGCCGTACTTTCGGTACTTTGATAGTCTGCTCCATTCAAACATCTGATTTATATGTACATATTATTCCAAGGTCGCAGTACATGTGATGCAGCCGCATCAATTTCAAAATTTCAGTGCGACCGTTGTCAACTGGTATGGTGATGTAATGGCGCATTCTAGTAACGTCATGAGACACATGTATTACAAAGGTGTTGGCTTGGTCCCAAAATGAGCATTGTCTACAGCCATGGTCAAACAGCACACGCTATATATTTGAACACAGCTGTGAGCGGTGTCGAACAACAACTATCATGTAACAATAGAGAATAACAGGCTAGTGTCTTTTTGATAACAAGTTTATCAGGCAAGGCTTGCCATGGGACGATAGCTTAGCAACAACATGGCAATGACCACGCGACTGTAAAACTGCCTGATCATAGAGAAAGAATGTTTTAAATTTGCAATAACTTGTCTATCATTCGGGATATATTACCATTTGAGATGCAAAATTACCCACGATACATACTTTCTGTGTGTGCAAACGATCTATTACTGCCAAGACATATGGTACGAACTGTGATTCAGCGAGATATTTGGACCATGAAGTTTCTGATATACGGTGTAAATTGCAAAATTACAATTTGGTTAACCTACAAATTATTAACTAGATTTGTCAGTAAGCGAGGCTTACGAATACCCCCGGCGTGGGCCCAGGTACCCCTAAATATGTAGATATTTTTCCAAGTCCGTGCGCCTGTGACATTGACCTTGGGATAAGCGGGGATCAGACTGTCATGGATTTGTCACTAGACACTAGATGATACTAGACCCTTAGAGGAATGCATGCGTGAAATATTAAGATTTGTTATGATGGAAATAGAAGTTATAACAGATTTCTCCGATATTAAGTTTTGTGAAGAGTATGTGCCTTGACCTCACAATCAGTGGGGGTCGGATAGTCATGGATTTGTCACAGCATGATAGCAGAGCCTTAGAGAAATGCTGGGGTGAAATATTACGAATTTTCGATGAAGGAAATAGAAGTTATAACATATTTCTCTGAGGTTAAGTTTAGTGACGGACACACGGACGGACACACGGACGGACAACCTGACTCCAGTATACCCCCCCCCACAATTCGGGGGTGTAATGACACAAAATCTAAAATAGCGACACAACAGTATACACTAATACCCCCCTCACAACTCGTTGCAGGGGGGGGGGGTGTAATGACACAGGCGCTTGTACTGGTGAATGATAGATATATGGCCAGGATTGTTCATTGCAAACAAACAACACTTACATGTAAAGGTTCACGCCCACTCAGTAGGCACAAAATGTTCTGTATAGGAATTAAATAAATGTATAATTGTGTCACTATTCCATCAGTTCTAAAAATAGTGACTCACGGTGGTATCAGGCTATTTTCATATGCAAATGAAGCATGGTATTGTTTAATTATTTACACTAATTAAATTGTGTCACCTGAAAAAAATAATATTTTCCAGATTATAAAATATGATCATTGCGCATCAAAAAATAAATACAAAGAATAAATAGTAATTTCCATTAACATTTTAAAAAACGGTTATCTACCCTGATATAAGTGTGGAAATTTACGTCTGATATAAAATGTATAATAATGCCAATCAATACATGGGGTAATGGTGAATGATGTCTGTGGTACTAGTATAAAGAACATTTTGTGACTATTTTCACTACCTTTATATTGGATGACCCTCCATAGTATCAGGTGGCACGGGGTGAAATAGCTATATAACTAACCATGGCATCAGGGATGAAGCCAGCCACTTGGGGAAGGAGGCATTTTTAACCATGTTGGGGAAAAAACACTAAATTGGGAATTTGCCATCTTAATTTTTTCTATTAGGTCATTTCATGTACTGTCATCCCAAGTAGAAAATAAATTACATATGGGCCGTTCTCTGTGAAAACAAGCAGTAATGACAACGTCATGAAAGCCCAACGCTTAAATATACCAGCATCACGTCAAATTTTGCCACTTGAGATCGTTGTGTCATTGCAATAAGTTGTCCTATTTATAACCGTACGCTTTACTAATTGTGGCTCACAAATATTTTAATGTTGGATACGCGTGGCAGAATTTTACTGTTGTTTTCATAGTGGTTCAGATAGTTGTCTGTTTTATGGTTTCCTTGAAGGAAACACGTAATGATTTTGTTGATTATTTGTATACACATGGGCATATAGCAAGTAATTTTTATAATATATATGGACGACTTGTGCCCTAACATTTGAAACTAAATACAGTGTAACCTCTCTACAACAGCCACCCTTGGGAAGACGCAAAACTGGCTGTTGTAGAGAGGTGGCTGTTGTAGAGAGGTTAATGCTGAATTAAATATGTCGTCTGCTGTTTATTTATTTTCTTCGATAATTATCATCAAATACATGCTGTGACAGCATTTTAGAATCATTTCCAATGGAAATGATTCTAAAGTGCTGTCAAAACATGTTTTTATTGAGAAACAATGCAAAAGCAACATCAGATGACAATTTTCGTGTCAGCAGTCTAACGGTTAAATATAGAGGAAATCATCCATTTGGGATATGAAATAGCGGCTGTTACAGAGAGGGTGTTGTTGTAGAGGTGGCCGTTCGGGGAGGTTCGACTGTAAACATACCACTGGTATTTTTAGATAACATATCACAAAATCAGCATTATTTCATCATAATACTAATATTTATTTTAACCCTTACAACGCTACGGACAACAATTGTCGTCTGCTGTTGCTTTTATATCTTGCCTTATTTCTCAACAAAAACATGGTTTGACAGCACTTAAGAATCATTTCCAATGGAAATGATTCTGAAGTGCTGTCAAAGCATGTTGTAAATTATTCTTAAGTGCTGTCAAAGCATGTTTTTGATCATAAAAATAGATAATAAACAGCAGACGACAAAAAAATTAAGATAGCAGTCTAAGGGTTAAACTTTATTTATATAATTACTTATGCAAGGTGTATGATCATGTGGTACTAACAACAACAACACGTACTTCACTCGCACTAGATGGCAGTGAATCCTCATTGAATAATACATTAAAGGAATGAATTTTTTTTGAAAACATCTGGATTGAAAGTAAACTTTGAGAAGACACATGTTATATGGATCAGTAAAAAGAAATTCAGCTCTGACACAATTAAAACAAAATGTAAAATAGCCTGGGGACAAACTGACTTCAAACTTCTGGGCATACATTTCCATGTTGATTTAAATAAAATGATGGACCTTAACTTTAACCCGAAAATAATCAAACTTCAAAAATCAATTAACCACTGGAAACGTAGAATACTTACACCATTCTAAGGTAGACTATCAGTAATTAAAACCTTATTAGTACCAACATTAAACCACATGTTCATATCATTACCGAACCCAAACGACAAAATCCTTAAGAAAATAAATAGTATGTTATATGAGTTCTTATGGCTAGGCCCTGCAAGAATTAAAAGTTCAGTAGTTACAAAAAGCTATATAGAAGGAGGACTAAGAATGATAAATCTTTCCGCATTTGTTAAATCATTAAAACTAAGTTGGATTAGAAGGATAATAGTGAACAATGGCAAATGGATAGATATACTAAACAAATATGATGATGTTGGGCGATTATTTTCCATGGGAACAAAATATATTGAAGAAAAGTATGTAAACAATAATCCATTTTGGAAAGATGTTTTTAGAGTATATACAGAATTAAACTCAAAAACAGATTCAACAAACCAAAATAATTTATTAGCCAACAGTCTTTTTTACAACACAAACATCAAAATGGGTGGCACAACAATTTATTTAAAAAATTTATATGAAAAAGGAATTAGATTCATAAATGACATGTTAGATGGAGACAATACGATTTTTACATTGGAACAGTTTAAACAGAATACAGGCATAAACATTAATTATCTTCATTACCACGGTCTGTCATCTTCATTGAAATCACTATTCCAAAAACATCAAATATTAACTAGAGCAGCTGAAGCTGCATCAACGGTTTGAGGCTTGATGTACTGACAAACGTACACTGGCAAAGTGATTAGAAGACATTGCCAATGACGAAAACATATGAAAGTCAAAAAAAATTGATGCAATTCCAATGAAATTGAAAAAATAAAGTTTTGTATTTTCAGAATCGCTTGACTATCCTAAGCATTTTTCATTATATAACGTTCTACGAAATGTGTACCGTTAACCCCCTAGTCTGACATTGAAGTTGAGACGATTCTAAAGCACTCACAGCATGTCAGTTCGTATATAAAATGAAAAATGTTTAAGTTGCGAGTCCAAATCTAAATCTCCACGTAACTCGTTCCATTTGGTGATTTGGTCGCCAATATTAACCACTATATCTCTCTCTCTGTACTGCCTGTCCCTCAGACATTTCGCCTTTTTTTTGGCCGACGCCGTTTCATACAATTTCCGTCCTGGACGTTTCGACATGTTGATATTCTTGTTTACATATTGGGAAGCCGACTGGCGCGCGTAGTATACTGCGCATGCGCACCGCAAGCCGTGATGTGAAATGTGAAAGCGTCGTCCACGCACATTATCAAAATAGACTGTTACCGCCGCGCGTCGCTAACAGTAAATTGATAATTAATAAATGATTATATTTGTATAGCGGGCACTCGTAATGTTTAGAACTGGTGGTGGAATAGTGACATAATTATACACTTAATTTAATTCCTATAAAGAACATTTTGTGCCTACTGCGTGGGCATGTACCTTTAACAAACGCTGGTCAGTGGTCACATAGAGTTAACACGCGAAGTGTGCCATCCAACTCTAGACAGTGACCTCATGAACTTAACACATTGCTAAGATCAAAGGATTTAGCCGCAGCCACAGGCATTCGGCCTGTTTCGGCTTTCATCGGTATAATTATCATGATTATGTTGAACAACAAAGAAAATAAAAAAATGAAAGAACCAAACTTCAAATGCCTACAACTCTCTCATTTGGGCAGATAGCCAAAAACTACCAGCGAAGCGGAGATAGAGAATTTTGTTGGCTTTTTAATGGAAAAAAAATATTTGAAATCGGTTAGATAATAACAAAGTTATGAACATTTAAAATTTGAAAAATTGAAGAAAAAAAACTTCAAATGCATGTAGCTCTCTCATTTGAGCAGATAGCTAAAAACTACCAGTGATGCGGAGATAGAGAATTTTATTGGCTTTTTAATGCAAAAAAATATTTGAAATCGGTTGAATAATAAGGAAGTTATGACCATTTCAATTTTTTTTTAAAACTTCAAATGCCTACAACTCTCTCATTTGGGCAGATAGCCAAAAACTACCAGCGAAGCGGAGATAGAGAATTTTGTTGGCTTTTTAATGGAAAAAAAATATTTGAAATCGGTTAGATAATAACAAAGTTATGAACATTTAAAATTTGAAAAATTGAAGAAAAAAAACTTCAAATGCATGTAGCTCTCTCATTTGAGCAGATAGCTAAAAACTACCAGCGATGCGGAGATAGAGAATATTGGCTTTTTAATGCATATTTGAAATCGTTATGCGAATAATAAGGAAGTTATGACCATTTCAATTTTTTTTAAAAACTTCAAATGCCTACAACTCTCTCATTTGTGCAGATAGCCAAAAACTACCAGCGAAACAGAGATAGAGAATTTTGTTGGCTTTTTAATGCAAAAAAAAATATTTGAAATCGGTTAGATAAAATAAAAAAGTTATGACGATTTCAAATTTGAAAAATTGAAAAAAAAAAACGTCCAAGTTTGAAAGACATAGAATCAGAACTATTCAAGCCATTGCTCTGAAAAATATCATCTTCTGTGCGGATGAATGTCCCGCGTGACGCTGTCAAAAAATTATGTTGCTGAGATTAATGTACAAATTGGAAACTGTTTTCAAAGACCACCCGTTAAAATAAAATAAAAATAAAAACTGAAATTGTTGATTTTTTTCATTTTTCTCAATTTCACATGTCTATAGCTCTCTCATTTGAGCAGATAGCCAAACATTGTCAGCGAAGCGAAGATAGAGAATTCTCGCAGCTTTACAATTCAAAAAGAATTTTTGAAATCGGTTGGAAAATAAGGAAGTTATAGGGAATTATATGATATATGACGTCACTTCCGGTTTCGTAAAAAGTGACGTCATGAGAATTCTGAAAATTGCGTTATTCTCGTCTCACTGTTGATGCAAATCGGTATACAAAATTTGAAGTCGATCCGACCAGCGGTTTGGGCTGTAGTCTCGACGGCTGAATAAAAAGAAAAAGAAAAAGAAAAAGAAAAAGAAAAAAAAAACCAACGAAAACAAAAGGTTTGAGGAATCAAATTCCTCAAACCTAATAACACAAAAGTTAGAACAACCTATTAACGTATACCAGCACCTTTGAGAACAATTCTAAGATCATGCAAGGGGTCTAAGGACATGTATAGTATACTAAACAAAAACACAGAAACACCTACCGGCAAACAAAAGGCAAACAAAAATGGAATGCTATATACAAATTTAGTGCAAACAATTGGAAATCTATATACCAAGAACCATTTAGAACTACCAAAAGTACAAGGTTAAGATGGTTACAAGTTAGAATAAATCATAATATATTAGTGACAAATACCTTCTTATACAGGATAGGAGCTGTTAATAACAATTTATGTAATCTATGTAGCTCGGATACAGAAACCATTAGACATATTTTTTGGCAGTGTCCCCAAACAGAAAAATTGCTAACTAATTTGACAGAATTGCTAAGAAATAATAACATAACAATAGAACTAACAGAAAAATCTTTCCTATTTGGGCTTTTCGAAAATACGACATCTGAAGTAGTCAAAATTATTTTTATGGAAACAAAAGCATATATATACTGACAGACAAGACTGACAGAAACATACAAAATTCATCGTCAAATTGCGCACGACAACAATACATTAGATAAATTTGACGCAATATGGGACAATAATTACAAAAATGCACAAGACCCTTGATGAATAGCTAATAAACAATGATAATATTAAATAGAATTGCATGTCAACTTAACAATACCTTAATATAATCAACCAGCCACCAACCTTCCATGTCTTTTACTTGATTGATAATTGCATCACACTTTTTCCTTCTTTTTTTGTATGCATAATTATTATACTGAATTTATTACATTATCATATCCAAAATGGATGTGGTGGTGTGATAAATTCATTATAATAAAAATTAATAAATAAATCTCTGCTTTTGTGCGGTTTTTGTTCTTTTCTTTGTTTTAACCCCTTCCCCACCCCCTCTCCACCCCCCATTCCACCTCATATTATAGGTTTGGGAAATAAAGACATTATAAATATGAATCTAGTAGATGAATATAATATACACAGAGTAATACAGGTTCAAGCAAAGACCATGAGCTGACGGAGCCAGCCGCGTTTTGTTTTATAACGTGTGGGGATCGGAACAGATTGTACATTGGCTTGTCAATACATAATGTTACCAACAACTTTAACATTTAACCCTTTCAGCCCTAAATAACTGGAATGGATTATATATATGTTAATTTTCGGTCAATTCCATTCAACACAAAAAACTTTTCAAATATAAATCGATTTATAATTAAAAAATTTTTTTTTAACAAATATGAAAATTACTTGCAAAGAGTGCAGATCCTGATGAGCCGGCTCGTCTGGATCTGCACTGTTTAAAAACACCTATATAAACGGCTGTAGTGTTGAAAGGGTTAATACATGATTTAAACATGTAGATGTACAGTAGGATTGAACTTCACTTTTTACAGAGTGGGGCTGGTTCAGTTGGATCATGGGTAATATGAATGATAACATATAATCAATTACATGTATTACATATGCTAAATCAAACTTTGGCTCTTGCAGCGCTGGAGAGTGTCATCTGCAGGTTATTATAAGTATTACTGTCTTTTTTCAATAACACATGCAAGTTTTTTATTAAAAATTCATGTCTCTCATTAATGACGATTCTAATGTACCATGAAGTCTTAATAGAACAGTGATTTCTACCCAGTACTGCAAGAGCAAAAGAGGGTGAATATCTGTAATTGTATATTTTGTATTTGTATCTGACTATTACATGTATATTATTTTCGGTGTGTGGGGGATGGCCCCGACCCATCACAAACCTATTACGGGGAAAATAAATATTTTCAAACCTGAAAAAAAATGAAAATAACACGTACTGAAACTTCCAGAATTCATCCAATTGAAAGTACGTATTTTTTTATATTGTCCTTATTACATAACGGATTTTGATGAAATATGGCGCATCAAACGCGTCTTGTTAAGCTGCATTTGGTGGACTTTGTATTATCGACACGGAAATCGATTCTTCGCAAAAACGACATCAGTCTGTGCCGAAATCACTGGACCATCAAATGCAGCTCATGAAGACGTGTTTGCTGCGCCATATTTCATCAAAATCCGTTGCATATTAAGGAAAATATCAAATAATACTTACTTTGGAGTGGGCGATGTTGTTGTTGTTGTAACCACGTGATCATGCACCTTGTTATGTGACAATTACAAACAAACGCGAGAACAATTGTAAGTCGGTGTAGATGGAGGCTTCTGTATGTTTCTTATTTTGGGTTCAAACCGGAATACTCAAAGAAATCAAACTTATCCTGTCTGACGACCACCATCAGATATACCAGTACATGTACTTACAAATTGAGGATCGAACCCGGTGCTAATTGTGCTAAACGGTCCTGTTCAGACTACGTGGAAGTGCGGATATTGGACTGCGATGCCCGCAAACGTTACTTTTATTAAAGAAAATGTAAACAGTTCAATTACTGGGACACATATTCTGGATAAAATTGGCCACAAATAGAACTGGGAACAGGTCTTAATTAATTTAATTTACTGTTTCGCTTGTCGAAAATCAACATAAAAATACAATTTGGAAATTGAACGCGGCTCCTGGCATCTCGCATCATGTTTACACTGGGCCAAACATGTTTTAGTATTTAGTTTGTTGGTATTGTGTCACATGCATATTTACTGCGAACATAATTGTAGCCACCAGGGACTCTAAGCCTACTGATTTGTATCTGTATTTGCTACCACTTACATGTACCTTGCCACGTAATTTTTAGCGATTTTCACAAATATCACATTGAATCAGCCATACGATTGCCGTTTGATAACAATGTATATATTCTTTTAACTGATCATTTGTAAATATGGTTATATGAATGTATATAGCATATATTTTACTAGTAAATTTGCAATAATTGCAGACACTGATCAGACTGCACAGATGCACAGGTCTACAACATTTACAAATTTAAGAAGTCCGACTGTGGCAGATGGTTGTTAATTTACTTACTACCTTGTACTAAACACTGGACGTCTGTGTGCTTTATGTTATACCAAAGGGCCGTTCTAGTCGGAGGAGTGTAAATAATATAAAGCAAATACACACACATTCCAGAATTGCATATTCAACGCGTCAAAATTCAAACAAGCTGCTTTGAACAAATGTCGCAGGGTCAAGTTCGTAGAGCGTCATTCTAACAAAATAAATTTTGTGATCGGGACATATTTAGTGTGTAAATCACTGACTGGGTTATAGTGAGCATAATAATTATATGAATTCAAAATACAAGATGATTTTTAGCATGGCTGGGTTGGCCGCTAATTTCTTTATTTACAAAGGCGCTGAATGTATTTTTTCTGCAACACAATTCCCGACCAGAGGATATACTGCCGGGATTTTTATCGGAACATGTTAACAATTATACAATCATGTATGTTACATCTCCACCTTTTCCCGACATTGACATACAGTGCGACATGGCCGATATCCTGTTCCATCAGCTGCAACGCCATGGACAAGCTCGTGCGTTGCAATCTGTGTTTACTCATATGGTGAGCACAGGTGGAAGACTCGGACCTATGACACCAAAATAAATGCCTATTAAAAAAATCCCATTATCCCACCCACCTAGTATCGTACTGTACATGACGTTAATAATAGAACGAGATCAAGTGGGTGGGGTAATGGATATTTTTGTAATGGTCATTTTCTTTGTGTCACACGTCCGACTATTCCACCTGTGGGTTTGAGTACAGACCTGTATAGACATGTTTTGCCCGACGTGTTATAATATTGCGCCAGTTCATGAGGTAATCAGGCTTATCACGTGAGATTTTCGACGAAGATGAATCTGATGTACATTTTCTGTAAACGATATCAAATGTTGACGAATATTAAATTAGTAATTATTACGCATTTGGTCTGAAAATGTTATCAACTTTCCGATAATATGGATATATTTGCAGAAAAAAGTCAAATCATTCAGTTGATTATCTCATGCACTGGCTCAATTATGATGTAGCGAAACAAGGCCAGTTGTCGCGTACACATTTGTGTACATGCGCCGGGGGCGTGGGCAGTGCTGTAACAATTTAGTTAATCTGGGTCGCGTCTGCGCGACTGATACGCGATCTCCGATTGATCAGCCTTTACACCTAATTAATATTCCACCAATGGTGAGCGCGAACGCATGCTGGAAAAATGAAATCGAGCATGGAATTGTTTACATAACACTTAGCACTGCTTTGTTACTGGGACCAATAATTGATCTTATTCCCAGTTTGCTCGGATTACTTTACGAAATGTGCAAACGTGATCAGCTGCACATTCACATCGGTGAGATAAAAGGAGGCTATATGCGTCCATAACAAAAAAAATCGTCCATTTTGGGTCTAATTTGGGAAAGAATCGCAAATTTAACACGATTTCTGACAATAGTCGTGTTACAAATTTAACACGATTTTGATATACAAATAGGAAAAAAATTCGGGAGCCAAGGCACAACCGTGTACTAACCGAAATCGTGTTATAGTGAAGCGTGTACTAACGGGGTCGCACTGTATACATATTACAGATATACGAATATAATTTTTTTCAAATGGTAAACCCATTATCAAAAATTAAAACCCACACAAATATAACAAGAAACGAGGCAAAGCCACGAAGGCCAGGTTTTTTCCAAGCATAGACACTTGGATAACATAATGATACCCACTTTTTGTAGACTAGATGGCCGTGGCCTGCATGTCGCGCCTTGGGGCGAGGCATGGACACTAAAAAAATAGATATAGTAGATGGAAAGAATTTAACCAAAAAACTTTAACCGGACACACGGACGAACGGACGGACGTATGCCAAAATGCCGACGATATCGCGCTTTGTGCAAGCAGGTGCGAAAATGATGATAAACACCCATGTGAAGTATGAAGGTATTGGGTGAAGCAGTTGCAGAGATATAGTACACGAAAAAACTTTAACAAAAAAATTCAAAGTAATTTGACCTTGACATTGGGCACAGGATCGCGCTTTCCGCAAGCAGGTGCGACAATGATGATAAACACCCATGTGAAGTATCAAGGTATTGGGTGAAGCAGTTGCAGAGATATAGTACACGAAAATACTTTAACAAAAAAATTCAAAATAATTTGACCTTGACATTGGGCACAGGGGCCGCACGGTTGGGGTAGAATGAAAATATGGATGATGATAAACACCCATGTGAAGTTTCAAGGTAATGGGCGAAGCAGTTGCAGAGATATAGTATAACAAAAAAGTTTTAACCAAAAAACTTTAACCAGACGTACGTTAAAAAGTTAACGTTGAAAATGGCTAAGTCAATTACGTAGAAATAATAGGTGAAGGTAAAAAAATGGCCACATGTTGGATAGTTGTATGTGGTAGGCACCCCTTGGTTATGAAGCTGTGAAAGTTTGGTGGTCCTAGATGGTACAGTACCAAAGAAATGGACTTAAACACGAAAACTTAACATTGTAAACGCGAAAACTTAACATTGAAAATGGCTAAGTCTACTGCGCGGAAAACATGGGTCAAGTTAAAAAAAAAAGTAACATGATGGATAGTGATATGTGGTGGGCACCCCTTGATTATGAAGCTGTGAAAGTTTGGTGGTCCTAGGTGGTACAGTAACAAAGAAATGGACTCAAACACGAAAACTTAACATTGATTGTGGACGCCGCCCGCCGCCCGCCCGCCCGCCCGCCCGCCCGCCCGGCTTTCGCCAATCCAATAGCCTGGATTTTTTTTCAAAAAACCTGGCTAAAAATACACATCAATCGATAATTTTTCTCTGAATGTTCTGTAAATTTCAATAACTATACATTCAATTTTATAAATAAATATGCATGCTGTCACGCGAGCCTCAGTCACGAAAATAAAGAATATATGAAGGAATCTGCACAGTACGGTTGATAAATGTGAACATTTATAAAATATGAAGAAACTTTTTAAAAAGAAAGCAGTAAATTCATAGCAGAGGAAGTGGGGGTCAGCGCATCATTTTCCCATAGACCTGCTACCTGCTAGTACGGGGTACATGTGCATGTACGTATTGCGTATTTACGCAATTATTTTAGCTGAATATGCATTAATTATCAAAAGTGGGAGTACAAAATACGCACAGTAATGGGAAAATACGCATTGGTTTTCAAATTGAGTAGTGAAAATACTGTCATAAAGTTGAAAATTCACTTAGTTCAGCTGCAAAAATCAAACAGTATTTGCTTTTTGCAGCTCAAATAAGTGAATGTTTACATTTGATATAATTTTTATCATTTGTTCCCTAATTAGTAATGAAGAAAATCAATAATCCACTTGTAAAAGTAAAATACGCAATGATTTTGAAAATAATATTTTTGACAGATTATAAAGTATGATCATTACACATTCAAAAAAAAATACAGAGTATAAATAGTAATGTCAGTCAACATTTTAAGGAAACACGGTTATCGCCCCTGATATCAGTGTGGAAAGTTGTGTCTGATATAAAATGTTAATAGTGCCAATCAATACGTGGGGTAATGGTGAATGAAAGTTGATTTTACCAGAAAATGTCTCAGATGATGTCTCTGATATAAAGAACATTTTGTGCCTACTGAGTGGGCATGTACCTTTAAGGCTGGTTTTCACAGAGTGCGGCCCATCTATTTGTATTATGTCTTATCAAAAGTATATGTTGTTAACACTCAACTGAACCATCTCGACAAGACAGTTCAAATGAGTGGTAACAACAGATACTTTAATTAAGAAATGAAGCAAATAGAACTAGAAATGTGGCATGTCGGCAAATGAATGCCCCCATTGGCAGCCAAAGAAAAAAATGAGGCACATTTGAAAACACAGAGGGCCAGAGAAGCGTGGATTTGTCACGAAAAATGAAAGCAGACCATTAGATCAATGGGTGTGTGAAACATCAAGCAGATCCATGCAAGGAAACAGACATTATAAGACACTTACCCAAGTTTTGAACGCACCAAGTATGTGTGACCTTCACCCTGGGCTTAGCGGGGGCAGTAGAGGACCATTAGAGCAGTGTATGTGTGAAATATCAAGCAGATTCATGCAAGGTAACATACATTATAAGAAATTTACCCGAGACTTAAGGTTTTGAGCAACCAGTATGTGACCCTGACCCTGGGCTTAGTGGGGGCGAGACGATCATGGATTTGTCACAGGGCAGTGAAATAGCAAGCAGATTCAATAAAGGAAACAGACATTATAAGACATTTACCCGAGTGTTAAAGGTACATGCCCACTCAGTAGGCACAAAATGTTCTTTATATCAGAGACATCTGAAATATTTTCAGGCAAAATAAAAATTAATTCACCATTACCCCACGTATTGATTGGCATTACTATACATGTTATATCAGACGTAACTTTCCACACCGATATCAGGGGCGATAACAGTGTTTCCATAAAATGTTAACGGACATTACTATTTAAACTCTATATATACTATGCCTCATTTGCATATGAAAATAGCCTGATACCAACGCACGTCACTATCAGTAAAATAAATTACTAAATTATTATACCTGTATAGCCGCGACTCGTAATCTTTAGAACTGGTGGAATAGTGACACAATTATACACTTATTTAATTCCTATAAAGAACATTGTGTGCCTACTGAGTGGACATGTACCTTTAAAGTTTCAAATGCACCAAGTATGTGACATTGACCCTGGGCTTAGTGGGCGGGACGATCGTGGATTTGTCACGGGGCGGTAGAGGAGCATTAAGGCAATGTGTGTGTGAAATATCAGAAATTATAAGACATGACATTATAAGACATGAGCGTTTAGGTTTCAAATGCACCAAGTATGTGGCCTTGACCCTGGGCTTAGCCGGAGCGGCACGATCGTGGATTTGGCGCAGAGCGGTAGAGGACCATTAATAGAGCAATGTGTGTGTGAAATATCAAGCAGATCCACGTAAGGAGCGTTAAGGTTTCGGGACGGAAGGATGGACGTACATATGTGATGTATGGACACCGGTAACATTTTGATACCTGATTTTTTAAATTTCAAATGGGATTTTTTTCACAGTTTGGGAAGAACTAGAATGGCCGCGGCCAGCATGTCGCGCCCGCCGAGGAATAGAATGGATAATATATGCATGATGTTATGGTGTTTTATGGCTCAGTGACTTGTAAATCAAGACATTTAGAGCTGAGAATACACCTGGGGAGAATGTCCAAATTCAGCAGTTGAATTTACAATATCCTGATTTGTTGCCAGGTGATCTTACCACAGCAAAATCTCATGGCCTCACCACCTTTTACTCGACTTACAGAAAACAAATTTCCATGGTCTCAAAAGAAGACCATATTGGAGTTGCAGTAAACGATTACATGGATCTACAGTTCGGGTTGCTGAAGTATCCAGGTATTGCACACAATGAATATTTGGAGGATGGTAAACATGCATATAAAGTTTCAAGTCAATGAGTGAAGCGCTTCAGGAGATATACATGTAACATACATACAAACTTTAACGCAAACTTCTAAGATATTTGACCTTGACTTTGGGCATGTGGGCAGCATGGGTATTGTGCACAATGAATATTTGGAGGATGGTAAACATGCATATGAAGTTTCAAGTCAATCGATGAAGTGGTAACATATGTAAAAACTTTAACGCAAATCCGGACGCACGTACGTACATACGTACGGACGTCAAAATGCCGACTATATCACGCTATCCGCAAGCGGAAGCGACAAAAAATGGCACCTAGCATCGGGGAAGGAGCCGGAACTTGGCCCCTGTGTGTATAGTAAATGAACCCCCGGCCCTCATTACCATCATACGGCATGGTTACCACTAGTAATACACACCGTCGTCATTGCCCCTGTTATCTTGCCCATACAAGGGCTTCGCGCTGGTCCCTATCGACTGTAAGTCTTTGTCCAGAAACCTCGCGAGCGCCTTGCACGTTGCGCGTGATTGTACGAACACCATCGCACGCGATTCTTCACCTTTGTCCTTCAACATTTTCCGAAGGGTATCGCTCACAAATCGTAAGTTTGGATTTTCTGCCGTCCGGCTGTGCTGCACTAAGTTCCTTTGGACATCTGGAATAACAATAAATGTCGATGTTACTGGAGAAATTGGGCTTATGGTATTTGTGACCAGTATAGCTCCTGATCAAATAGCACACTCATGTAGCCTGATAACGGTCTATATTACTTGTTAGAAGCACGGCAGGTGTGCCATTGATGGAAAGGCGAACAGTGCAGATCCTGATCAGTCTGTGCGGATGCACAGGCTGATCTGGATATACACTGGTCGCAAAATTTCATAAGCCTCAATTCTCACAGACACGAACTAGAGGATTGTTTTTCAGACAAAAACATATGTCTCCCCCAATACCACCACTGCATGTTATCAGGACTTGGAAAAATAGAATTTAAGGCAGCAACAGCATATATGTAGCTACCTTGTATTTTCTGAATAAGTTAGCTGTATATTGTGAGATAATAAAATAAAAATTGAGGAAATATGGAAATTGAAACGTCAGGCATAAAAAGCCGAAAGTACATGTATAATTGAGCTGACACCTAATATAATCAACATTATCGTATATGAGATTTTTGCCGAAAAATGATTTCTATAAATGGCCACAGCTTTTCACAAGGCTAACACAAGTTGGTGAAATTTTCAGAGCAAATGTGGTATTATATGAACTTGGTCTGAAAATTTCACCAACTTTTGATCTCATTTACAGAAAATATGGCAATTTTTCATAACCATTAAGGTTGATGTGCCCTTATTGGAGCCCCATGTAAAGTAAATGGAAATAAAACGAAAAATCTACCTCAAAAACGTAAAGTAACCGACACACATATTATATAGGTATCCACATTTCAAGTATATGTATATAAGTATACTGCCAGCATCAAAACGAGAAATACTTCAGTAGTTTGTGAATAATAAACACAATTTGACGTTTAAATATATAAACCAATGCCACATAGAACGACGCAAAGGCAATCCGACGAGAACAGCAAATCCAGATAAATGAGCTTGGAATTGTCATTAGGTTATATTATCATACTGTAAGCAAGCAATAAATAGAAATCTGATTATATCTATAATGAAATGAGAGAAGAATAATTATAACTAGAAATGGACGCTTGTCGACAAGCGCATGTGTATCCCCCTCCCCAGATACACAAGTAGTTTGAAAAAAGGGTGTTCGAGTTATGCTCCGGAGACAAAATCAGTGACGGAAAAAACAAAGGGAGATAACTTAAAAATTAGTGATGCAAGAGTTGTCATTCTTTGGGTCGTCTTCTATGCATGTGTGAAGTTTAATAAACTAGAAAATGTGTTCATAGAACACGGATGTCCCACATATCGCTTTGATAATAAATGAGGCCAAATTCCAAGTCAAAATATTTTCTTTTGCATGAGCGTTAAAGTTTTTGGAGCACCAAGTATGTGACCTTGACCCTGGGCTTGGCGGGGGCAGGACGAACGTGGATTTGGCACAGGGCGGTAGAGGACCATTAGAGCAATGCATATATGAAATATGAAGCTGATCCGTGAAAGAAAACAGAAATTATAAGATATTTACCTGAGCGTTAAAGTTTTTGAAGAACTAAGTATGTGATGTTAACCCTGGGCTTGGCGGGGGCGGGACGAACGTGGATTTGGCACAGGGCGGTAGAGGACCATTAGAGCAACGCGTATATGAAATATGAAGTTGATCCGTGAATGGAAAGAAAAATTATAAGATATTTACCTGAGCATTAAAGTTTTTGAAGCACCAAGTATGTGACCTTGACCCTGGGATTGGCGGGGGCAGGACGAACGTGGATTTGGCACAGGGAGGTAGAGGACCATTAGAACAATGCGTATATGAAATATGAAGATGATCCATGAAAGAAAACAGAAATTATAAGATATTTACCCGAGCGTTAAAGTTTTTGAAGCACTAAGTATGTGACGTTGACCCTGGGCTTGGTGGGGGCAGGACGAACGTGGATTTGGCACAGGGCGGTAGAGGACCATTAGAGCAACGCGTATATGAAATATGAAGTTGATCCGTCAATGGAAAGAAAAATTATAAGATATTTACCTGAGCGTTAAAGTTTTTGAAGCACCGAGTATGTGACCTTGACCCTGGGCTTGGCGGGGGCAGGACGAATGTGGATTTGGCACAGGGCGGTAGAGGACCATTAGAGCAATGTGTGTATGAAATATGAAGCTGATCCGTGAAAGAAAATAGAAATTATAAGATATTAACCCGAGCGTTAAAGTTTTTGAAGAACCAAGTATGTGACCTTGACCCTGGGCTTGGCGGGGGCAGGACTAACGTGGATTTGGCACAGGGCGGTAATGAACCATCAGAGCAATGTGTATATGAAATATGAAGCAGATCGGTCCAAGGATGAAGAAATTATGAGACATTTACCCGAGTGTTAAAGTTTTGTGACGAACGGACGGACGGATGGACGGACGGGAGGACGGGATGCACGTTCCTACGAATGAATACTTGTTGGGTTTTTAATGTATAAAAATACCCAACAAGAGTACCCAACACTATCATAACCCTACCCAATAAGATCCCCGTACGCTTACAACAAGTACCCATTCGTGTGTGCGGACAGACGGACGGACGGACGGACGGACGGACGGACAAGGGTAACACTAAATGCCCCCTCCACTATCGTGGTGGGGCATAAAAATATTCCAAAGGGTGTTCGAGTTATGCTCTGGATACAAAATCAGAGCACGAAACAACAAAGGGAGATAAGTAAACAAGAATTCCGCGGAATCAGATGCCTCGCCTTGTCCCGCCTGTGTATTACTTAGTAGCGATACATCATTTCAAATTAACATAATTACCCTCGCTACTAATCATACGTCTGTCCGACTCTCTGTTTATTTATTTGAAAGTTAATTACCCTTGCTACTGATCGTACCTCCGTCCATCTGTCTGTTTATTTTTTGCAAAGTTGTTCTCAAATCACCTATAATGAGGGCCCCACCGAGAATCGGCAGTGCTCTATAGGTTTTACCCTGTCCGGATGTATGCAAACAAATAGCAGAGCTGCCAACCCCATGTCGGTCACATGAGGAACATGGAGAGAAAATGGGGTTATTTTCAGGAACACCACATAATTTATGTTTTCCGGAAAACAAATCAGTACTCACTTATATGCATAAAGTCAATTTTTAGAGCCTTCTCTCGGCCACCATGACCAACCGAAAAATCACAATTACACTGCTTGCAAGATGCAAATTCATCACTGCGCTTCAACAGGACCAAATGGGACCATGTCTCACTGTAATCACCAATGAACGTCTTTGTTCTCCTAACTTCTTTCGATAAAAAAGACCCAGATTCGTCGGCTGCGCGCTTTGGAGCAAACATTTTGTCAAGGTCATTACCAAGGTCAGTGAATGGTCGAGATAAAGTGTCTCCCCTGTTGTTGTATTATCAAATCTAGTTCAAATGGTATAACGTTGTGGCAAGTGTACCTGGGCCTGACAGACGAAAAGGTGTAAGTAACAAGTAGTTGTAGTGCAATGGATAGGCTAGAGTAGACTAGGATATGTTCATCACTTATTATTTACAATATAATACATGGGGGACACACATGAATACATGATACATTGGTATGCGAACATCACTGTATGATACACCGATACTGTTCAATTACATAAAGATCGTAAGCCAATCGACTGTTATACTCAACTGCAACTTATGAGTTATAGACGAATTAACTTCATATATGGTATATCAATGGTCCTGTCGTGGACAATAATATGGGTGTACAAGTACTTTGATGATCGCTAATCAAAGTGAAATAACATACACGTATGACATGACAGAATGATACATGGAGGACAACTGAGAAACATTTGAGTTACTCAATAGATAATGGTAACGACTGAGTAGTAAGGTTCCGATGTCAACCTCACCCGCAGTATGAGGTCTAGTCAACAATCTATGGATATAGTCCCACCTTCTATTGGATAATCAATAAACAATTATGTAGTCTTACTACAATCACTTAGCCATGATAAGCCATGATAGAAGTGTTGCAATACAATAGCAAAGCATACACCTAGATCACTAAGTATGAATGCCAAAGTTCCCGGACCGGAAATAGAAGCCGATAGAATGTCAAAGTCAAAGCCGGATGTAGTCACATCACATTGTAGTCCACGATAGTATTCCGAAAGTTAAAACAACGGAAATGAGTACCGGAAGTAAAGTTCCCAAGGTAGAATAACTGGAAGTGTTATTCCCGGAAGTGGTGGACCAGATGTAAAGTTCCGATGGATTACCAATGGGATGAAGTATACCGGAAGTGGTGGACCGGATGTAAAGTTCCGATGGAATAAAGATGGCGGCTATCATGTTGGCTAAGACGCCGGAAGGATTCACATGGGTGACATTCAACTCAGTGTAGTATAATATGTAAATATATATGGTGCGTCACTTTTCTTCTACATAATGGCTGTGACTGTCTGCTGTACGCAACGTAGTTATATCACACTGCCCTATACAGGCCCGAACCCGGAGCAGCTACATCCCTCTACGTCAGACAGACGTACGGACACTCGGACGACATGGTGAACTCTACACTGGGTGGACCAATTGCCCAATGCGTCTCGCTGGGGCGTTCTCGAGAGGTTAACAATTAAATAGAGCCTCCAATTACTGGACGAATACGAACAGACGTACAGACAGGGTGCACAATGGACACAAACAGAAAATAGAAATCCGACAATGGCAAATCATGGCTGAAACAAATAGTGTACAGTATATACCAAAATCCCCTATGAAAGCTGGAACCACAAGACTGTCCTTCCCATTTCCAGAAATCAGAATCCCAATATTAAATTCTACACAACTGCTAATATACAGACTTTGTGGACAAAGCCCACAGAAAAAACATCTGCACGATTTGTACAACATCGCGCGATATACTAGTACAAGTAGTAACAATATGTGGATTCCGCAATCCTACTCGTTGGCTATATTCTGCTCAAAATAGATCAAACCAAACAATATATCTATATTTCGATATCTACCCCAACTGCGTAAAGTACACGAAGAATAATTACCATCTGATATGCCATCTCTAACATTACACTAGAAAGACACACAATATAGAGCCAAATCACTGAGCACGAAAGACTCAGGTCCTGGTACTCGAGTATCACTATTCGACACCAAAACAGCCCATATCGACGCACTGAAACACTATAATCAAAATGGGACTAAAGCCCAGGCTACCGTCTGAATATCATGGTCATTTAAGCAGCTAGCAAGAAATATAACAACGAACATTCCGTGAGTTTATCTTGCCACAATTGTTAGTTCCCGACTACGTAGAACACTAAGCTATAATATCTAGAACAGCACCAACTACGCTAATGTATTAGCATTACACTGGCCTCAAACACACGAAGACCTTTTTCTCTTGGGGAACAACAACATGCAAGCTAATGTCAGCCGATAATTTCCCTCTCGCATGGAAAGTGGTTTATCCCGATAGCTAATGAGTACTGCATTGGTCGATGAGTCGCGCAGTGTCTACGTGGTGAGCGAATGGCCAATATGACGGGGAAACCGGTATTACACCGCTAGCTAATAAAGTTGACACGTAATTAACTCTGCATAGGACACAAATGAGGGTATTTCCACAAACACACCATAAGCCCGGTTATTACACGTAATTCGTACATAGACAAATTCACTGGTACGTGAAATTCAATATGTTACCGTGGAACACCGCTGAAACAAACACCCTGAATACAATACAACACAATAAGATACATTACAGTACAACATGCCACAAATACACAATTATACGCAAATCAATATTGTACAAGAATCCCCGTGTCACACGACACATTTTAAGAATTTATACGATGAAGAAATCAATATCGCTGAGCGCTTGAAACTACTATTCCTACACAACAAGAAGCGAAATGGTAAGCGCCTAGGCGAGTATTATTACGGGTAAATAAATAATGAAGAGGGCCATGATGGCCCTAATTCGCTCACCTGACTCCATGAACACCAGAGAAGAATGCGACATTGAGTTCATGTGTTTTAAAAAAATTGTGCTATTTTTAGATGGCGGTCATCTTGGATTAAGCGATGATTCTCATTTTAACAAATCTGAAAATGCTTCACCCAAAGATCTTAACTTCCTATGAACTTTGGCCAGCATCGGCCATGTGGTTCCTGAGAAAAAGACATTCAAAATCTTGAATAAATGGACCTTTTGGTGGCCATCATGGATGACATAATCATCCGATTCCAGAAATATTGCACCAGAGCAATCGCCTCATCGATACCTTCAATTTGATATATGGCATGAGAATATTCGGTCAAAAATAAAATTTGACCCCTAATTTGACCCCACGGGCCATGTCCATTTTTGACCCCGGGGTCACCATTTTCACAACTTTGAAAGAGCATTGTAAATCGATCATTCCTACCAAGTTTAGTCGAAATCTGGCCAGCGGTTCATGAGAAGAAGATTTTTTAAGAATTTATGCTATTTTTAGACGGCGGCCATCTTGGATTAGCGATGACCTCCATTTTAACAAATCTGAAAAGGCTTCACCCATGGACCATAACTTTTAAGTTTGGCTACCATGGGCCAAGCGGTTCATGTGAAGATTGTGGTGATGTGGTCAATGAAATTTAATAAAAGAACTTTTGACTTTTGACTGGATGAAACAATCCGATTTCGACAAAAAATGAACCAGACTGATCGCCTCATTTTGAAATACTCGATTTGATCTAATAAGATAACCAATATCCGGTCAAAAAGATTTGACATTTTGACCCCACCCCGCCCATTTTTGGACCAGGGTCATTCCCCCCATTTTAATTTGAAAGAGCAATGTCATCGATCAATTCCTAACCAAGTCCGTCGATTTCGGACGGTTATGAGAGAAGATTTTTTAAGAAATTTATGCCTAGACGGCGTCCATCTTGATACGATGACCTCCATTAACAAATCGAGGCTCACCCATTGGACCATAACTTTTAAGTTTGGCTACCATGGGCCAGCGGTATATGAAGATGTGGATGTGGTGTTCATTTTGAATCCTATAATTAAAAAACAACCTTTTGACATTTTGGGGCCAAAAATCTTGGAAAATTTGACCCCATTTAACAAAGATCCCCGATTTCGACAAAAAATGTACCAGACTGATTCCCGCCTCATTTGATTACCTTCGATTTGAAAATATAACCCCACCATATTTCGGTCATAAAATTTTTTGACCCCAATTTGACACGGGCCACGCCCATTTTTTAAATTTGAGAGGGTCACCATAACAAATTTGAAAGAGAAATGTACATCGATCATTCCTACCTAGTTTCGTCGAAATCCGGCTAGCGGTTCATGAGAAGAAGATTTTTTATTTTTTAAGAATTTATGCTATTTTTAGACGGCGGCCATCTTGGATTAGCGATGACCTCCATTTTAACAAATCTGAAAAGGCTTCACCCATGGACCACTAAGTTTTTTTTAAGTTTTGGCTACCATGGGCCAAGCGGTTCATGTGAAGAAGAATTTTTAAATCTCTAATAAAAGAACGACCTTTTGACCTTTCGGCGGCCATCTTGGATGACATAACAATCCGATTTCGACAAAAAATGCACCAGAGTGATGCCTCATTGATACCTTCAATTTGATATATGACATGACCATATTCGGTCAAAAATAAAATTTGACCCCAATTTGACCCCATGGGTCACGCTCATTTTGGACCCCGGGGTCACCATTTTAGGTGAGCTAAAAAAGCGACTTATTTGAAGAATTTGGAAACAAAATTATTATTTTCCGATATTCTCGTGCTGACTTTTTTTAAAAATTGTACTTTTTAATTGTTGTCCGTACTTCCGTATTTCTAACGTATTTTTCAGAACAAATACAGAAAAATCGGAACAGTTAGCAAGTTGTACAATAATAACAGTAATAAAAGAATATATTATGTTTTAAGAGATTTATGTTTTCAGGTATGTGTTGTTGTGCAGAGATAAATGTCCCATTAACGTGTAGTATGAAGGAAATTGTGATATTTTAATGATTGGATTGATCATTAAATTCATAACTGACAGAAAGTTGATGCCTTTGTGTTATGGCTGTATGTCTCCCTGCGTTGCATACAGAAGTTTCAGGTTACATTAACATAAACTAACATATAGAAGTACGGTATTCAGCAATATTTCACATTGAAAATTACACTTACCCTTCAAGATTGTTAGCAGTTCTTTTTCTAAGTCCGTCAGCTTGCTTGCCTGTTGTCCAACCACCCTGAATCTATCCGCAAGATACTTGACAACATCTTCTGCCCGAAGTAGGTGGTTCACTTCAAGTGCTGCACAGTATACCTGTATGTGTCAAAAGTTTGTTTGTTTGTTTAGTGGTGTTTAACTATCAAGAGCTAAGGTCATATAAGGCCGGACAAACGGGTTCGATCCCGTTTTAACCTGCTGCATAGGGGGGAAAATCCCAAAATCAGAACGGAATATTTACATTGAGATAAAATATATTCAGCCCTGAAATTAGAATAACCTGACCTGGTGCCAGGTCCATACCACACCAAAGCCACTTGGCCCCTTCCCCAAAAATAGGATTACGAATAATCGTAATACTCTTACAAGGACAACTGTCACATACAAATGCCAAAGACGTATGTGAGGGCCAAACCAAGTCTCCAGTCGGGATTCCGGTAAGCATGAACCCCGATCGTTAAATTACCCATCACATTCTCCCACCTGCCACCCACATGTGGCAAAAGAAGTGAAAGTGAATGGGTTTAATTTCCCAGCAACTGATAAGGTCATAAAGGGACGGGACCTCGGCTTCAAGTCGCCTCTGAAAGACCAGTGGGATGGAACTGCTATAAAATGTTTTGATGCCTAAGGCGAGGTTTGAACCCACAGCTTCCAGATTGGAAGTCAAGTGTTCTAACCCCCAGGCCACAAACCATCCATACAAAAAAGTTTTTTGTTTCATTTCAATCATAATACAATTACCGTAATGACCTTAAATATTTGGACACAATTCGTTTTGGAAAACCTCTATTTTATAGTGGTTTCCGAAAGCAAATTGTAAACACATACTTTGTTATTGTGATAAGTCATTACAACCATAGTCCATATTCACCATACCATGAAATGGCATCGTTAAACAAAGTTAATCCTCTCACTGGCAGCCTTGATAAGAATTTATTTTTGCTTCTTTTGCCAGACGTGGGTCATTATTATGCAAAAAAAGCACCATCCCTACACACATTGTGGTGATATATTATCAAAATAGGTGAAGCAGTTCTTGAGTTATTGAACAAGAGTTGTCAGAAGACAACGAAGCGCGCCTGGCGGTGCTTTAGTTTAATGAATATCAAGAAGATGTGTGAAAGGAAACTTAAACAAATTTTCCTCCAATATTAAGTTTGTGAAAGCGCTAAGATAGTGACCTTGACCTTGGGGTTAGCGGGGGTCTAAGGGTCATGAATTTGGCAGGGCATGACAGAAAGCCATTAGAGGAAGGGATGTGTAAAATATCAAGAAGAGCGGTAAAAGGAAACAGACATTATAACAAATTGCCCCCAACATTAAGTTTGTAAAAGTACTAAGATTGTGACCTTGACCTAGGGGTTTGCGGGGGTCTGATGGTTGTGGATTTGGCATGGCATGATAGAGAACCATTAGAGGAAGGCATGTGTGAAATATCAAGAAGTGGGGTGACGGCACCAAGACTGTGACCTTGACATTCAGGTTAACGGGGGTCTAAGTGTCGTAGATTTGTCACAGCATGGTAGTGAATCATTAGAGAAAGGCATGTGTGAAATATCAAAACATTTGGTGAAAGGTAACAGAAATTATAACATATAACGTTAAGTTTATGAAAGGCCAAAGACTGTGACCATATAGGGAGGCACTAAGACTGTGACCTTGACCTTGGGGTTAGCGGGGTTCTGAGCATCGTGGATTTGTCACAGCATGATAGTGAATCATTAGAGAAAGGCATGTGTGAAATATCAAAACATTTGGTGAAAGGTAACAGAAATTATAACAAATAACGTTAAGTTTATGAAAGGCCAAAGACTGTGACCATATAGGGAGGCACTAAGACTGTGACCTTGACCTTGGGGTTAGCGGGGTTCTGAGCATCGTGGATTTTCACAGCATGATAGTGAATCATTAGAGAAAGGCATGTGTGAAATATCAAAACATTTGGTGAAAGGTAACAATTTCCACTAACGTTAAGTTTATGAAAGCACAAATACTGTGACCTTGACCTTGGGGTTAGTGGGGGTCTGAGCCCCGTGAATTTGTCACAGCATGTGAAATATCAAAACGTTTGGTGAAAGGAAACATAAATTATAACAAAGTTTTTGCATGTTGGAAGACGGACAGAAGGACATACGTACGTACGGACGTACCAACATTTGGTATCAAAGAAAAAGCTTATATTATATTTAAGAAATTATGAGCTTACTGAATATAAGTCCTATGTGTTCAATGTGTTCCTAAGCCCATAACTCCGGACAGATGGACGGACAGTTGCTGACTACGACGCCGGGGTATGCCATAAGCACTCCTTCCTTTGGATGGTGCGCTAAAACATACGTACGTACATCGACTAACGCTATATCCCCTAGCTCTTGCCTATCGGCCTATTGGGAGATTCATTGTTGAGAAACCATATATTTACATGTGTTTCCACTGCAGGGCTTCTAAAATTTTCAGTTTTCCGGTTCTGGACCGATTTTTGAACTCTCAGACCGATTGAGATTTGAAAACTAGTCTTAAAAATCGGTCCGAGAAAAATTTCTATGTTGTCCGTCAGGCCCGTAGCCAGGATGAGGCAGACGCCTCATCTCAGATTTTGCCGATTTTTTTTTTTATATTTAATGCCGTATCCGGTGATCTAAGTGTCGGGAAATCGCGTCTATGACGATCTAGATGTCAAAATTTTCTTGGGGGAGCACCCCCAAACCGCCCCGCGTTAGCGGTGCGCTTTGCGCTCGCTAATGTTCACAATATTTTGTTCGCCTCGTCTCATTTTTAGGTCTGGCTACGGCCCTGTTTGTCATTCGATTATTATTGAAATGGCACAACAAACTATTTTGTCGTTATTCACAAAGACAACTTACCGGCTTGGAAACACGGCAGAGAGGAATAAATAAAAAACGTTTCGCATTTTTTCCGTCTTTGTGCTATTTAGGCACACCACGTGACCAGGTGCATACACAATTTTGTCCACTTTTGTTGTTTGTAAAGACGATTTATTTATCCCAATACAATATTTATCCCATTATTTTTAGTACTTTGTTTGAACTTCGAAATTTCAGTTAAAGTTTTTAATAGGGGGGGGGGGGGGGGGGGGGGGGTTCTGCTCCGACAATGGCCGACAGTGTTACGTCTGGACTCTGGACCGATTGGCATTCTGAAATTTTAGAAGCCCTGGAACTTTCCAGAATAAAGGGTGTCCAAATACCCAACTGTTGTTGTACTGTATGTAATGTTATTAAACCTATTTCCTAACATACAGTATAATAACAGGTGGGTGGGGTAATGGAGTTCTCCACCTGTGGCAATGACCTTCACAGGCCTTCGAGCAATGACAGAGAATAGCAGACTACTGTCTGTTTCATGAAAGCAGCCCAAATTTTACAGCTATATAAACAATGCAAAAAGCAATATTTTTTTCGATAATGTTTTATCAAAATTTAAGGATGAGCCTTCTTTTTATTTTGTGAAATTTGATCCAATATTGATTTTATTACCCATGTTAAATCCCCATTCTGGAAGTCGGCATGACGTATCACCAGTCACAGGACCCGATATGTTTGGGTGTAAGTCGATACATTTTGCTCTAAAATACATCACCTTTATGGCAGAATATGTGACATTGAGTTCATATGTGTTTTAGAAACATTGTGCTATTTTTAGATGGCGGTCATCTTGGATTAAGCGATGACTCATTTTAACAAATCTGAAAATGCTTCACCCAAGGATCTTAACTTACTATGAAGTTTGGCCAGCATCGGCCACTTGGTTCCTGAGAAAAAGACGTTCACAATCTCGAATAAATGGACCTTTGGCGGCCATCATGGATGACATAATCATCCGATTCCGACAAATATTGCACCAGAGCAATCGCCTCATTGATACCTCCAATTTGATATTGGATTACGTAATGACGTCATTTTAACAATTTTGTAATCCCCCTACCTTAGGACCATGACCATGCAGTTTGGTGACTATAGGCCCAATGGTTACCGAGGAGAATACGTTTGAAAATGTTCACGGACGGACGACGGACGGACAGACACATTGCGGTAACAATAGCTCACATGAGCTTCGCTCTGGTGAGCTAAAAATGATTAAATTATATAGGAAATGGATCAGATTTCCATCTGCGATCCTCGAATCAGTAAAGTTAATCAAAACAAAATAGCTTGGCATGTAACAAAATGCCGTGTTTTACCACATATGTACCAAACATCGTTATAACGCTACATTTAACATGTAACAGAAATGATTTATGCAATGGTAATGACAAATTGTAACGGAACTGATTCTTCATTTATTTATATATAACAAACATATGGTGTACAATATAACATCAATTTAATGTTTACTTCTAATGTGATTGCCAATAGAAACCCACACTCCTCGAAGCTGTATCTGTATATTGTTGTTACAGAGCTTTTACTATTCAACTTCTGATATATAAATGTTGTAGGTCTGAATAAATGTGTCACTACCGACTGACAACTGATGGGACCAGGTGAAAATTTCTCCCTCAAAGTATACTTTTCTAGATAAGTATACTTAGCAATTTTGGTGAAATAGGCTACTGGTTTAAATCTAATTGACTCATGAATTGACTGGTTAATTTGGCCGTAATTTATCATTGTCGTTACACCATCGTCATTTCAGTTTTCTAACGGAAATGACCACAACGGAAACTAGATTGGTCAGTAAGCGAGGCTTACAGAATACCCCCCGCGTGGGCCCAGGTACCCCTAAAATATGTAAAAATGTCCAAGTGTGTGGGCTTGTGACCTTGACTCTGGGATTAGCGCGAGCGGCATGAACGTGAATTTGTCACAGGGTGGTAGAGGTTCATAATAGAAGTTATAACCAATTTCTCTGATGTTAAGTTTTGTAAAGAGACTACCGTATAACCTCGAATTAACGCCCCCGGAGGCATTACATTTTACAAAAGGGGGGGGGGGGCGTTTATTATTAGCCAGTAAAAAAATAAATAAAAAAAAGTTACAAAGGACCGCCAATTTCAAACACAAATAAGGATTTAAGGATTATTTGTGTTTGAAATTGGCGGTCATTGGTTTTTTTTTTATTTATTTTTTTATTTGGGGGGGGGTGGGGGGGGGGGCGTTTATTAGGAGGGGGCGTTAATTCAAGGTTATACGCTATGTATGTGACCTCGAGATCAGCGGGGATTTGTCACAGCATATGAAATATTAAGAATTTTCAATGAAAGAAATAGAAGTTATAACATATTTCTCTGATGTAAAGAGACTAAGTATGTGACCTTGACCTTGGGATCAGCGGGGGTTGGACAGTCGTAGATTTGTCACAGCATGATAGTACAACCTTAGAGGAATGCACAAGTGAAATAATAAGAATTTTCAATGAAGGAAATAGAAGTTATAACTTATTTCTCTGATGTTAAGTTTTGTAAAGAGACTAAGTATTTGACCTTGACATTGGGATCAGCGGGAGTTGGACGGTCATGGATTTGGCACAGCATGGTATTAGAGCCTTACAGGAATGCATGTGTGAAATATTAAGAATTTTAGATGAAGGAAATAGAAGTTAGAACAATATTTCTCTGATGTTAAGTTTTGTAAAGAGACTAAGTATTTGACCTTGACCTTGGGATCAGCGGGCGTTGGACGGTCGTGGATTTGGCACAGCATGGTAGTAGAGCCTTACAGGAATGCATGTGTGAAATATTAAGCATTTTAGATGAAGGAAATAGAAGTTAGAACAATATTTCTCTGATGTTAAGTTTTGTAAAGAGACTAAGTATTTGACCTTGACCTTGGTATCAGCGGGGGTTGGATGGTCGTGGATTTGGCACACCATGGTAGTAGAGCCTTACAGGAATGCATGTGTGAAATATTAAGCATTTTAGATGAAGGAAATAGAAGTTATAACAATATTTCTCTGATGTTAAGTTTACGGACTAAGTATTTGACCTTGACCTTGGGATCTGCGGGGGTTGGACGGTCATGGATTTGGCACAGCATGGTAGTAGAGCCTTACAGGAATGCATGTGTGAAATATGAAGCATTTTAGATGAAGGAAATAGAAGTTATAACAATATTTCTCTGATGTTAAGTTTACGGACGCACGGACGGACGCACGGACGGACAACCTGACTCCAGTATACCCCCCACAACTCGTTGCGGGGGGTATAATCATTTTACTTTAAAAACTCAGCCGACCTACATATATATGCACGTGTATAAACCCCGAACAGTAATGATGCATGTAATGTGTAACATTCAAATTCTGAATACAGCAATGACTGAAGTTGTGTTACCACATTGTTTATTTATAGATTGCGTGCCCATAAACAGTGTTCATTGCATTAGTGGCTGAGAGTAGGAAAGGGAGTTAGGGGTTATTCGGGTTTTACATTTTTTATTCAGCGTAATGGAAATGATTCAATTTCGCGGGACAGATACATTAACGTCAGTATTTTTGACAACAAAAGGCAATTTTATTGCAGAATAAGTTTAATGTAAATGTTAAACTATTTAATTCAGATGCCATGTATAGTAATGTACAAATGGACACGATTTGAGAATTACGGGCTAGCGCTAGCTTGTAAACTGTGCTGGTTGATGACCGGGACATGCCCATTGTGTGCACCACACGTATGACAACAACAGTAAATATTATTACCCAACCTCCTATATAAATTGTAATTCGTTAGTTTTGACTGTGTTCCTCATTTTTTTTACATTCGGCCGCTTGACTATGAAACAGTTTCACGCGCAGTCAATAGTACTTCAATTTCTTCACCCTACTATTGACTGGTCATGTGACTTGCTTTGCCTCGGATCGAATCACATGATAAATCGAGCCAATGAAAATGCGTTTGAGCACGCGAATCGTCATTTCTGTTTCATGGAACGCGGACAGATGTAAATATTATACAGAACTCGAATTATGTGTGTTATAAGTTTGTTCAAATTGTTTGGGTAATACATTTGTGCCCATATTAAGCAGTTGTGGCTTGTAGTGTTTTAGAACTTTGTTGGGTAATAAAACAACTATTTCATTGCCATTCGGGGAACAGTCAAAACTATTGCCCCTCAATGCTGTGGACGACCCGATGAACTATTGCCATCGGCCTGCGGCCTCGGGCAATAGTTCATCAGGTTGTCCACAGCATCGAGGGGCAATAGTTTTGACTGTTCCCCGAATGGCAATGAAATAGTTGTATACTGTTTTCTTAATGGATTGGTATTATACATAGTTTCTTTACTGAAAAAAAAAAATTCCTGTGTGATTTGACAGGAAATTACGCCAGGACAGCAAATGTACATAAAATATAGAATCACTGATACATGTTTTTTGTGGAAAAGGATGAGGACTTGCTTACATTGCGTCATTAGTCATGACGTCATTTGGTCACGTCAAGTGACGTCATTCGACCAATGATACATGCATGAAAGAAGTTTCGAGTCTGTTCAGGCTTTCAACTGGCCAATCAATAAAAGTAGGGAAACATTAGGCCACTGTTGTAACCCAGTTGTGAAAATCTACTCAAGTCAGGATAAAACATAGAGAATACCAGGTTAGTGTATTTTGATATCAAGTTTATCAGGCAAGGCTAGGAAACGTGTCGGAATTCCAAGGCTTGTCGATAGCGTTTTATGCTAAAAAATGACCACAGATGACGTTGTTATCTATGGACAGAACATGGACTTGTTTACGTTGTGTCATTACACCTGACGTCATTCGGTAACATCACGTGACACCAACCGACCAATGAAACGGTAGTTTTCACTTCGCTGTAACCCGGATGTCTGTATCAGGTCAATGCCTGATACAGCTAGAAATTTCTTTGTAAAACAAAATGCCACCGCTGTTGAGCATTCATGAATACAACAGAAATCATTGAGTGAGTGATTGGAGAACTAGAAAATGTGTTCATAGAACACGGTTGCCCCACATATCGCTTTGATAATAAACGAGTCCAAAAGGGGAGATAATCCATGATTCGGAGGTCAATCAAAAATCAAAATAAATTTTGCATCTATTCATTATACAGAAGCTACATACCAAGTTTCAGGTCTGTAGCTATTACAGTTTAAAAGTTTTACGAGTTAAAAGGCAAAATTCTAAATCGAAAAGGGGGAGATAATCCATGACAAGGGGGTCAAATACAAATAAAAATAAACTTTTCACATCTACTCAACATAAGGAAGCTACATACCAAGTGTCAGCTCTGTAGCTAGTACGGTTTAAATGTTCTACGACATACAAGGTTGGTGACGGACGGACGGGACGGACGGTACGGACGGCACAAAAAAGGAACAGAACTGCGGATGGATCGGTGAAACAACGCAAATGTTTACGTTACGCACTCCAGTAGTATAAACAATGCTGGTTTTGGACCACTTCACCCCCTGGAGCCTGCCCCACACCCACGGGCAGGCCACCACACCACGCAATACACCAGCCCCCTTTCCGAGACAGGACCATGTCCAGCATGTCGCCTGCTAATTATAGCATTACTCGGAGAGCAACAATACAATGCAGAGCGCAAGGCGAGCCCAATGAATGGCCCACACCCTGGCCGGCCAAAGGGGTGGCCGCGTCTCTCAGCCCGGTGTACTTGGAACTCGATCGGAGCAAGTGCAATAATTGACCTCGCAAAAAAAAAATACGATCTCTTGCCTGAAAGTTTTATGTTTTATAAGGTGGCACTGACAGGCGCTGCTGGGCAGTATGGTTGCGGGACCTCCCCCGCAGTCAGACATGCGAACATGCATATTACGTCCCGAGGCAGGCAAGAAGAGTTCGCCTTTCGTCGGCCCACCCCTCCATGACAAGTTTTTGTTATGTCATCATCTCCCAAAACCTGCGGGTGGGCCTTGGACCGGATCGCACCATTTAACTCCTGGTACCTGGCCATCTCTTTGACGACCAGTTTGAACTCTGATATATCTGATATATCGTTGTCGGCTATTGCTTTCAACACGATAACGTCAATACTGTTTTTCTTTGACCTCGCAAGAACTGCCATTCGGTCGTGCTTGCGACTCTTGGCCTCGAGCTTGTGGGCCACCAGTCTACTCGTCATGCAAAGCAGGCCTGCCCCTGCTGCGACAGCACTCGAGGCCAACGCAATTGGTGCGGCAATGACTGTTGACAATAAAGACAAACTCCCCATCCCGCTCACGACAACCAGCTGCGGTCCCGCTGCAGTTCCTTTGGTTCCGAAACTGGTTGCGAACCATTTAAACACTGCTTGCGACCCATTTCATATGCAGTAACTGTCATACGACTATGGCTGAATACGATGTTAAAATAATACAAGTTATTGTGATTCTACACAGGCTATATGGTGTAATATTGCCCGTCTGGAGGTATGTTCACCCGAGGCGATAACGTAGCTCTTCTTCTGATCTTTGCGTTTTTTCAGGAAGAAAAATAATCCGAGATTCGATTTTCTACCGTCAGTCTTAATATAAAGGCGTAAATGAACATTTTGTTTTTTATTAAACAAAAACAAACTAAATATGGAGTAAGAAATCCATCCAAAATGACTTTATGACAGTTTTTTTTATATTGTGTAATTTAATTTATATTCCACTGCTCTATCGATCTGCTCTCCCTTTGGCGCCTCTACAAGAATGCGACTGGTTCCCAAACATTTGCTGTCATTGCTACGCCACGTTTCGTGCGTGGAACCCATAGTTTGTGACCTAAATAATTTATAGCCGTGTCACGAAGCCAAGTGTGTTGAGATTTGATTTGCAATTTTCGTTATTTTGGCTAATTTTTCGGTCATATTTTGATGAGCGAAGAATATTTATGGAAAAATAAACAATAAAGACTGGTTTTGAGTGTACAATTTGTTACTTTTATTGATCAATTCGGGGTTTTATTGTGTTTAGTGAGGAATACGATTCGCAATCGCTAGACGCTTGTAAAATGTGTCTTCATTGGACGCGAGGCAATTCCTCCATGTCCGACGGCCTTGACAGGTCATATAATATAGCTAGCCAATCAAAAGCCGAGAAACTTATCTGCGGTATGACAATAGTGAATGTGGTATATCATGCCGTGGTGATATCGAGCCTCAGTATCGAGTTTGCTCGACTATCATATCGAGCCTCAGTATCGGGTTTGCTCGACTATCAAGGATGGCATTCGGAGGGAGGAGGGTGGGTGGGGGGTGGGGGCGCCCCCAAGTTGGACATGACGGCGAGAGATGTAGGTCTGTGACCTTAGATGTAGCGGCCGGAGTTGGGACCCAAGATTATCTAGTTAAAGCTGGAATTTTACGGGTTGTTATATGGAAATAAAACGATGGCTTCGATCGCAATGCTCGTATGTAGAGCAGTGGTGAACGCATTGGCATTCAGCGGTAGCACCTTTCCATTCGCGATTCTCTACAGATCTGGCGCGAGGATGAAAAGACGGCCACCTTTTTTGCAAAGCAGGTGCTGGCGGAGCCGCCCCAGCAGCGCGATGTTGTCATGCGGACCTGTATCGGTCTGATAGTATCAACGACGCAGTTACCAGACGATCTGGCGGATGCCTGTTGGAGACTGTTCGATCTGCTTGAATATCTTTCTAGTCGAGAACAGTGACAACAAGAGTTGTCAGAAGACAACGAAGCTCGCCTGTTTGCAGCCTTCACTCAAACTTGGCACAGTTGCATACAAAAACATAAATATTACACATTGACCTTTGGGTAAGGGTTGGGTGGTGGGTTGTGGATTTGCTACATCATGATAGAGGGTCATCTGAGGAATGCATGTATGAAATATCAAGGCATTCCATGAAAGGAAACATATGTTATAAGACATTTACCCCAACATTAAGTTTATGAATGTGCTAAGTTTGTGACATTGACCTTGGGGAAAGGGTAGGGAGGTGGGTCATGTATTTGCTATAGTACGATAGAGTATCATCAGATGAATGCATTTATGAAATAGGAAGGTATTCCCTGTAAATAAACAGAAGTTACACAACATTTACCCCAACGTTAAGTTTATGAATGTGCTAGGTTTGTGACCTTAACGTTGGGGTAAGGGTTGGGTGGTGAGTCGTGGATTTGCTACAGCATGGTAGAGGGTCATCTGAGGAATGCATGTATGAAATATCAAGGCGTTCCATGAAAGAAAACAGATGTTATAGGACATTTACCCCAACGTTAAGTTTATGAATGTGCTAAATTTGTGACTTTAACATTGGGGTAAGGGATGAGCGGTGCGACATGGATTTGCTATAGCACGATAGAGTATCATCAGATGAATCCATGTATGAAATATGAAGGCGTTCCCTGTAAATAAACAGAAGTTACACAACATTTACCCCAACGTTAAGTTTATGAACATGCTAAGTTTGTGACCTTGACCTTGGGGTAAGGGTTGGGTGGTGGATCGTGGATTTGCTACAGCATGATAGAGGGTCATCAGATGAATGCATGTATGAAATATGAAGACATTCCCTATAAATAAACAGAAGTTACACAACATTTACCCCAACGTTCAGTTTATGAACATGCTAAGTTTGTGACCTTGACCCTGGAGTAAGGATTGGTTGGTGGGTCATGGATTTGCCACAGCATGATAGAGGGTCATCTAAGGAATACATGTATGAAATAACAAGGTGTTCCATGAAAGGAAACAGAAGTTATAAGACATTTACCCAACGTTAAGTTTGTGGACGCCGGGGGTATGCCATAAGCTCTTCTGCACTTCGTGCAGGCGAGCTAACAATGAATGGCAGGCTTGCTCGTAAGCTTAGCTTGCTATACTACAGTCCCCACAACTACTGGAAGGGACTCGCAGCCATCAAGAACCTCGCCGCAGTGGCCAACGTCTCCGAAGCTGTGGCAAGGGACTGGCTCAAGAAGCAGATCTACCTGCCCCCTGTGCGCAGCATTCAATGCCGGTGCCGGTGCCGGTGCCGGTGCCGGTGCCGGCCGGTGCCGGTGCCAAATGAAGTCCACCAAGCCGACCTCCTGTTTCTGCCTCATGATCGCCTACCAAAAGGTCGCAAGACGTACAAGTATGCCCTGACAGTCAGTGCCGTGGCCTCCCGCTATAACGAGGATGAGCCGCTGGCCACGAAGGATGCCAAGGAGGTGGATGAAGCTCTTTCCCGTATCTATAAGCGGAGCCCCCTTAGATGGCCAAAGCTTCTCCAGGTCAACCCGGGCCGCGAATTCATGGGCGCAGTCTCTCAGCTACTGACCAAGCACGGGGTCTCGGTAAAACGCGGCCGTGTGGATGTCCATTGGGATCAGGGGATCGTAGAGCGTATTAACCGGACCCTGGCTGAGCAGCTGTTCGGATACCAATATTCCCAAGAGCTTGTAGACCCTCGTACGCGATCAACTGAGTGGGTGGCCAGGCTGCTCGCCATGGTCTCTGCACTGAATGGTGAGGTCATCAGATTGATCAGCAAGAAGCTCTCCAATGCCATCAATGTCAAAACGTTCTGTGGTCGCCGGGCGGCCTGTTGGTTTGGAGGAGCAGACACTCCCCTCGGCTGTTGGTGTTCGGTATCTCTACCAGTCTGGAGAGCTGGAGGGTGGCCGCTGACTCGCGCTACGAGCCCAGTGTGGTCCCTCCAGGTGTATCGACTTGGACGCTCGGTTACCAAGCCTGAAGAGCCTGTGTTCTATTATTTGAATTCTTCTGATGGGCCCTCTCGTGGATTTGTCCGGAAAGACTTTCCTGACACAGTGCTGCCACCAGATGGGGTTCTACAGAGCTCTTCGATATCTGTGACTTCTGAGTGGGATACTTGGAGGGTCTGTCCACATGGTCTTGAGCAGGAAACAGGGCGGAGTGCCCATCTGAGACAGTGGTCATCATGTTTTTGACATTAACTACGGTCTTCTTGTGCCTCACTGCCACTGGTAATGGGATGTAGGAACCCACTCTCAGTGGCTGATACCTGGCGATATCCAGCCATAGAGTGGTGACTCTATCAACAACCCATCCTGAGCCTCTCTGTGTCTATTTTTCGAGCATCTTCAGGAGGCGGGGAAGGCTTTGTTTAGCTCCTCGTTGATCTCACCAACCTGTAGGAGAGCCTCCTGCTTGTGGCGGAGCACAGGGTCTGTGTACTCCTCACTACCATCTATGCCGTCTTTTCGGAGCTGCAGCTTTAAGCTTTAAGGCAAGCTGGAACTTGACTCTGTTGAGAGTCTGGATCTCTTTGAAGAGTTTCTGGTGGATCTGGGGGCGCACTCCCTCCAGGAAGGCTCTTGGGTCTGTGGTAAGGGGGTTCCTCTGGGGGACATCCTTCTGCCAGCCCCTCAGAAACTTTCCTATCACCCAGGTGGTCTGCCTGAAGACCAGCCCATTCGTCTTTTCCTGTTCGAACAGCTGTAGGATCTCCTTCTGGTAGTCCTGGTTTGTTCGGATTGATTTCTGAGGGGGTATAGGGTGAAACTCCTTCTGAATGGCCTTCCATTTCCTCTGGACACTTAACCGAGGTTTCGGAGAAGGCTGGTAGCTGTTTGCAGCGTCTGGAAGCAGGTGCTTGAGTAGTCGCCTCTTCACCTCTTCCGGAATGGGCTCATCCATGATATTCTTGATAACTCATGGAGAGGCTCGGGTGCCTGCATTTCTGCAAGCAGCTGCTCGGGTGCCTGCATTTCTGCAAGCAGCTGCTCAATGAATTCATCCGTAGTAGCCATGCTGGATGGGTATACCTAACAGAGTACACGTTTGTAATTGGGAATTTCTATAGCCGCCAATCGGGCAAATTCTTTTTGGATGGCCCTAGTGCTCCGCATATAATCTCGCTTGAGTGCGGGACGATACCCACACCCCTGGAACAGCAGATAGCTATTTTTAACACCTCTGCCACACCCAGTACACGGCTGCGTTCCTAGACCTTTCCGCAGCCTAGCGAGATGCACCTTGCAATACTCACCCAAACAGCACCTACCGCAGAACTCTGTGGGCCCAGAATGCCCAGAATGAACCACAATTGTTGTTACCAATCATTGTACCTTAGGTATACCCATTGCCACAGGTATGTATAAAAGGAGGCCCCGGCCCACTTATGGTAGAGTGTACTTTCTCCGATCGAGTTCCAAGTACACCACCGCGATTATCACCCATACATGTCCCCCACCGCCCACCATACTTTGCGTAGTATATCACTTGTTATTCCAGTGTATAGCTACACTCATACAAATCTTACCAGTCATACTGTTACAGAGCAACAAACAAATCCGGCTATTAGCACCTACGCAGGCCATCTCGGACAATGAAATTTTGAACGATGAGTTTAAGACTGGAGCAAGGCCACCCACCCACAGATACTAACAGACGAAGACCAACATTTTTCGTTTTCCGACTCCTCCCACAGCTTCTCCATCGTCTTTTTCCCCCATGTTAAACTCCCATAGACAAATCAATTTTTCGTAATAAATCAATATTTAACGAATTTTCTCAAAATAAAAAGAAGGCTCATTCTACAATTTTTTAAAAATTTAATATTATAAAACAAGAGGGCCATGATGGCCCTAATTCGCTCACCTGACTCCATGAGGACACCAGAGGAGAATGTGACATTGAGTTCGTGTTTTTAAAAAATTGTGCTATTTTTAGATGGCCGTAATCTTGGATTAAGCGATGACTCTCATTTTACCAAATCTGAAAATGCTTCACCCAAGGATCTTAACTTACTATGAAGTTTGGCCAGCATCGGCCATGTGGTTCCTGAGAAAAAGACGTTCAAAATTTCGTATAAATGGACCTTTTAGAGGCGATCATGGATGACATAATCATCCGATTCCGACAAATATTGCACCAGAGCAATCACCTCATCGATACCTTCAATTTGATATATGACATGAGCAGTAGTATAGAGGGATTCAAAATGATACCACCTAACGGTGGTATCATTTCTCCACCCTCTATACTACTCCACCACCCCCCGAAAAATCAAAAATTGGTTAACGAGGAAATTGTCTCCCACCAACCACGAAAAATTCAAAATTGGTGTCATAAATACATCATGTTGTTTTCACGTCCAATTGAACAGATAAAACAATAGTCTTAAAAAGGATTTATTTTTGACACCAATTTATGAATTTATTCTAATAAGTTTCTGATTTAAATGTGCCACGAGTGATAGTTTTATATTCCAACACCCATTTTTCTCCTCCAATATAGATAATTTATTTCGCAGATCAGCAACTAATTCTACCAGCTCTAGTCTACCACGTTCACCTGTAGCCACCTGACAGTGTAGTTGCTTATGTCTACAAAGAGTTTGGGCACTAATGAATTTACAAGGGCATCTGGGGCATTGAAATTGCGGGGGGACACAAGGAATTTTTCTCCTCCAATATAGCTAATTTATTTCTACGATGTCGAATTGTAGTCCAATTATATTTGTGTCATAAATACCTTATGTTTTTTTCACGTCCAATTGAACATATAAATTTAATAGGTTATAATAAAAATATTATAACAAAATGGATAATAAAATACACAACGAATTGGAATTGTATAATGACCTTGCTGAAGAATTTTACGCCGCTGTTTCTACAGTATTAAAACACGGTAAAATGACAATACTATGTGTATCGAATACATGAAATATCAGCGTAATTTATTACGCTGCGATAAAAACGTTGAATTTACAATATTAAACCGGCAATTATGTCGCCGGTATAAGTCTCAAATTTATGTAATGAAGCGACTAAATAGGATCAATAGGATCGTAGAAACACTACCGAAATATTATCAAACTAATTTTATAAAACAGTTTAAAATCAAAGATTCGTTTACGGATATGCGTTTCTACAATATCGCTTTTAACGAAGAAATTGAAAAATTATTAGAAGAAATTGGAAATTGAATAGAAAAAAACAACTATTAGAGAAAATGGATAATACAATACAATTGGAATTGAAAGTTTTTTAATAACTGTGTTGAAGAAATTTATGAAGAATACGGGGGTTATAATCCTATATATAAATTCTATAAAATGAGAACACTAGGCGATATCGAATACATGAAATACCAGCGTAATTTATTACGCTCCGATAAAAACGTTGCATTTACAATATTATACCGGCAATTATGTCAACTATACAATAGGCAAATACAAACATTAAGACGGATAATGCGTATCGGATATGAAATTAAGGTGTATTATATAAAATTGTTAAAACCCAACGATTCGTTTTACGAATATACATTTTCTACGATATCGCTTATAAAGATATTAATAATTTGTAAAAAAAAATAACAAAAGCCTCCACTCGTGCACAACACCCCCAGCGACTGGGCAGATTTCTAGCCGGCACCCAGCCACTGGGGTGTTGGGACCTTTCTTAAGCCCACACATCTGTTGGCTCACAGTCTGGTTTTACGGGTCGCCTTGAACCCCATTGCCAATTCCTCTAATTAAGAGAAACCAGCGAAGTAAGAGAGCCTATGTGTGAATTTGGTTTCCGAAATTGCAAATGCTCTTAGGCAGAAATCTGTTAGGCCGGCACCTTTGAGCTACACAATTACATCTCCAAATACACACATATGGATAGACTGCTACCATTAAACAGACGAGACGGACGTCATACGGATCAACAACATAGCACACAGAGATGAGACCAATTGTTGTAAGGTCAACACACATATATATACTCATCAGTTTCCTATACAACATACAAATGGTGTGCATATTATAATTATTTATTATACCTATTGGCGAAAGAAAACATGTGATGGTTCGTTATTTTGTTAATTTTATAATTAATTTTATATTTTTTTTTAATAATTTAAAGCTGAACACTCCCTATTATTACATAGTAATTAATTTATGTTGTAACGACAATGTTTCAATTACACGGGTTATGGCCCATGCGTAAATTGATAGCCGAGGTAAACAGAGCCGATAATTCTCAGTGAAAAACACATGTTGTATAGGTATGTAAATTTGTTTACTGCACCAATATAATTTTGAAAAAATTAGGAAAATTATAAAATTAAGAATTTTTTTTTTAAATTATTATTTTTATTTTATTTTTTTTTTAATTATTTTTTTAAATTTTTTTTTTTTTTTTCTTTTTTTTAATTATTTTATAATGGTGCTGTAACATTTCCTCCGACTTTATTTCCAAGTTTTACCCTAAATTTATCCCAATCAGTACACTCAATTTTTGGCATGGTGGCGCGCGCCTTGATCCTTATATCATTTTTTAATTCTTCATATCTCCCCATTTCTTCCACCACGGATTCAAACTCTAAATTTGATATTTTCTTATCGGCCAACGCTTTGGACACCATAACGTCGATGCTATTTTTCTTAGACCTAGCGAGAACGGTATATTCTATCATGTTTTTCTACTTTTTTTTCTCGAGTTTTCCACCCGCCGCCCTAATTACCATACAAAGTGTTCCAGATAAAACGGTAATTCCACTCAAAACCCCTGCAAGTGGAATCATTACAATTGTAGATAGCGTTGCAGCAGTCCCCGCCCCACACAACACAGAAACACTTGCCAGAACCGTACTAGATGCTTCAGCTATGTTTGCCGCGCGCCTATATTTATTAGAGTGTCTTTTTCTATTTGCACATTCTCTAACTAAAATATCCTGCATAGCGACGATATTATTCAACCTAAAATCTGAACTTTTTTCGTTAATTGAATACAGTGTTGGTGGAGTGGTATTGAGAGTTGAATACAGTGTTGGTGGAGTGGTATTGAGAGTTGGATACAGTGTTGGTGGATCGGTATTGACAATTGGAAGCGGTGATTCGTTCATAGTTAAATTTATTTCAATATATTAGTATTTACACAATAAGTTCAATTAACAATGAGACAATAGTGGAAGAACTCTCTGAGTCACCGATTTTCGTAACAAAGTTAATAACACTACCTTGGGAAAGTCTAATTCGATCATCACCGGCAAACGAAACCACCGTCGAACTATCTCCAGAGATTTTAGTGACTCCAACCCCCCGTTCTTTCCCATCTCTACAATATTATAGCGACCGCGCCCACAGGTTTACCATTAGCATTAACCGAGCAGACCGCCATTTGGACAACTTCACCTGCAGCTGTCATAGTG
>CM055272.1:82766901-82954219 GCA_029237695.1 Conchocele bisecta
CAGTTGTCATATCTATCTATTATGTATTGCACCAAATTTTATTTGGTTTACTGTCATATTATTTGCTGTATGTATCAAACGCACGAAGTGGGGAAATTGTACGATGGCTTGTACATACAAAGATGGTGGAGATGGCAACTCGATGCTGCATATAGTATACAGTAATAAGACAATATTCAAATATGTTATATTCATATATCACATCACTCTTATGAAGCAATTATCATTGAAGCCAAGTATATCTATCTATGACCTAATACCTTAACTGACATTTATCCCGTCAACTATGTCGCTACTAGACGTGAAAAGCAGGTACGTGTATTTTTTCTTGTTCACGTCTAGTAGATACGTCATTATGTATGACGTTACGTCATTATGTGAATGACGTAACACGATAATCTTGTCGCTTCAGAAGACAAACTTAAGGGCCACAAATGCATTTTTAGAGACATTTGAACAACTTTGATGTGGTTAACGGGATAAATAGAATATTATTATAGTGTCATGAACGTGAATAAATATCTGACTCGGCTCGAAATCAGGATGTGCTCGGCAAGCCTCGCCCATCCTGATTTCTCAGCCTCGACAGATATTTATTCACGTTCATGACACTATACTAATATTCTCTATATATCCTTCCATCTTCCTGCTCGTATATTTGAACAAAGATCATATTACTAGACTGATTACTGTCCGTTTCACGAAAGCTGCCCACATTTTACGGCTATATAAAAATTCAAAAACAATATTTTTTTGGGATAATATTAAATTAAAGGAAAATTTAAGAATGAACCTTCTTTTTATTTTCTGAAATTTGGTCCAATATGGATTTTATTGTGAAAAAACAATTTCCCCATGTTAAATCCCGATAGACATCTTCACAGAGTGAATAGAAGAGTATGGAAGGTTTTTGAGCCAATTCCCACCCTTAAAGATAAGCCGAAACAAATATCATTAAACCATAATCTGCCTCAAATGAAATGCCTGTTCTTGATTGCAAAATACATAAGTATTCAAGTCCAAACCAGACGAAAATCATAATTATTTTCTTACCAAAATTTTACATCATTATAGAACTTTTTTTTCCTTCAAATTCTCATTATAAGCCATGTGATTTTGTACCTAAGAAGATGAGCTATTTTTCTGTAAATGATGTTAAAAGTTGATGAAATTTCCATAGCAAATATAGAATTCTATTTCCATGTGATTTAGGGAAAATAATCCAAATTTTGTAAATATTTTTCATGAGATATTGCTCATCTTCTAAGTTACAAAATCAAATGGCTTGTCACATACATGAACTGTCAGTGGAAACACTCTGAACCAGACACCCCGAGGACCTCCCAGATTATCCGGATTAGAGAGGTTTCACTGTACTGTACTGGGGACCTCCCAGGGTGTCCGGATTAGAGAGGTTTCACTGTACTGAGGACCGTCCCAGGGTTCCGTCCTTAGGATTAAAGGTTTCACTGTACTGGGGACCAGTCCCTCAAGGGGTGTCCGGATTAGAGAGGTTTCACTGTACTGGGGACCTCCCCGGGGTGTCCCGATTAGAGAGGTGTCCACTGTACCCTGGGGACCTCCCCGGGTGGTCCGGATTAGAGAGGTTTCACTTGACTACTGGGGACCATCCCAGGGGTGGTCCGGATTAGAGAGGTTTCCACTGTACTTGGGGAGGACCTCCCAGGGTGTCCGGAATTAAGAGGAGGTTTTCACTGTACTGGAGGACCTCCCAGGGTTGTCCCTATTAGAAGAGGATTTCACTTGTAACTGGGGAGGTCCCCAGGGTGGTTCCCGGAATTAGGAGGAGGTTTCACTGAACTGAGGACCCCTCAACAGGGTTGTCCGGATTAAGAGAGGATTTCAACTGTACTAGGGGACCCTCCCAGGGTGTCCCGGATTAATAGGTTTCCACTGTACTGGGAGGACCTCACCAGGGTGGTCCGGATTATCGAAGGTTTCACTGTACTGAGGACCTCCCACAGGGTGTCCTATTAGAGAAGGAATTCAACTGTAACTGAGGACCTCCCATGGTGTTCCGGATTTTGTAGAGAGGTTTCACTGTACTGAGGGACCTCCCAGGGTGTGTCTGGCTTTAAGAGGGAGGTTTCACTGTACTGAGGACCCTCCCACAGGGTGTCCTGCTTTATAGAGGTTTTTCAACTGTAACTGGCTGGGACCTCCCACAGGTGTCCGGTATTAGAGAGGAGATTTCACTGTAACTTGGGGACCCTTCCCAGGTGTCCGATTTAGAGAGGTTTCACTGTAACTTGGGGAACCTCCCAGGGTGGTCCGATTTAGAGAGGTTTTGCCACTTGTACTAGGGGACCCCCTCCCCCCATGGGTGGTCCCGGATTTAGAGAGGTTTCAACTGTACTAGGGGACCTCCCCAGGGTGTCCGGATTAGAGAGGTTTTCACCTGTAATTGGGGACCCTCCCAGGGTGTCCTGGCTTTAGAGAGGTTTTCACTGTACTTGGGGAGGACCCTGGAGGGTGTCTGGCCTTTGTAGAGAGGTTTCTCTGTACTGAGGACCGTACCCAGGTGGTTCCTGCTTTAGAGAGGTTTCACTGTACTGATGGACCTCCCACAGGTGTCCAGGATTAAGAGAGGTTTATTCCACTGTACTGGGGATGACCCCCAGGGTTGTCCGGATTAGAGAGGTTTTCACTGTAACTGGGGTGACCTCCCACGGGTGTCCGAATTTTAGGAGAGGTTTCCACTGTACTGGGGAACCTCCCAGCGTTGTCCGATTTATAGAGAGGTTTTCACTGTATCTGATACCTCCCCAGGGTTGTCTGGTTTAATAGAGGAGGTTTTCAACTGTACTGAGGAGGGCCTCCCAGGGTGTGTCCTGGTTTAGATAGGTTTTTTCCCCCACTTGTACTAAGGGACCACTCCCAGGGTTGGACGGTTTAGGAGAGGTTTACACTGTAATTTGGGACCTCCACATGGGTGTCCGGTTTTAGAAAGAAGTTTCACTGTAACTTGGGAACCTCACAGGGTGTCCTGGTTTAAGAGAGGTTTCACTTGTAACTGGGGACCTCCCAGGTTGTCTGGTTTAGAGAGGTTTTCCACTGTACTGGGGAACCTCCAAGGGTGTCTGGTTTATAGAGGTTTCCCAGCCTGTACATGGTGACCACACCTCCAAGGGTGTCTGGTTTAGAAGGAGGTTTCACTTTGTACTGGGACCCTCCCAATGGTGGTCCCGGTTTTAGAGAGGTTTCACTGTAACTTGGGGACGCTCCCAGGTTTGTCCGGATTAGACGAGGTTTCACTGTACTGGGGACCTCCCCAGGGTGTCCGATTTAATAGGAGAGTTTCACTGTACTTGAGGACCCTCCAGGGTGGTCTTGGTTTATAGAGAGGTTTCACTGTACTGAGGACCTCCCAGGGGTGTCTGCTTTATTAGAGATGGTTTTCCACTGTACTGAGGACCTCCCAGGGTGTCTGCCTTTAGAGAGGATTTCACTTGTACTGAGGTAACCTCTCAGGGTGTCCCGGATTAGAAGGAGGTTTTCAATCACTGTACTGGGGATTTTCTCAACAGGGGTGTCCAGGATTAAGAGGAGGGTTTTCACTGGTACTTGGGGACCAGTCCCCAGGGGTGTGCCCGATTAGAGAGGTTTCACTGGGTACTGAGGAACCTCCCAGGGTTGTCTGGGTTTAGAGAGGTTTTCACTGTAGCCCGAGGACCCCTCCCAGGTTTGTCTGCTTTAGAATAGGTTTCAACTGTAACTGAGGACCTCCCAGGTGTCTGCTTTAAAGAGTTTCACTGTACTGAGACCCTCACAGGGTGTCCGGATTAGAGAGGTTCTCCAACTGTACTGGGGACCTCCCCAGGGTGTCCCGGATTAGAGAGGTTTTCACTGATATTGGGACCTCCCAGGGTGTCTGGTTTTAGAGAGGTTTCAACCTGTTTACTGGGGACCTCCCAGGGTTGTCCGGAATTAGAGAGGTTTCAACTGTACTGGGGACCTCCCAGGGTGTCCGATTTAGAGAGGTTTTCACTGTACTGGGGACCTCCAGGGTGTCCGATTTAGAGAGGTTTCCCCACTGTACTGGGGTACCCCCTCCCAGGGTGTCCGATTTAGAGAGGTTTTTCCACTGTACTGGAGGACCATCCCAGGGTTTCTGGTTTTTAGAGGGTTTCAGGTTTCACTGTACCTGAGGACCTCCCAGGGTGTCCTGGTTTTAGAGAGGTTTTCACTGTACTGAAGGAACCTCCCAGGGTTGTCTGCTTTAGATAGGGTTTCACTGTACTGAGGAAACCGTCCCAGGGTTGTCCTGCCTTTAGGAGAGTTTTCACTGTACTGAGGACCTCACAGGGTGTCCAGATTATAGAGGTTTCACTGTAACTGGGGACCTTCCCAAGGGTGTCAGGATTAGAGAAAGGTTTCACTGTATTGGGGACCATCCCAGGGTGTGTCCGATTTAGAAGAGGTTTCACTGTACTGGCCAGGGGACCCCCTCCCAGGTGAGTCCGATTTAGAGAGGTTTCACTGTACTAAGGGACCTCCCAGGGTGTTCCGGTATTAGGAAGAGGGGTTTCACTTGTAAGCTGGGACCTCCCAGGGTGTCCCGGATTAGAGAGGTTTGTTTCACTTGTATTGGGGACCATCCCAGGGTGGTCCTGCTTTAAGAGAAGGTTTCGATCATAAAAAATTCACATCCAATCATTCCTATGCAAATGTAACCTGAGGACCTCCCAGGGTGTCCTGTCCCATTTAGAGAGGTTTCACTGTACTGAGGACCTCACAGGGATGTTCCAGAATTAAGATAGGTTTTCACTGTACTGAGGATCCTCCCAGGGTGTCCGGATTAGAGAGGTTTCACTGTACTGGGGACCTCCCTGGGTTGTCCGATTTAAGAGGAGGTTTCACTGTAACTGGGGGACCTCCCAGCGGTGTCCCGATTTAGAGGAGGTTTATCACTGGTACTGAGGACCTCCCACCCAGGGTGTCTGGTTTTAGAGAGTTTCACTGTCCTGAAGGACCTGACCAAGGTGGGGGGTCCCTGTTAGGGAAGGTTTGACTGGTAGTAGGGACTCTTGTCCCAGGGGTGTCCGGTTTTAAAAAGGAGAGGTTTTTGACTTAATTGGAAACTGAAGGGTGTCCGTTTTGAAGAAGGCTAAATCACTGTACTTGGGAACCGTTCACCAGGTTCTGGTTAAAGAAAGGTTCACTGTACTGGGGAGTACTCCCGGGTGGTCCCTGGGTTTAGAGAAAAAGGTTTCACGTAACAGGGACCAATCAAAGGGTGGGTCTGTTAGGAAGAAGGTTTGACCTGTACTGGACCTCCAATGGTGTCTGGTTTAGGATAGGTAACACTGTACCTCTGGCCGACCTCCCATGGTGTCCGGTTTAGCGGAAAGGTCTCCTTCTGCCTAGGGGACATCCAGGTTGTCCCGGCCCTTAGAGAGGTTCACTTTGCTAACTGGGGACCCTCCACCAGGGAGTTCCGAATTAGAAGAGGTTTCTACTGAACTTTGTTGAGTACCTTCCCCAAAGGGTGTCTGGATAGGTGCGTTTTCCCAACCCCCCCCTCCCGGTACTTGAGGACCTCCCAGGGTTGTCTCTTTAGAGAGAGGTTTTCAAACCCCAGTACCTGAAGGACCCCTCCCCAGGGTGTCCCCTGGCTTTAAGAGGTTTCCAAGTTTTACTGAGACCTCACAGGTGAGTTCCCCAGGAATAAGAGCTGTTTCACTGTAACCTGGGATTCTCACCCAGGGTGTCCGGTTATAGACGAAGGTTTCAACTGTACTTGGGACCCCTCCCATGGTGTCCCCGGGATTAAGAGGTTTCACTGGTTTAGAGGGGACCTCCCAGGGTGTCCGGATTTAGAGAGGTTTCATCCTGTACTGGGAGGACCTCCCAGGGTGCCTGGGTTTAAAGGTTTCCTGTAACCGAGGATTACCTCCCAGGTGTCTGCTTTAGGAGGGTTTCACTGTACTGGATGGGACCTCCCCAAGGGTGGTTCTGCTTAAGAGGTGTCACTGTACTGGAGACCCACAGGTGGTTCCGGAAATAGAGAGGTTTGCACTGTACCTAGGGGAACCTCCCAGGGTTTCCGGGATTAGAGGAGGTTTCCACTGGTAAATTGGGGACCTCCAGGGTTGTCTGGTTTAGAGAGTTTCACGTACTGGGTACCATCCCAAGGGTGTCCCGTGATTTTAAAGCGAGGTTTCACTTGTACTTGGGAACCTCCCAGGGTGTCCGGATTTAGATAGGTTTCTACTGACTGGGGACCTCCCAGGGAGTCTCCATTTAGAGAGGTTTTCCCCCACTGGTACTGGGGACCTCCCAGGGAGGCCGATTTAATAGAGGTTTTCACTGTAACTGGAGACCTCCCAGGGTCCTGGTTTAGGAGAGGTTTCCCACTGGGTCTGAGGACCTCCCAGGGTGGTTTCTGGTTTAAGAGGAGGTTTCACTGGTACTGATACCGGCCCAGTGTCCTGCCCTTTAGAGATTTTCACTGTAGTATGAAGGACCTCCCAGGGTGTCAGCTTTAGAGAGGTTTTTCACTGTACTGAGGACCTCCCACAGTGGTTCCTGCTTTAGAGAGGTTTCACAGACTTGGGGGACCTCCCAGTTTTCCAGGATTAGAGAGGTTTTCACTGTATGGGGACCTCCCAGGAGGTGCCCCGGATTAGGAGGAGGTTTTTCACAGACTGGGACCTCCCAGGGGTGTCCGCTTTAGAGAGGTTTCACTTACTAGACCTCCCCAAAAAAAAAAAATTTGGGGGGGGGGGGGGTGGTCCCGGATTAAGAGAGGTTTCACTTGTAACTTGGGGGACCTCCCACGGGTGTCCGGATTAAGAGGTTTCACTGTTAGGGGACCTGGGGAGGGTGTCTGCCCTTAGGGAGAGGTTTTCACTGTACCCTGAAAGACCTTCCCAGGGTTCCGCTTTTAGAAGGAGGTTTTCAACTGTAGCTGAGGACCTCCCAGGAGTGTGTCCATGGATTTAGAGAAGGTTTCACTGTTTTATTGGGACCCTCCCAGGTGTCCGATTTAGAGATGTTGTCACCTGACGGACCTCCCAGGGTGTCCTGCTTTTAGAGAGGTTTTCAACTGTAACTGATGGACCTCCCAGGTGTCTGCTTTAGAGAGGTTTCACTTGTACTGAGGACCTCACAGTTGTCCCGATTAGGAAGTTTCACTGTATTGGGACCTCCCATGGTGCCGGATTTAGTGAGGTTACACTGTACTGGGGGACCTTCCCCAGGTTCCCGATTTAAGGGAAGTTTCACTGTACCTAGGACCGCCCAGGTTGTCCGGATTAGAAGGAGGTTTCACTGTACTGGGACCTCCCAGGGTTCCGATTAGGGGAGAGGTTGTCCCACTGGGTAATGGGACCTTCCCCGGTTGGTTTCTGCTTTAGAGAGGTTTTTCATGTACTGGGGAGGACCTCCCAGGGTGTCCTGGCATTATAGAGGTTTCACTTACGTAAGGGGACCCTCCACAGGGTGGTCCAGATTTAGAGAGGTTTTCCACTGTACCTAGGGGACCTCCCACCAGGGTTGTCCCGGATTAGAGAGGTTTCACTGTAACTGGGGACCATCCCATGGGTGTCCGATTTAGAGAGGTTTCACTGTAAACTGGGGAGGATCCCAGTCCCAGGGTGGTCCTGGATTTAGAGAGGTTTCCACTGTACTGAGGACCCCACCTCCCATGGGTGTCTGGATTAAGAGAGGTTTCGACTGTACTGAGGTACCCCCTCCCAGGGTGTCTGGCTTTAGAGAGGTTATCACTTGTAACTGGAGGACCTCCCAGGGTGTACTGCTTTTAGAGAGGTTTCACTGTACTTTGGGAGGACCTCACAGGGTGTCCAGGTTTATTAGAAGGGGTTTCACGTGTACTTGGAACCTGGGACCAGGGTCCCCGGAAATTAGGTTTGAAGTTTCACTTTTTTTGACTTTGGGGTACCTCCCGGGTGTTCCTGTTAGGAGGCGGTTTTCACTGTATTCAGGGGACCTTCCCAAGGGTTGGGTGGGGGGGGGTCCCGGATTTAGAGAGGATTTCACTTGTACTGGGGACCTCCCAAGGGTGTCCGGTTTATTAATAGTTTTCAACTGTAGCTGGGTTTCCTCCATGGTAGTCCCGTTAGGGAAGGTTTCCAACTGTAGTTGGGGACCTCCCAGGGTGTCCTGGATTAAGAGAGGTTTCAACGTTTACTGGGGACCTCCCAGGTGTCCGATTTAGAAGGTTTTTCCTGGGGTACCTGAGGGACCTCCCAGGGTAGTCCTGGATTTAAGAGGTTTCAACAGTACTTGGGGAGGTCCTCCTCAGGGTGTCTGCTTTAGAGCGGTTTTCACTGTACTGAGGACCTCCCCATGGGTGTCTGCTTTAGAGAGGTTTCACTGTACAGAGGACCTCCCAGGGTTTGTCTGGAGGAATAGAGAGGTTTCACTGTACTGGGGGAGGGGGACTCCAGGGTGTCGGTTTAGGTTTAGAGAGGGTTTCACTGTACTAGGGACTCCCAGGGGGTGTAACGTTTAGTTTAGGGGAGGTTTCACTGTAGGCTTGGGACCTCCCAGGTGTCCGATTTAGAGAAGTTTCACTGTACTGGACCTCCCAGGGGTGTCTGTTTAGAGAGGTTTCACTGTACTGTGGGACCTCCCGAGGGCCTATTTCCGATTAGAGTATTGGTTTCACTGTACTTGGGCCACCTCCCAGTACTGTCGGGTTTAGAGAGTTTCACTGTATTTGGACTCACCACGGGTTGTTCCGTTTTAGGGGAGGAAGTTTCCACTGAACCCCTTGGGACCACCACAGGTACTGTTTAGAGAGGGTTTCTGTATTGGGGACCTCCCAGGGTGTCCTGGTTTAGAGGGGAGTTTCACTGTACAGGGACCTCCAGGGTGTCCTTAGGTTTTAGAGAGGGTTTTCCACTGTACTGTGACCTCCAGGTGTCCCTTTGGTTTATAGAGGGTCCGGACACTGTACTGGGACCTCCCATGGGTGTCGGAGATTTAGAGAGGTTTTCACTGTATTGGGACCTCCCAGTGTGTCCGGATTTAGAGAGGTTTTCACTGTACTGGGGACACCCCAGGTTCCGATTTTAGAGCCTCCCAGGTGGGTCCTGGTTTAGAGAGGTTTTCACTGTACTGAGGAACCTCCCAGGGTTCTGGTTTTAGGAGAGGTTTTTCACTGTACAGGGTTCCCAGGGTGTACGGTTTTTAGAGAGGTTTCCACTGTATTTGGGGAACCTTCCCAGGGGGGCCCGGTTTAGAGGAAGTTTTCACTTACTTGGAAACCTCCCAGGGGTCGGTTTAGGAGGAGGTTTTCACTGTTACTGGGACCTCCCACCTCGCCGGTTTAGAGAGGTTTCACTGTACTTGGGGACCTCCCAAGGGTGTCCGGTTTAAGGATTTCACTGTAATTGGGGACCTCCAAGGGTGTCCCGGTTTAAGGAAGGTTTTCACGGTACCTTGGAACCCACGAGGGGTCCCTGGTTTAGAGAGGTTTCACTGTACTGGGACCTCCCCAGGGGTTCCGGTTTAGGAGGAGGTTTCACCTGGGTATTAGTGGCTGGGACCTCCCAAGGGTGGTCTTTTAGAGGAGGTTTTCACTGTACGGGGACCTCCCAAGGGGTCTGGTTTTTAGAGAGGTTTTCACTGACTGGGGACCTCCCATGGGTGTCCGGTTTAGAGAGGTTTTCACTTTATGGGGGACCTCAGGGTGGGTCCTGATTAGAGAGGTTTCACTGTACTGGGGATCCTCCCGGGTGTCCGGATTGTTTAGAAGGGGGTTTCCCACCTTTGTTTACTGAGAGGATGGGGTGTCCCTTTTGGTTTAGAGAGTTCCTCTGTTTACTGGAGGGACCTCCCAGGGTGTCTGCTTTAGAGAGGGTTCACTGTATTGAGGACCACCCAGGGTGTCCGGCTTTAGAGAGGTTTTCACTGTACCTAGGGTTTCCTTTCACAGGGTGGTTTCCGGGGGGGGGGATTCCCAGAGAGGTTTCACTGAACTGGGGATCCCTTCCGACAGGGTGTCCCGGGATTTAGAAGAGGATTCCACTGGTTTACTGGGACCTCCCAGGGTGTCCGATTTAGAAGGTTTCACTGGGGTACTTTGGAGAACCCAGCGGTGGGTCCGGATTTAGAGAGGTTTTCCCACCGGTTACCTGAGGGGGACCTCCCAGGGTGTCTGGTTAGAGAGGTTTCACTTGTTTACTGAGGACCTCTCCCAGGGGTTGTCGGTTTATAGAGGTTTCACTGGTACTAGGGACCTCCCAGGGGTGGTTAGGGTTTAAAAAAAAAAAAAAAAAAAAAAAAAAAAAAAAAAAAAAAAAAAAAAAAAAAAAAAAAAAAAAAAAAAAAATTAAAAAAAAAAAAATAAAAAAAAAAAAACCAAAAAATTAAAAAAAAAAAAGAGAGGTTTCACTGTACTGGGACCTCCCCGGGTTCCGTTTTAGAGAGGTTTTCACTTTTACAGGACCTCCCAAGGGGTGTCCGGCTTAGAGAGGTTTCACTGTACTGGGGTCCTCCCAGGGTGTCCGGAATTAAAGTTTTTCACTGTACTGGGGCCTCCCAGGTGCCGGATTTAGAGAGGTTTCACTGTACCAGGGTCCTTTCACCAGGGGGCCTGGGTTTTAGAGAGGTTTCACTGTACTGGGACCTCCCTCCAGGTGTTTCCGGATTAGGGATTAGGTTCACTGTATTGGGGACCTCCCAGGGTGTCCGCTTTAGAAGAGGTTTTCACTGTATGAGGACCACTCCCAGGGTGTTCGATTAGAGGAGGTTTCCACGGTTTTACTGGGTATCCTCCCTGGGGTGTCCGGAATTTAGAGAGGTTTGCACCTTAACCTTTTAGAGACCTCCCCAGGGTGTCCTTTGGTTTAGAGAGGTTTCCACTGTACTGGAGGACCTCCCAGGGTGGTCTGGTTTAGAGAGGTTTCACTGTTACTAGGGACCTCCCAGGGTGTTCGGTTTTAGAGAGGTTTCACTGTATGGGGACCTCCCCCGGGTCCATTTAGAGAAGTTTTCACTGGTACTTGGGAACCTCCCAGGGTTCTGGTTAAGAGAGGTTTTCACTGTTAACTGGGGACCTCCCAAAGCCTATCCGGAATTAAGATGTTTCTCTGTACTTTGGACCTTCCCCCAGGACTGTCCGGTTTAGAGGAAGTTCACTTGTATTTGGGGGGACCTCACCCAGGGTGCCGGTTTAGAGAATTTCACTGTACTTGGAACCTCACAGGTTCTGGTTTAGGGGAATGGGTTCACTTTGGGGTTACCTGGGGACCGGGGCTCCTGGTGGTTCTGGTTTTAAGGGGAGGTTTCACTGTCTGGGGGGACCTCCAGGGTGTCCTGTTTAGAGGTTTTGGTTTCACTGTTATGGGGACCTCCCAAGGGTGATTCTGGTTTTTTATGAGAGGTTTCACTGTATGGGGACCTCCCCAAGGGTGTTTAGTTTTAGAGGTGTTTCACTGTACTTGTAACCTCCCATGTGTCCGGTTTAGAGAGGTTTCACTGGTATGGGGACCCTCCCAGGTGTCGGATTAGCGAGGTTTATGTATTGGGGACCTCCCAGGTTTGTTCATTTTAGAGGAAGGTTTCACTGTACAGGGACCTTCCATGGTGTCTGGCCTTTAGAGTAGTTTCACTGTACTGAGGACCTCCACAGGGTGTCCGGAATTTTAGAGAGGTTTCACTGTACTGGGGATCCTCCCACAGGGTGTTCTGGATTTAGAGAGGTTTCACTGTACTGGGGAGGGATCCAGGGTGGTTTCCATTAGGGGGGAGTGTCCTGTTTTATGAGATTTCACCAGTGTCCGGATTAGAGAGGTTTCACTGTACTGGGGACCTCCCAGGCGGGTGTCCGATTTTAGAGAGGTTTCACTGTACTGGGGGACCTCCCAGGGTGGTCATGTTTAGAGAGGTGTCACTGTACTGAGGACCTCCAGGGTGTTCTGGTTTAGAGAGGTTTCACTGTACTGAGGGACCTCCCAGGGTGTAACGGTTACGAGAGGTTTCACTGTACTAGGGGGACCTCCTGGGTTCGGGGTTTAGAGAGTTTCAGGGTCTGTAACCGAGTGTCGGTTTAGAGAGGGTTTCACTGTACTAGGGACCTCATAGGGGGTGTCCGGATTAGAGAGGTTTCACTGTACTGGGGACCTTCCCAGGGTTGTCCGGATTAGAGAGGTTTCATCTGTACTGGGGGACCTCCCACCGGCGGGTGTCGATTTAGAGAGGTTTCACTGTACTGGGACCAATCCCAGGGTGTCTGGTTTAGAGAGGTTTCACTGTACTGGGGACCTCCCAGGGTGTCCGGATTACGATAATTAGAGGTTTGTCACTGTACTGGGGACCTCCCAGGGTGTCCGATTTAGAGAGGTTTCACTGTACTGGGGACCTCCCAGGGTGTTCGATTTAGAGAGGTTTCACTGTACTGGGGACCTCCCAGGGTGTCCGATTTAGAGAGGTTTCACTGTACTGAGGACCTCCCAGGGTGTCTGGTTTAGAGAGGTTTCACTGTACTGAGGACCTCCCAGGGTGTCTGGTTTAGAGAGGTTTCACTGTACTAGGGACCTCCCAGGGTGTACGGTTTAGAGAGGTTTCACTGTACTGGGGACCTCCCAGGGTGTCCAGTTTAGAGAAGTTTCACTGTACTTGGAACCTCCCAGGGTGTCTGGTTTAGAGAGGTTTCACTGTACTGGGGACCTCCCAGCCTATCCGGATTAGAGATGTTTCACTGTACTTGGGACCTCCCAGACTGTCCGGTTTAGAGAGAGTTTCACTGTATTTGGGACCTCACAGGGTGTCCGGTTTAGAGAAGTTTCACTGTACTTGGAACCTCACAGGGTGTCTGGTTTAGAGAGGTTTCACTGTACTGGGGACCTCCCAGGGTGTCTGGTTTAGAGAGGTTTCACTGTACTGGGGACCTCCAAGGGTGTCTGGTTTAGAGAGGTTTCACTGTACTGGGGACCTCCCAGGGTGTCTGGTTTAGAGAGGTTTCACTGTACTGGGATCTCCCAGGGTGTCCGGTTTAGAGGTTTCACTGTACTGTGGAACCTCAACCGGGTGTCGGTTCTTTTTAGAGACGGTTCACTACTGGGAACCTCCTTGGGTGTCTAGTTTAGAGAGGTTTAACGTACTGCGGACTTCCCACCCCCCAGGGTGTCGATTTAGAGAGGTTTCACTGTAACTGGGGACCTCCCAGGGTGTCCGATTTAGAGAGGTTTCACTGTAATGGGGACCTCCCTGGGTGTCTGGTTTAGAGAGGTTTCACTGTACTGGGAACCTCCCAGGGTGTCCGGTTTAGAGAGGTTTCACTGTACTGGTGACATCCCAGGGTGTCCAGTTTAGAGAGGTTTCACTGTATAGGTATCTCCCAGGGTGTCCGATTTAGAGAGGTTTCACTGTACTGGGGACCTCACATGGTGTCCGAAACAGTGAGGTTCCATTGTACTGGGGACCTCCCAGTGTGTCCAGATTAGAAAGGTTTCACTGTACTGCGAACTTCCCAGGGTGTCTCGTTTAGACTGTTTCCACTGTACTGGGAACTTAACAGGGTGTCCGGTTTAGAGAGTTTCCACTGTACTGGGGACATCCCAGGGTGTCTGGATTTGAGAGGTTCCATTGTACTGTGGACCTCCCAGGGTGTCTGGTTTAGAGAGGTTTCACTGTACTGGGATCTCCCAGGGTGTCCGGTTTAGAGAAGTTCCACGGTACTGGGGACCTCCCAGAGTGTCCAGTTTTGAGAGGTTCTACAGTACTGGGGACCTCCCAGAGTGTCCAGTTTTGAGAGGTTCCACGGTACTGGGGACCTCCCAGAGTGTCCAGTTTTGAGAGGTTTGACTGTACTGGGGACCTCCCAGAGTGTCCAGTTTAGAGAGGTTCCACGGTACTGGGGACCTCCCAGAGAGTCCAGTTTTGAGAGCCTCCACTGTACCTTGAAGTTTATACTCTGTGTCCCTTATGGCTAACAGCAGAAGCGCTTTGCATGGGTCAATGGGTCGTTCACAAAGTGGAACAATCTCTGAAATGAAAGATATTTTGCACCTTTTTGAAAATTCTTGATATGTATGTGGCTGTGACTGGAGAAATGGGGCTTATGGAATTTGTGAACAATGTTACTGATCAAATAGCACACTCTTGTGGACTGGTAACGATTTATATCACTTGTTAGAAGCGTGACAGGCGTTTCATTAATGGAATGCCGAACAGTGCTTATTCTGATTAGACTGGCATGCTGATCTGGATCTACACTGGATCTGGATACAAAACCCATAAGCACCATTTCTCCAGTCACAGCTACATACCTGCAAGATAATTTAATTATTTATTTAATGGTGTTTTACGGTATGTCAAAACGTTAGTGTCATTTGACATGGACCTTGGGCATGGGGGGCCACATGGGTGGGTTATAGAATGAAAATATGGATGATGATAAGAATTTAAAGTTTGAAGTAAATCTGAGTAAGAGTTGTGGATTATAAGGAATGTAAAGACTTTAAAGCCGACTCATCTGAATCTACACTGTATGCAAACATTGGCATAGAGGTCACCAGTGTCGAAAGGATTAACATACAACAGGCTCCAGTTTTGTTCGAGCAATTCCAGCAACAGGAATTGCTCAAACAAAACTGGAGTCTGTTATACACATTTGTATCTGCTTACCATCTCTTGGAGTATTCACATGCTTCATCAGTTCCTCTCTGTGTTTCCGAACAGTGGAGAGATGGCGAACATCGAGGTTTGCACAAATACTGAGGATATGGTCACGCGCTTCGATGTTACTGTGGGCCTTGCCAACACCCAGTGAAGCCGTTAGTCCAATCACCTATGGAACAATGACGTAGTAGTCTCGTTAGCAATTCTAAGCTTACAGAGAAGGCCTATAAAATTAATTTACAGAAATCATCCTTTATATCAATCTTTTATTCATATATTTCAAGAAAAATAATTAATCATTGTTTTTTAACAATAATTTTAATAAAGAAGAAACCTTAATATCCTCCCAACCGCTACATTTTTTCTTTTTCAAAATTTGTATACATGTATTCAGTAAATTAACATTATACAAGAGATGAGTGAAAGCCACAAAGGCTGGGTTTTCTTCAAGGCATAGACAATTGGATAACAGATAATTGACTATTAATATTATTATGGCCACGATTGAAAATGACAACTGTCAGTTGTTTAAGATGGCTAGTTTATGAGACAACCTACATGCAGTTGCAGGCTGGCATACATGTATTAGTACAAGATGTGAGTGAACATCAGTAGCCTATTTCATCAACATTGCAAAGTATACTTATCTAGCAAAGTATACTTTGAGGGAGAAATTTTAAATTTGAGGATAAAGTTATTAATTTTTATTATACTGAATGTATTACATTATCACAGCCATTTTGGCTGTGATAATGTAATACATTCAGTATAATAATTCTGCATACTTTTAATCATCAAATGTATGCAGTGGTTAGTTATATATGAAATAATGCATTTTGGGAAAAATAAATGATTACTCCCTCAAAGTATACTTTGCTAGATAAGTATACTTTGCAATTTTGATGAAATCGGCTACTGTGCTGTCCGATGAGTGTTGTCCAATTTAACATTGAAAATTGCTAAGTCGATGATGTGGAAAAAAACAGGTCACATGATGGATAGTGGTATGTGGAGGCACCCGTTGATTATGAAGTTGTGTATGATGGTACTAGGCAGTGCAGCAAGTGAGGAATGGTTGTCGTGTCACTTTAGACTGGTTCCCGGTAGTATTCTTTCGCTAGGCTGCACAGCCATTTTGGCTGTGATAATGTAATAAATTCAGTATAATAATTCTGCATACTTTAAATCATTAAATATATGCAGTCGTTAGTTCTATATGAAATAAAGCATTTCAGGAAAAATACATGATTACTCCCTCAAAGTATACTTTGCTAGAAAAGTATACTTTGCAATGTTGGTGAAATCGGCTACTGATCAAATAACACACTTATGTATCATGATAATCATCTAGTAGTGCTTGTTAGATGCATGACGGGTGTTTCATTAATGGAATGGCGAACAGTGCAGATCCTGATCTACACTGGTCGTAAAACCCATAAGCCCCATTTCTCCAGCAAGAGCCACATATGTCTAAGTTGCTCTATCAAATCACCTGTGGCAGGATATCTGTATCCCTTCTATTCTTTTTCCTTTCTTCCTTTTCCTCCTGATAACGTAACATCAGTCGATTGTACGGTTCGCCTTTCTGTGTGTGATGGCACTCGTCAAATATAAGCATCGAGAACACGGTCACCGATGGTATATACTCCCGCTCTAGGTTGTTGATCAGGATCTGCGGCGTCAGACATATGATGTCATATGCCGTAATTAGCTGCGAGAGCAATCCCGATTCCTCCGAATCACCCGTCGGCAACAGAGTCTACATTCAGAAATGATTCAAGCTATTAGAGTTGCATGTGCATGTAATCAACTAATCAGCTCATGTTATGAATCAGTTTGTTTGTTTGTTTATTCGTGTTTAATGGCCTGTCAATTGCTAAGGTCATTTTAGGCCGGGCCAACGGGTTCGATCCCACATTTAACCGGCTCAGCCCTTCCAGCACAGTGAAAAACAAGAAACGAGGCAAAGCCACGAAGGCCAGGTTTTTTCCAACGTATGCAAAAATGCCGACGATATCGCGCTTTCTGCAAGCGGGTGCGACAATGATGATAAACACCCATGTGAAGTATCAAGGTAATGGGTGAAGCAGTTGCAGAGATATAGAACACGAAAAGATTTTAACAAAAAAATTCATGTAATTTGACCTTGACATTGGGCACAGGGGCCGCACGGTTGGGGGGTAGAAAGAAAATATGGATGATGATAAACACCCATGTGAAGTTTCAAGGTAATGGGCGAAGCAGTTGCAGAGATATAGTATAACGAAAAAGTTAATTACGTAGAAATAATAGGTGAAGGTAAAAAAAATGGTCACATGTTGGATAGTTTTATGTGGTAGGCACCCCTTGGTTATGAAGCTGTGAAAGTTTGGTGGTCCTAGGTGGCACAGTACCAAAGACATGGACTTAAACACGAAAACTTAACATTGTAAACGCGAAAACTTAACATTGAAAATGGCTAAGTCGACTGCGCGGAAAAAATAGGTAAAGTTAAAAAAAAAGTAACATGTTGGATAGTAATATGTGGTGGGCACCCCTTGATTATGAAGCTGTGAAGGTTTGGTGGTCCTAGGTGGTACAGTAACAAAGAAATGGACTCAAACACGAAAACTTAACATTGATTGTGGACGCCGCCCGCCCCGCCCGCCCGCCCCGCCCGCCCGCCGCCCGCCCGCCCGCCCGGCTTTCGCCAATCCAATAGCCTGGATTTTTTTTCAAAAAACCTGGCTAAAAAATATAGGATTTTTTTTCAAAAAAGTATAGGACACTATATCTGGCCTCCCAACACCCCTTCTAGCCAGCAGCGTTCCACCACAAATCATTTATTTGTGCAAATAAGTCATTTACCACAAGAAAATTGGTCCACTTGGGTTTTGGACTAATGTAGTTCCCTATCGGCCTGCACATATGTGATCACAATTAGTTGCAGACACATTCATGACGCTTCTAATGAAAAATGTAGAGCATTATGATATTCCAGGTTTGTTATGAGTTAAACAGGTCAAACACTCAATTGGACCATTTTCCTTGTGGTGAGTCACAATACAGATATTCCCAACATAAACAAAAATTACAAAATAACATTGAAATTACATGTGTACATGTAGTATTATAATAATTCACTTTCTAAAGTATGCAGATGTCATATTTTAGGTGCTATTTCACTTTCTTTGGTATATGTACATACTCTTGCCCTGCATAATGTTTGTTTAATGGGTTAGTTAACTATGATCAAATTAATATGATTTTATCATAAGACAAACATTGTATCAAAATAGGATTGATTGTCACCAGAGACTAAGTAATCTTGTATTAGTTACATCTGCCTTAGGACAAAATCATTTCAATCTGAGAGTTAGCAAACACTTCATGAATATTTCACTAATACTAGTAGACTGAATTGTTAGCAAATCTACTTCTTTTGCTTCTTGGAAGGTTTTGATTTCTCATCTAGGATTTTCCTTTTCTTATTTATTCCATCTTGCTCCTTCAGTGCTGCACTTAACCTACTCTGTCCGGTTTCAATCATCGCCTGCGCCACTTTAGCTGCCTGTAAGTCTTTCTTTTTCAAAGATTTGTTGAGATTGTTTGTTCCATCATCTATTAACTGTTGGGCAAGTTTCAATTCTTCAAGTGCATCATCTTCTCTCTGCTGTGTCTTTTCTTTCTCTGATCTAGCATCTGCTTCTTCGCGAAGTTTCTTTTCATTCTCCAGCCTCTGTTTTTCATTGTCTTGTTTTCGTTTGAGATCTGCAATGTATCGCTGACGTTTCTTCTGCTCCAACTCAACCTTATACTTGGCATAGGCACTCTTCACTGAATTTATCAGAGATCTGGACACTGCAATATTACACACACCTCCTTTCTGCTTTACAGCATCTTTCACTAACCTCTGTCCTATTACAGTTTTCTCACTCATAGCCGTTTTCTCTTTTTTGAGCATCTTCTTGTTAATGGAGAATCCCCTTTCCACATCTGTGTTGCCATGTACAAGTGTCAGACATGCTTTAACCAGCTTTCCCATAACTTTGTACTTCAGTTCTCCTGTTTGACTTTCTTGCTTCAACACCTTTTGCCAATAATGATCAACCCTTTCATACTTTGGTTCCTGGTCTGCACTGTCATCATCTCCAGTAGTTTCTCTCTCATACCAAGTAGACTTTATGTTTTCATCAATACAATACATTTTCCATTCATCTCGCATCACATCAACCTCCTTATCAGATAGTACTGGAACCATCTTTGCCAGTAATGTAGCCATTTCAACCATGTTCCTGTCGATTTGAACTCTGGATTGATGCACTGCAATTGGCATAGAATACTGTTGTATAATGGTAGAGATCTCAGTAGGGCCTTTGTTAATGCGGTATAGAAGGTTCTCACATCCTTCAAGAATCTCTTTTGTTCAAGTTCTGTGAAGGTTTTCACAAGCCTATTTGTTTTCAGTCCAACTTCCAACCGCCTGTCACTGACCTGTGCCGAATACTCGTCATATTTGACATCAAACAGTTCTTTCCCAACCTTGGCTTCTACTATCTCAGGCTTCACAAATTTCAACATAACTGATCTTACAAGTTCTGAGAGCTGTTCATACAGGATATGTACGAGTGGTCCCTCTGTCTGGAACAAAGTTAGAAACTTCATAAATGTGGGCGTGATGAACTCGACGAAGCAGTCTTGCCTCTGTAAGTTTTCCGTCCTCTTTCAGTGTCTTATGCAGTTTCTTAAATCTGTCGTTTGTAACAACAGTGCGATTCTTGCTCTTGGGTAGTGTCGTTACAAAGTATTCCGTCAGTCCTGGTAGTTGTTCCAGAAGGTGATCTACTACATTGCTCAGTGACAACCATCGTGACTGAACAGGGCGCATGAACAGGTGGTCTTCTAATTCCAACAGTGACTGTATTTCACCATAGTCTTCACGTCTTGCTGAGGAGTATTTAAACCAACAGAATATGTCAGTAGCCAAATCAAAGACACCTCACTGAAGTGCGTCCATAGCTTTATGAAATGCATTGTGTACCATGTGTATAGTGCAAGTTCCAATGTCAATTAGTCCAAACTGTCTTTCCTTCTTTACATCATCATTTAGTTTACGCCAAAGGGATATGTTCACATTTGGTCCATCGGACGATAGCATAAGCATCTTTGACACAGGAATGTGCTTTGCCGCTAGAGATGAAATGATTACGTTATGCAAGGTGACAGCATCTGCATGCCCCAAAAATTCACTGTCAAGATACCTAACTACAACACAATTTGATGTCCCTGACCAGTATCTCACATGCATGTCAAAATGCTTCTTCACTTGAACAGTCGTAGTTTCATCAACTTCCAGCGTGTAATACGATCCTGACTTTTTCATGTCGTCCAGCACCTCCTCCTGGAAGTATGGACCCAGTCCGTGAGAAATAACATACGACACTTTTGATTTTGACATTTTCAAATCCTGCGCAATTTTTGAATCAGTGAACATTGCCTTAAAAGCATCACCAGCCTTATCACATGATGCATATGAAATATCTTCATTTACTACTGTCATAGCCCAAAGCCCTTCAGCTGATGTAACGTTATCAGTATGCGTCTTCTGCCACAGCGTTTTACCGGTGTAGAGCGTCAGTTCAGTATTCCCTGAGGCTTTTTTGACAACAAGTCTCTTTTGTCCTTTATCTAGCGATGTGCATGCTACACCTTTGTGTTTTTTTCCTTTTGAATGTTGCGATATTTGTGTTTTTCCAACATTGTCAATTGCAATCGAACACTTGCATAACATGCAATATGCCTCATATTCGGACCCCCCTTGCTTGCACCAGCTGTAATACAAATGCCCATTGCTGTCTCTACCTTGCAGCCACTCTGGATTAAATTTAGTCCGTGCTTTAGGCATAATGTTAGTATGTTGTTAGTATAAACTAGTAGTTAGTATGGTTTCAATATTGTTAGTATGGTACACAGTAACCCACAACCAGTATCTGAAAATATAGAAATGCATGATAACCAAGCGTCATTGACATTACAAATAATCCAACATACATGATGAAGGAATATAATAGTAATATAATAGTAATTAAACTAATTCCAAGAGTTTATAAGAAACCCGGAAGCAGTTTGTTTCGTATCGACTCCTGTAACTTGTTTAATGCACATATTCCATAATCACATATGTAAGACTATATTGTTAGCTAATCCCTGAAAGGTTGCAGAAATGTAACTTATTACATTAAAAAAGGGATTTTTGAAAAACAATTAAGAATGAATTGGCACACATCATGGTACTACATAAATTAATTTTGTTGAAATGATGTCAACATCACATTAATAAATACTTATGGATGTCCTTTAAATTGCATGATGAATTTAGTGCAACAAATTTAACAAAAAAGTTCTATTTTAACCAAAGAAAAAGCAACCTTTTGCTTACCCAAAAAATATATAGGAATTATAGGAATTTTGCCCAAAATATAGGATATTATAGGACATTTTGAAAAAGTCTGAAAAATATAGGAATTATAGGAATTATGGGACCGCTGGAAGGGCTGGCGGCTGCATTGGGGGGAAAATCCCAAAAACAGAACGGAATATTTACATCGAAAAAAAATAAATTCAGCCCTGCAATTAGAATAACCTGACCTAGTACCAGGTCCATATACCACTTGGCCCCTTCCGCTAAAAGTTATAGGATTACGAATAATCATAATGGTTATGCAGCAATCACAGGTTATGCAGCAATAAGATACAATTATAACGCAGTTAAAGTTTGCAAAATAGCGAATGTCAAGCAAATTTTGTATATATTTTTCAACATTTTTCAATATTTGAATTATGGCCTGTGGGGTTGAAATGGTTAATAGGGTTCCTGCCAATATAAACATTAAGGAGACATTAACGATACGCAATGTAGAGCTTTGAGTTAGTGAATTGACAAAGATAAACGGTACGTTTTTCAAATTGTCACCAAATTATACATACCCTGAATTGTGGAAGAAGCTGCATAAATCTCTTTGCTTGTTGCTGTATCAAGACGTTGGTGCGGGCCATAAAAACCACCTTCCTTTGGGCTGTCAAAAATACGACACACCTATATTATATTTACAAAATTTACGATAGTTTCCGTAACTGACATCGAAAGTTGACGAAAATTTTCATATCATATTGCAGAATTAAATTCCACAATGTTATATTTACAAACTTTACGATCGTTTCCGTAACTGACGTCGAAAGTTGACATTTGTTTGTTGGGGTTTAATGGCCTATCAACAGCTAAGGTCATTTAAGGCCGGGTAAATCCCATATATTACCAAAATCCCAAAATCAGAACTGAATATTTACAATAAAAAATCTATATATTCGATCAGCCCTGAAATCAGAATAATCCTGATCTAATGCCAGGTCCTCGCCACACCAAAATCACCTGGCCCCCTCCAAAAAGCAGTAGGATCAGTGATAATCTTACTACTTTTATGAAGGGCAATAACCCAATTCAACTCCCAGGTAATAAAAGAGCCAAAGATAAAAACGTACCTGAGGGCCAAATCAGGCAAATATTGATTCCTACAAGGAGGAACCCCTACCGTTAATTTACACCGTCACGTTCGCATGACCAACCACCCACTCGAAAGATGACGAAATGTTGATATCATATTGCAGAATTGAATTCCACATTTGATATGACAAGAATTCTGCCACGGAAGCGGTGTCACACCTGCCGAGCATTTGACCATAACATGATCATGGGCATGTGCTAAAGTCAGCATCACAAAAACCGTCAGAGAAGTGCATGCTTACACGAAAAAGGTCAAGTTTGAAGAAACATTTTGACATAAAAAAATGGCCAAATGTTTCCACAACCATGTGAAGGTCAAAAAGGTTACGGCCATGTTAATGGCAGCATGAGTGTGTTCCAAATGCTTACATGTATCAAGTGTCCAAACATTGAAGCAATCCATCAAGTAAAATTAATATTATACGATGATGAAGAAACTTGTACAAACCTTTTGATGCAAAACAATGGCTAAGTGTTTTCGCAAAAATGTGAAGGTAAAAAAGGTCAAGGTCATGTTAATGGTGGCATGAGTGTGTTCCAAATGCTCACATGTACCAAGTGTCCAAATATTGAAGCAATCTGTCAAGCAATTTTTAAAGTTATACCATGATGACGAAGCTGGTACTAACTTTTTGACGCAAAAGAAATGGCTAAGTGTTTTCGCAAAAATGTTAAGGTAAAAAAAGGTCACGGTCACGTTAATGGTGCCATAAGTGTGTTCCAAATGCTCACATGTATCAAGTTATACCATGATGACGAAGCTTGTACACACTTTTTGACATTTCGGACGACGACGATGACGTGAATGATGCCGGAAGAAGTGACGACTATAGTCGCGCCTTCTGCTAAACCAGGTGTGAAAAAAATCCTGTCATCTTTCGACATCACTTACAGAAAATATCACCGTTAATGTAAATATACTTCATGAAAAATCGCACATGTTCTTAGGTACAAACTCTCAGGACATGTCTCAATTAACTAGAAATTTGGCCCATCGGCACACAAATGCCCCCACTGGCAGCCAAAGAAATCAAGGCACATTTGACAACACAGAGAACCAGAGAAGCATGGATTTGTGATAGCATGAAAGCAGACCATCACAGCAATGGGTGTGTGAAATATCGAGCAGATCCATGCAAGGAAACAGACATTATAAGACACTTACCTGAGTTTTGAACACACCAAGTATGTGACCTTGACCCTGGGCTTAACAGGAGCAGGACAATCGTGCATTTGTCACAGGACGGTAGAGGACCATTACAGCAATATGTGTGTGAAATATCAAGCAGATCCGTCTAAGGAAGAAATTATAAGACATTTACCTGAGCGGGAAGATCGTGGATTTGTCACAGGGTGGTAAAGGACAATTAGAGAAATGCGTGTGTGAAATGTCAACCAGAAGGAAACATAAATTATAAGACATTTTATTCGAGCATTAAGGTTTCAAATGCACCAAGTATGTGACCTTGACCCTGGGCTTAGCAGGGGAGGGACGATCGTGGATTTGTTGCAAGGTGGTAGAGGACCATTAGAGCAATGCGTGTGTTAAATATCAAGCAGATCCGTGTAAGGAAACAGAAATTATATGACATTTACCCGAACGTTAAGGTTTTGGGACGGACGGACGTACGGGACGTACGGACGCCAGTAACACTATATGCCCCCGTCACCAGTCAGTGGTGGGGGCATAGCAAACACAAAAACCATATTAAATAGAGGATCTTACATGAAAGATGATTTAATATGACATTTGTCAAACGAGTTTACTGATATCATAAGAAACGAAGCTGTGAAGAGGCCAGCCTCGGATTCCTACACGTTTCCTAGTCTTGCCTAATAAACTCGATATCTCCACTATTTAATGGGATATATAGCAGTGAGACTGGAAACAATGAATATTTCCTGTTTGGTCTTACTGAGTGACTGAGCCTCCAAGTGTTGCTGGACGATATGGAGCGCTACAAACGTTTTCCCCGAGCCAGTTTCTGCGAAGATCACCGTGTTTCTTCCCTTCAATGCTTGCTCTGCCAGTTCAAGTTGGTAACTGCGGAGCTGAAAATGTGGTGTCCTGGCCGCACCTGCTTCATCATCTGATATCAGAAAATATCTCACAATGATTAAGAGATCCAGATAAGGGGGGCATTGGCGTATTTTACACACTTATTCTAGCAGAATACGTATTGATTATCAAAAGTGGGAGCACACAATACTCCCAGCAATGTGAAAATACTCATTGATTTTCAAATCGAATAGTGAAAATACTGTAATAAAGTTCAACTAAGTAAATATTCAACTGTATAACAGTATAAATAAGTGAATAGGTCGATTACACAGTAAAACTAGGTCAAGGTAAAAAAAGGTCACATGTTGGATAGTGTATGTGGTGGTCAGCCGTTGGTTATAAAGTTGTGCAAGTATGGTGGTTCTAGGTGGTATGGTAAGTGAGAAACAGACTTAAACACAACAAGAGTGCCGAAAGTAACAAAATACGCCTGTCGAATATTGGCCAGACAGAGAAGATGCAGAATTGTGAAGCCGTCACCAAGGCAAGAAACCTTAAAGGTACATGCCCACACAGCAGATTATACTGTACTACTACTTTTCATTTTCTGTCATGCCTTATATGAGCCATTTGTCTACCCACTATAACGAGTTTTTTTTAATTACGGCGCGTGTTAATTGGTGTTAAATGGCATTTTATATGCCGCGACCAGAAAGGGTATTTTCCAACCTCGTGCTATTTTTACCAATACGCGTCACGTGACACGGTCAATCATATCATATCTTTGATATGCGCAGTGAAGTATCGAAAGCTGAGAAGAAAAATCTCTGTTCGAGTCCAAATCTAAATCTCCACGTAACTCTTTCCATTTGGTGATCTGGTCGCCAATATTAACCACTCTCTCTCTCTGTACTACCTGTCCCTCAGACATTTCGCTTTTTTTTTGGCCGACACCGTTTCATACAATTTCTGTCCTGGACGTTTCGACATGTTGATATTCTTGTTTACATATTGGGAAGCCTACTGGTGCGCGTAATATACTGCGCATGCGCACCGCAAGCCGTGATGTGAAAGTCGTCGTCCCCGCACATTATCAAAATAGACTGTTACCGCCGCACGTCGCTAACAGTAAATTGATAATTAATAAATGATTATATTTGTATAGTGGGCACTCAAAATTTTTAGAACTGGTGGAATAGTGACATAATTATACACTTATTTAATTCCTATAAAGAACATTTTGTGCCTACTGCGTGGGCATGTACCTTTAATGTGAATTTAAAAATCTATAGCATTATTTCTTCCTCTTGTGGTAAACTGGTATACTAATTTAGGTAGAGATGTGTATGTAGAAACTATATAGAATTGCATACAAAAAAGTAGAAAAAAATGGCTAAGATAAAAAGGTGATTTTTTGGTTAAAAAATATGTTTTCTGCATAAAAACCAAGGTGCACATCTTCAATATGTGCAGAAGACGTGTGTATAATTTCAGATTGATCGACTGAAAAGTTTTAGAGGAGTAGTGTACACAAACTCTGTACCCTATATAGAATTGAATTACAAAAATGTAGAAAATATTGCTAAGTTCAAAAGGCGATATTTTTGTAAAAAATAGCTTTTCGCCATAAAACAGGTGCACACCTTAAATATGAGTAGAAGACGTGTGTATATTTTCAGATCGATTGACTGAAAGGTGTTAGAGTAGTAGCTAGCTAGTGTACACAAACTCTGCAGTTTTTCTGTCCGCTGCCCAACCACCCGCCATGCGGTAAAACATAATATGTACCGCTTTTTTAAAACGGTCATATAACAAGATACAATGCAAAGCCATGAAGGCCGGGTTTTCTTTAAGGCATAGACAATTGGATAAAAGATAATTGTCTATTAATGTTAGATTTGTATTATGACCATGATTGAAAGTGACAACTGTCAGTGGCCTAAGATGGGAAAAAAAGTCAGTGTATGAGAAAACCTACATGCAGTTGCAGGCTGGCATACATGTATTAGTACAATATGCGAGTGAACACCTGTGCTGTCTGATGAGTGTCCAATTTAATATTGAAAATTGCTAAGTCGATTACGCGGAAAAAATAAGTCAAGGTCAAAATAGGTCACATGTTAGATAGTGGTATGTGGTGAGCATCCGTTGGTTATGAAGTTGTGCAAGTACGGTCGTTCTAGGTGGTACAGTAACAGAGAAATGGACATAAACATGAAAACTTAACATTAAAAATGGCTAAGTCAATTACGTGGCGAAAATAGGTCAAGGTAAAAAAAGGTCACATGTTGGATGGTGGTATGTGATGGGCACCCATTGGTTATGAAGTTGTGAATGTATGGTGGTTCTAGGTGGTACAGTAACAGAGATAAGGACAAAACACGAAAACTTAACATTGTGGACGCCGACACCCACAGCCGCCCGCCCGCCCGGCTTTCGCCAATCCAATAGTCAGGATTTTTTATTTAAAAACCCGGCTAAAAGCTTAACATTTAAAATTGCTATTAAGTCGATGATGCGGAAAAATAGGTCAACCTCAAGGTAAAAAAAAAAGGTCACATGTTGGATAGTGGTGTGGTGGGCATCCGTTGGTTATGAAGTTGTGCAAGTATGGTGGTTCTAGGTGGTACAGTTACAGAGAAATGGACCTAAACACAAAAACTTAAAATTGAAAATGGCTAAGTCGATTATACGGAAAATAGGTCAAGGCCAATAAAAGGTCACATGTTGGATAGTGGTATGTTGGTTATGAAGTTGTGCAAGTATGGTGGTCCTAGGCGGTATAGTAACAGAGAAATGGAACTAAACATAAAAACATAACATTGAAGTCAATTACTTGGAAAAAATAGGTCAAGGTAAAACAGATCACATGTTGGAAAGTGGTATGTGATTGGGCACCCGTTGGTTATGAAGTTGTGCAAGTATGGTGGTTCTAGGTGCGATAGTAACAGAGAAATTGACAAAACACAGAAACTTAATATTGGACTAAAATGGATGATATTTAATAATATAAAAAAATATATGGTTATTGCATTGCTTATAAAGAGAATATTAGTATAGTGTCATGAACGTGAATAAATATCTGTCGAGGCTGAGAAATCAGGATGGGCGAGGCTTGCCGAGCACATCCTGATTTCGAGCCGAGTCAGATATTTATTCACGCTCATGACACTATAATAATATTCTATTTATCCCGTTAACCACATCAAAGTTGTTCAAATGTCTCTAAAAATGCATTTGTGGCCTCATAAGTTTGTCTTCTGAAGCGACAAGATTATCGTGTTACGTCATTCACATAATGACGTAACGTCATACATAATGACGTATCTACTAGACGTGAACGAGAAAAAATACACGTACCTGCTTTTCACGTCTAGTAGCGACATAGTTGACAGGATAAATAGCTGTACAATTTGGGCAGGTTTCGTGGAACAGACAGTAGTGAACACGAATGTGCTGAGAGTAATTGCCCAAGACAAAGTATGCATACAAATAAGTGGATTCCATTCATTATGGGGGTGAGAATACAGTGAAACCTCTCTAAATCGGACACCCTGGGAGGTCCCCAGCGTGTCCGGCTTAGAGAGATTTCACTGTAAATCAGACATTTGATCATTCCGAGCCATAGTTGTGTGCTATGCGATCATTAAACAAATATCACCTGAAACAAATATCCAAGAAACTCATCAAATATAAGATCACAGGTGTTTTCTTGGTGTCCGGTTTAGAGAGGCTCCACTGTATATATACGTACCACTACAAAATTCGTAGTCCGACGACAAGTTATCATCATCATCACTGTCATCACTGTCTTTAAAACCTTTTATATCCCCTTTCCCTGTAACAAACAAGATGGTCACAGCTCGCATATGAAACAAGAGTGTCCAATGTCACAATATACGACCGTCGAAGCATAGCCAGTAAATGAGGAGAGATAACTCACCAATAACTATCAATTTGGAAAAAGGATTGTTCATCTTGCCATGTACGAGGGTGGGTCAATAAGTAGTGTCACATGGTACATAACTTTAAAAGTAGGGCGAAAACTGTACGTATCGTTCTATATTCCGTCAGATTGGTCTCTCGTGAATACACTGACAGACTATGCCCGTTGTCACTGTACTGCAATAACCGTAGCTGATACATTTGACACATGTGGTCACGTGTGACTGAATGCCACTTAAGTTACTGTAGCGGATAGCAGTGTATTTTTCAAATAATGGAAGATACCTATGTGTGTGTGGTTTAGGTCTGATGAATATGCGGGATATGGTAGAACGTCCCAATCCCGCTCGCAGAAATGACATCATGAGTCGCGCGTGGTGGCATGACACATCCGTTTGTAAAATTATGGATCCCACGTCCAGTTCTTTTAGGCCCTTTCTGGAGAGCTTACGCTTTGCAACTTGGAATAAAACTATTTTGTGATATTCGTTGTTGGTTCCATTACCATTTTAACACCAGTGAACTATAATTACACAATCAGAATTGTACGCAAATCGTGTCAGAAGTTCATATTTTCCAAGTTTCTGCCATAATTTTACTGGTCAAGAAGGCTTCCTTCCAATCGTCCCATTCCTGTATATAGCTACATATTTATGCTTCTTCATTGACCTCAATGAAAAATATGAAGGTGTCTTCTTCATCACGATGTAGTTTGCGCAAGTTATTGGCGATTTTAACATATCAATTTTTTTGCTGTGAACGAAGATTGTCAGACACCCATCTTGCGGAAATTGTTCTCATTTTCAAACACTTTGTTGAAATTGTATAAAACTATGATTAACGTATGCTGTATGGAGGAGTAATCTATTCCCGTTTTGTCTGCCTAGGTATTTCATGTATTTATTTTATTTCCCGTCCGGTTTTGAAAGGAACCACGCAGTTTTTGACTGACTGGTATGGTAAGATAGCACAGACTTCCTATAAACGCGCTGCTGCATATGGTGTACTTCTGTGGGTGTTTTCCTTCGTATTCTTTCTTTTAAATATACACCTTTGTTCTTCGTTAGTGATTCTGACTGCTGTGCCAGACATGACTTCACAAATGAAGATATCATTGTGACGTCATATAATGTAATGACGCCATCAACTTTGCGTTAATGCAAATAACGTTAATGAATGTATGTGCCAAATTGTATTCAAATTGGATGAGTTGTTAGAAAGATAATGGTCTATTGACACTACTTATTGACCCACCCTCGTATACCGAATTTAGTTACGATCTGCTAAGTAAAACTTGAGTTATTGCGTGGACAAGGATGTAGAATGTGAATAATTAACACGAATTCTGCCACGGACGCGGTGTCGTGCCTGCTGAAGCACTTGACTGTAACGATCATGGGCATGTGCTGAAGAAAGAATCACAAAAACCGTCAAAGAAGTTCATGCTTAACACACGAAAAAGATCAAGATTGAAGAAACTTTTTGACACAAAAAAAAATGGCCAAGTGTTTCCGCAAAAATGTGAAGCTAAAAAAGGTCAAGCTCATGTTAATAGCGGCATGAGTGTATTGCAAATGCACACATATATCAAGTGTCCAAATATTGAAGCAATCCGTCAAGTAATATTAAAGTTATACCATGATGACGAAGCTTGTACAATCTTTTTAACATTTCGGACGACGATGACGGAAAAATTGACTAAAGCATGCGCGACAAAAACGGCCACCAAGGGGAAATTTGAAAATCATTACGGTTCTATGTCTTGCTGTGATAAACATAATACAGTGGAATCCCTCTAAACCGAACACCCTGGGGATAGACTGAAACGTACGATTTAGAGAGGTTTTCAGATTAGAGGGCTTTTCTAATTTCATCCAAAAAAATTCATCCTCAACTCTGTCCATGTATGTTGTGTAAGATTTAACCATATTGCAGCATATGTACACCATTGTTTTCATAACTATGTCACGTTTCTTGAAAATAGTCAAACAAATTCCCTAATTGACGTGTATAATTAAATTTATACACCATTACCAGATTACTCGATTGACTATTACCTAAAATTGCAGGAAGATCATCATTATGCTGTAACTTGTCATGTCCTTCGTTTATCAGTTATCTGAAATACTCAATAACCCAACTCTCCATCCCTCTGACCCACCAATTAATCCCTAGCCTATGTTGCAGTAGCCCCAACCCCCATATAGGCATGCACAGTTCAGGGTTTCAATGCTGTAATTTAAACTATTATAAACATTTCTTAAAATGTAAACAAAACTACGCATGTTTAAAATTAAAGGAAGAGATGGGGCGGCGGGGTGGGTATGTCAAGAATCGTCAGAAACATCCATGCCGACTACGCATTGTGCAAAACTGAATTCCTGGGACAGCGGATGTCACTCCCTGCTCCCGCGACCTTTGAACTATATAATTTAACCAATAATTCCATTGTCAAAATTAGCATATCTCACATATCTAAAATGATGGTGCACTCTCGCTAGCTGGGACACTGACCTACATGTAGATCAGGCCTGCCACCACAAAACCACATCTGTCAAAACTGGGAGAATTGTATGACAGTCTCCAATATAGTGTATAAACTAAAGATATTGACGCAGTGGACACACACAAGTAACGATAGTGAGTATTCAATGTTCATCGATTAGGTTTGAAAATAGACATATCGGTCGTTGATATTATGCGATAATTCCAGCACAAAGATATTTACACAATTCCCTAGCATTTGATTGGTTCGTTGCAAGTCTCCGTCCAAAATTTATATTCCAGTAAACTCAGGCGCAGTTAAAATAATTGTTAAGAAAACGGAAAATAAACATTTTCTTGATGAATTTATTTCAAATGCTGGAATTATAACGAATGAATGGCCTTTTTGTGGAATTTATCGGGGATATAAACTTGGAAAAGTCGCGGGAATACTGGACGAGGCCTTCCGGCCTTCGTCCAGTATTCCCGCGACTTTTCCAAGTTTATACCCCGATAAATTCCACAAAAAGGCCATTCATTTCTATAGTATTACCTTAATACACGTTCTATAGTCATAAACCATTATGCATAGAATCCCGATCTGACTGTGTCTGTGCAGGCGAATCTGGGGCTACATTGGTCGCACATGTCATAAGGTTTCTATGGATGAATATTACAAGGTGCACGATCACGTGGTTACAACAACAACAACACTGGCTGAAAGTGTTGAAAGCGCACCGACTCCAAAGTAAGTATTATTTGATATTTTCCTTAATATGCAACGGATTTTGATGAAATATGGCGCAGCAAACGCGTCTTCTTGGACTGCATTTGGTGGTCGTGGGAGTTTGGCACATACTTATGTCGTTTTTGTATTCAGTAGACACGGAAATCTATTCTTCTCAAAAACGACAGAAGTTTGGGTAAAGTACCGACATCACCAAATGCAGCTTAACAAAACGCGTTTGATGCGTCATACTTCATCAAAATCCGTTACATAATAAGGACAAAATAAAAGAATACGTACTTTGAATCGGAGAGATTCTGGAAGTTTCAGTACTTGTTGTTGTTGTTGTAACCACGTGATCATACACCTTGTACTAAGTCTTGTCAATACGTAACACCAATTGCAGCAAGAGAACGACTGTTACCGAGTATGATCTGAATATGCGCGATGCTTGATTTAGCATTGAAAATCTTACATTAAGCACAAAATGGCTCACATGCGACCAAACAGTTAACCGATATGAGATGGAGATTTTGACACCCATTTGACAGCGCTGTATTTCTTTGATAGCGACATGCAGACAGGTGACAAGAGTTCAAAGCTCCAGATAAGCTTTGTGTCTAAAGCGTACTACACCCCCTGATTTCAAAACCATTGTGTATTTTACTTTTACAAATGGATTATTGTTTTCTTCATTAATAAATAGGGAACAAATGATAAAAAATATAACAAATTTAAACATTCACTTATTTGAGCTGCAAAAAACAAACACTGTTTGCTAAATTTTAACTAAGTGAATTTTCAACTTTATTACAGTATTTTCACTATTCAATTTGAAAATCAATGCGTATTTTCACATTGCTGTGCGTAATTTGTACTCCCACTTTTGATAATCAATGCGTATTCAGCTAAAATAATTACGTAAAATAAGCCAATACACACCTTATCTGTAGCCGATTTCACCAACATTGCAAAGTATACTTTTCCAGCAAAGTATACTTTGAGGGAGAAATTTTCAATTTTAGGATAAATTTATTAATTTTTATTATACTGAATTTTTTACATTATCACAGCCAAAATGGCTGTGATAATGTAAAAAAATCAGTATAATAATTCTGCATACTTTTAATCATCAAATATATGCAGTCGTTAGTTCTATATGAAATAATGCATTTCAGGAAAAATAAATGATTACTCCCTCAAAGTATACTTTGCTAGAAAAGTATACTTTGCAATTTTGATGAAATAGGATACTGGAGCTCCGAGAGTTGTTCAGTTTTCCTGATTTTGTTACGCTGAAATAACATTTTGGGACTTGAAATGTTGTTCGGATTACGAAATAGAGCGGTTTCGGTTTAGAGGGGTAGACAACAATGTGTTTATTAGCGGAGAATTCGGACTTGATCGTCTGTTCGTTTTAGCGAGAATATTGGTTTAATTACTTTCCAAATAAAAGCCAACCAACAGCTAAGGTCATATAGAGATGGCAGCTCTGTTTAACCCTTTGAACATAAAAGCCGGCTATAGCAGTTGATGCAAAAAGTACAGATGCAGATAAGCCGGCTCGTAACAAGCAGTCTCATCAGGATCTACACTTTTTACAAGTAATATTCATATTTTTTAGAACAAAAATACCCCCTTTTCATAAATGGACTAATCTGAAAATCATTTTGTGACGATCAATCGACTGGATTGGTCAGAAAATTAGTATATCACAGTCCATTCCAGTTATTTAGTTGAAAAGGGTTAAAGGTACATGCCCACTCAGTAGGCACACAATGTTCTTTATAGGAATTGAATAAGTTTACAATTGTGTCACTATTCCACCAGTTCTAAAGATTACGAGTGCCTGATATACAGCTACAATCATTTAGTAATATTTATTTTACTGATAATGGCGTGCGTTGGTATCAGGCTATTTTCATATGCAAATGAGGCATTATACATGTATTTTTAATTATTTATACTAATTAAATGCGTCACCTGAAAAAATAATATTTATCAGTGTGGAAAGTTAAGTCTGATAATAATGCCAATCAATATGTGGTGTAATGATGAATGAATGTTTATTTTTCAGAAAACTGTTCTTTATATCCGAGACATCATCTGAGACATTTTCTGGCAAAACTAGATTGGTCAGTAAGTGAGGCTTACGGAATACCCCCCACGTGGGCCAAGATACCCCTAAATATATAAAAAGATTCAATGTGTGCGGGCCTGAAATCTTGACTCTGAGCTTAGCGTGGGTGGCACGAACGTGAATTTGTCACAGGGTGGTCCATTGGAGCAATGTATGTGTGAAATGTGAAGCAGATACGAGCAAGGATATAGAAGTTATAACCAATTTCTCTGATGTTAAGTTTTGTAAAGAGACTAAGTATGTGACCTTGACCTCGAGATCAGCGGGGAATTGTCACAGCATGATAGTAGAGCCTTAGAGTAATGAATGCATGAAATATTAAGAATGTTCGATGAAAGAAATAGAAGTTATAACATATTTCTCTGATGCTAAGTTTTGTAAAGAGACTAATTATGTGACCTTGACCTTGGGATCAGCGCTGGACGGTCATGGATTTGTCACAGCATGATATTACAACCTCAGAGGAATGCACAAATGAAATATTAAGAATTTTCAATGAAGGAAATAGAAGTTATAACAATATTTCTCTGATGTTAAGTTTTGTAAAGAGACCAAGTATTTGACCTTGACCTTGGGATCAGCGGGGGCTGGACGGTCATGGATTTGTCACAGCATGATAGTACAACCTTAGAGCAATGCACGAGTGAAATATTAAGAATTTTCAATGAAGGAAATAGAAGTTATAACGTATTTCTCTGATGTTAAGTTTTGTAAAGAGACCAAGTATTTGACCTTGACTTTGGGATCAACGGAGATTGGACGGTCGTGGCTTTGGTGCAACATGGTAGTAGAGCCATACAGGAATGCATGTGTGAAATAATAAGCATTTTAGATGACGGAAATAGAAGTTATAACATATTTCTCTGATGTTAAGTTTAGTGACGGACGGACGGACGGATATCGGACGGACGGACAACCTGACTCCAGTATACCCCCCACAACTCGTTGCGGGGGGTATACTGAACATTCATTCACCATTACCCCTCGTATTGATTGGCATTATTATACATTTTATATCTGATATAAGTTTCCTTAAAATGTTAACGAACATTACTATTTAGTCTCTGCATTTATTTTTTGATGTGCAATGATCATACTTTATAATCTGACGAAAATATTATTTTTTCAGGTGACTCATTTAAGTAAAAAATAGCATGCCTCATTTGCATATGAAAATAGCCTGATACCACCGCGCGTCACTATCAGTAAAATAAATTTACTAAATTATTATATCTGTATAGCGTGCACTCGTAATTTATAGAACAGGTTGAATAGTTACACAATGATACACTTATTTAGTTCCTATAAAGAACATGTGCCTACTGAGTGGGCATGTACCTTCAAATATTTGAACACAATTTATTCTAAGAAACACATACATATATATAAATACATTCCACAACTAGAAATGTGGCCTGTCGGCACACGAATGCCCCCGCTGGCAGCCAAAGAAAACAAGGCATATTTGAATGTGGATTTGTCACAGGGTGGCAGAGCACCATTGGAGCAATGCGTGTGTGAAATGTGAAGCAGATCCGAGCAAGGAAACAGAAATTATAAGCCATTTACCCGAGCGTTAAGGTTTCGAACGCACCAAGTCTGTAACCTTGACCGTGGGCTTAGCGGGGGCGGGACGAATGTGGATTTGTTACAGGGTGGCAGAGGACCATTGGAGCAATGCGTGTGTGAAATGTGAAGCAGATCCGAGCAAGGAAACAGAAATTATAAGGCATTTACACAGCGTTAAGGTTTCAAACGCACCAAGTCTGTGACCTTGACCGTAGGCTTAGCGGGGACGGCACGAATGTGGATTTGTCACAGGGTGGCAGAGGACCATTGGAGCAATGCGTGTGTGAAATGTGAAGCAGATCCGAGCAAGGAAACAGAAATTATAAGCCATTTACCCGAGCGTTAAGGTTTCGAACGCACCAAGTCAGTAACTTTGACCCTGGGCTTAGCGGGGGCGGGACGAATGTGGATTTGTTACAGTGTGGCAGAGGACCATTGGGGCAATGCGTGTGTGAAATGTGAAGCAGATCCGAGCAAGGAAACAGAAATTATAAGGCATTTACCCGAGCGTTAAGGTTTTGAACGCACCAAGTCTGTGACCTTGACCTTGGGCTTAGCGGGGGCGGCACAAATGTGGATTTGTCACAGGGTGGCAGAGGACCATTGGAACAATGCGTGTGTGAAATGTGAAGCAGATCCGAGCAAGGAAACAGAAATTATAAGGCATTTACCCAGAGAAAAGGTTTCGAACGCACCAAGTCTGTGACCTTGACCCTGGGCTTAGCGGGGGCGGTACGAATGTGGATTTGTCACAGGGTGGCAGAGGACCATTGGAGCAATGCGTGTGTGAAATGTGAAGCAGATCCGAGCAAGGAAACATAAATTATAAGCCATTTACCCAGCGTTAAGGTTTCGGGACGGGACGTACGTACGCGTACGTACGTACATAACGTACGTACGTACGTATGTACGTACGCCCGGTAACACTATATGCCCCCCTCACCATTCGGTGGCGGGGGCATAATGAAAAGTGTCCCAATCAAAATATTATGGCTAGTAGTGTTGTACTGGTTTATCACAATAACAATGTATTTAACAAGGCGATCGCCGGGAGTACTAGTGTCTCACCCACTAAACGCCAAGAAGGTCAAGGTCACCAAGGTGAAGGTCACAATTTGAGGAAGTTCAAAGTTATTGATATGACGGTCACAGACACCAAGGTCAATGTGATGAAGGAAGCTTATTGGTGAAGTTTGGTATTGATCCGGATCAAGAGATATTCAACATTTGGATGTACAACAAATATTATTGACACAAAATTCAAGGTCATCAAGGGGACAGTCAAGGTCACCGGAATGACACTGGATGGATAGCTATCAATGTGAGGAAGCTATTCATGAAATTTGGTAATGATATGACAGATCAGGAGATATTCAACATTTGGACATGTGTCCAAAATTATCGACACCAAGGTGAAGGTCACCAAGGTGAAGGTCAGACGAATTACACAGGTAGATATCCATTAATGTGAAGAAACTGGAGTTTGGAGATGATCCGACTAATGGATCCAGAGATATTCATCATTTGGATGAACGTCCAAAATTATTGACACGATGGTCAAGGTCACCATGGTCACGGTCACCCGAATGAGACTGGGACACTGGGTGGATATAGCCATCAATATGAGGAAGCTATTGAAGACACTCGGTAAAGGATCCGACTAACGGATCAGGGGGTACTCAACATTTGGTCGTATGTACAAAATTATTGACACAAAGGTTAAGCTCACGAAGTTCAAGGTCACCGAAATGACAGTGATGGATAGCCATCAATGTGAGAAATTTATTGATGAAAATGTGTAATGATTCAATTAACCGATCACAACTGTTTTTAGAGATATGGGAAATTTGGTTATGTCCAAAATTTACTATCGTGGGTGAGACATTAACGATGCTTTCCGAATATTTTAGGTTATTACGGTATTTAAAAACATTAATGTAAGTTTTGTAAACACTTTCCGTGTCATTTGACCTTGATAACTATGTGAGTGGAGTATGAAATCACTATGTCGATAATTATAAAGAAGCAAATGAAATTTGAAGTCAATGCAACCCAGGATTGAGACTTCAGGTCTGCGTACAAACACTTGCAATAAGATTAACTTTACATGAAATAAAAACACAACAATTAACCTTTTGTTTCTTACCTATACATGTGATCCATATATACTTCAAAACTTAATCTTTCGTTTCTTACCCCTACATGTGATCCATATATACTTCAAAACAAATTTTGTAACAAGCTGTGCCTACTTGCCCGCCCACTCGTACAAGGTGAATACATAATAGGCAGAGCTCCAGATAAGTTTTGTATCTAAAGAGCATTATACCCCCATATTTCAAATTCATATTTTACTTTTACAAAAGTATTATTTGCTTTTTGCAGCTTAACTAAGTAACTTTTAAACTTTATGACAGTATTTTCACTACTCAATTTGAAAATCAATTTGTATTTTCACATTGTTGTGAGTATTTTATACTGCCACTTTTGATAATCAATGCGTATTCTGCTAAAGTTAAAGTGCATAAAATTACGCCAATACACACCTCATCTGGAGCTCTGAATAGGTCAGATGTTTTCAAACAAGCGTATGAAAAGCATGCATGTACTTACAATAACACACTAACGTAGCTGAAAACAACTAACCTTCATGTTTTGACTTCACGTCCGGTTGAATATGCAACTGTTTTTTCGTAGGCAACTTTGTATCCTGGGAACAGAGGTTTCCCTTATCGACTTCTTTCTTCATGGACATTGGCGAGCTGTAGGACATGGAGGTGGAATCGGGGAGCAGAGAAGTTTGGGAGTCCTGTCCAGGTGGTGTGCTCAGATCATTCATGGACGCGTCCTCATAGTCTAAACATAAATATGGCTGTGACTGGAGAAATGGGGCTTATGAGGATTTGTGACCAGTGTAGCTCCTGATCAAATAGCACACTCCTGTAGTCTGGGGACATTCTATGTTGCTCGTTACAAGCATGATGGGTGTGTTATTGATAGAATGGCGAACAGTGCAGATCCTGATCACACTGTGCAGATGCACAGGCTGATCTGGATCTACATTGGTCGCAAAATCCATTCATAGAGGCGTCCTCATAGTATAAACATAATTACACATCGACTCTATTGTTTATCAGAGGTTGGTAAGCAATTTTAACACCTCTGTAGACAAAAGAAAAGTTTGCATCTACCAGTACATTGTATAGGCAAACCTAGGCACAAAAAAGTTGTGTTGTGTGTCTATGGTCATTGTGTGAAGTGATAGCTTCATAAGGAACACCGGCTATGAAAATCGGTCTTACGATGGCTAGTGTAGCCCTGATCAGTCTGCGCATCCGCGCAGTTTGATCATTGCATATGTTGGTCGCCATTCGATCAATACTATTTCCTGTATTCACTACATGTCATCAATGTAGTAGTTGTTGATGTTTTGTGATCTGCGGAATGATTACATGTAGAACATAAAACGCTAATTTTGGATGGCGAATGACGATAAAGGTACATATATTTGACTTAAAAATGCTGCAAGGTCTTTCTCTGTGCCAGTGATGTATATGTAAAGACAAATTGTGTCAATGCCGTAGACAGACGTATGGACAAAAATATATACAAGAGCTCCGCGAAGCAAGATGTCCCGCCTGGATAGTACACAAGGAGCTTGTAATAACCTTAGGGTTAGTGAGCACCGTGGGCTTTCTGTACAATGATAGAATAAACTGAGCATTTTCTAAGCCCGCGACCTTGACCTTGGGGTTAGCGGGCACCATGGGCTTTTTGTAGAATTATGATAATGAGAACAAATCTGCATGGACTGTTTAATTATCCCCTTGTCGATAGGCAATAGAGGATATAGAGAATAGTAGGTTAGTGCCGTGAATGGGAAAAAATATATGGCAAGGCTCAGGAAACGGGATGGGCGAGGCTCTGCCGAGCACATCCCGTTTCCGTGTCGCGCTAGATATTTTTTCCCATTCACGGCACTAACCTTAGTAACTATTCTATTTATCTCGTCAACACATACAAATGGCTGTAAAATGCAAAAATAGTACGGTATTGACTGGATATCAAAAATGTTTCAAGGCACCGTGTTTCATGGCACATACGCACTGTGTTGACGGGATAAATAGCGTTAGTCTATGTAAGTGTGTACGTACGTACATGCGTACGTACGTTAGTAAAACCTTTCATTTTTCAAAAACTCATGAACTGCTTCACAGATTTTGATAATATTTGGCCACAATGTGAGTCATGGGATGGTGCTTTGTTGTACATGCTACCCACGTCCGACCGCCCAAGGTCAAGGTCACTGAGGATTTCATCTTGTTTGTAATAAGGCAAATTTGTAAGGCAAAAAATTATGAATGTTTTTCTTTCTTTCTTTTTTTATTATCAAGGCTGCCAGTACGATCGTCCAAGGTCAAGGTCACCGAGAATGTGTGTTTTTGTATTATTATCAAGGATGACAGCAAGGGCATAAGCTTTGTTTAACGCTACCATTTCTTGTTACAGTGGTACCTATCTAAGCTGGACACTCTGCGGACCTCCCACTGTGACTGTTTTAGAGAGGTTCCACTGTACCGTTTACTTATTTGTCATCAGGAAACAAGCTTTGTATTGACCCAATACGTACTTAGAGGTTAATACGTGGCTTGTTTGATATCGGCCTAGGTATATCGGCCCGAGGTAACTTGGTATTAGCCTGAGACCGAAGGTCGAAGGCTGATACCAAGTTACCGAGGCACGATACCTAGGCAGATATCAAACATGACACGTATTAACGTCTTTATTACTTAGATTACTTAGATATCAATTTCAATATCAATCATCCGGCAGTTGTGATAATCCTATATTAAAATCTATACCGTTATCCATGATTGAATGATGAAATACAGAGCCTACAAATTTAAATTCCCGGCATCTGTCAAAATTTACGCAGCCGATAAAATAAACATACGCAATGCGCATGCCCAAAGGAACTGGTTTAATACGCGCGCGAGACATGGTATCGGACTGGAAACTACAGTATCAGACTAGTAATGTGGTATCAGACTAGAAATGGCAGTATCAGACTAGAAGTTTCAGTATCGGACTGGAAAACACGCCGTATCAGCCTGGACTGTGTATGTTATTGTTGTAGGCAAATACAGGCAATTTCTAGGCAAAAATTGATATCTAAGTAATAATTACTGATAACAAGGAATCGACCTGATACGAATATCCTAGTTACAACGAATTGAAAGGTGGTTTTCTATTGGACGAACAACGTAACATGACGTTACCGAACGACGTCAGACTAATCACGTAACGTAAACAAGTCCGCGTTCTTTTCAACAAAAACTGTTTTAAATTTGATCATTGGCTAGCATAAAACGTTACCTGATAAATAAAATACTAGTATAGTGTCTTTCGATATCGAGATAATGAGGAAACGGCCTAGCCTTGCCTGAAAAACTGGATATCAAACTACACTAGCCTGGTATTCTCTGTGAATTAGAATGAATGATTTATGCAAGCATGTTCCAATGCATATTATACAGCATATTCAGTCATTCCTTTAATGTCAAATGGAAATTCAAAATTTCCACTGAATACTAGCCAACGGTAGTCAGTCAGTCGATGTGTAAGTCAGTTACTGCCCTAATTGAGGTGTTCATGTGTTTAAACAACCTACATGTGCCCATAAAACACCTCGGTGTTCCATGCACACATGTAGGTTGTTCAAACACAGGAACACCTCAATTAGGGCCACTTCGTGGATCGGTGTTGCATGGGCACATGTAGGTTATTCAAACACATGAACCACTCAACCAGTGTAGCTCCTGATCAAATAGCACACTCCTGTAGTCTGGTGACATTCTGTATTGCTTGTTAGAAGCATGACAGGGGTGTCATTGCTGGAATGGCGAACAGTGCAGATCCTGATCTGATTGTGTGGATGCACAGGCTGATCTGGATCTACACTGGTCGCAATTTGTTTGTAATTGAGACTGGGCCCAGGTGTCCCAAAATATGTAGAGACTACGTATGTGACCTTGACCTTGGGATCAGCGGGGGTTGGACAGTCATCGATTTGTCACAGTATGATAGTAGAGCCTTAGCAGGTATGTAAAATTCCATTCACCTGCTCGCATGGCGAGTGCTTATCATCCTCGGACGAGTGGAAATTACTGTCTGCTAGTCTGACAGGGCGAGTAATTTTTCCTCTATCTAAATTCAAGATAAAATTGGAAAATCCGGCGATTGATAATTTCCCTGTAAAAAAATCAATAATCCACAAATTTTCATCACATCATTACGTGATTCACCAAAATCACGTCTACCCGCTGTGACAATAAAAGTCACGGTTTGATAGTTTCAATAATACCCTAGCCAAACATTGCTTCTGGCTACTATAATTGTCAGTTCAAAACATGTGTTATTCACGTGGTGAAGTTATTTATACAGCCAATCGCTGGTAAAGTAAAGGCAGGCATTAGTATTAGACATGCTTCATAGGTTACTGTCGCAAAAGATGTCGGCAATAGATCTATCAACGATTGTCAGGAAGTGTGTACTGTCGACACTCGCTTTCTTTTTTCAAAGCCACGTGCAGGTCGGTCATCAATAGCACATTTGCCTTCTTGCGCATTCCCAGTAGAGTTCACTCCCTCCGAATACTCTCCACCAGACAAACAAACACATATTTCTCTGATGATAAGTTTTGTAAAGATTTGTAAGTATTTGAACTTGACCTTGGGATCAGCGGGGGTTGGACGGTCGTTGATTTGGCGCAGCATGGTAGTATAGCCTTACAGGAATGCATGTGTGAAATATGAAGCAGTTTAGATGAAGGAAATAGAAGTCATAACATATTTCTCAGATGTTAAGACGTATTTGACCTTGACCTTGGGATTAGCGGGGGTTGGATGGTCGTGAATTTCGCGCAGCATGGTAGTAGAGCCTTACAGGAATGCATGTGTGAAATATTAAGCATTTTAGATGAAGGAAATAGAAGTTACTACATATTTCTCTGATGTTAAGTTTTGTAAAGAGACGAAGTATTTGACCTTCACCTTGGGATCAGCGGGGGTTGGACGGTCGTGATTTGGCACAGCATGGAAGTAGAGACTTACAGGAATGCATGTGTGAAATATTAAGCATTTCAGATGAAGGAAATAGAAGTTATAACATATTTCTCTGATGTTAAGTTTAGTGACGGACGGACGCATGGATGGACAACCTCAATTGTGAGTATACCCACTCGAGGCGCCACCTAACAAACCAAGTCATGGCCTACATAGCGAATGCGGAAGGCCCATGATTGCAAACTTTCTTTTTCGCCGAAAAATGTGAAAGAATTACATACGAAATTGATATATTCTGATGAAACCCTTCGATGCTGAAAACAACTAGATTGGTCAGTAAGCGAGGCTTACGGAATACCCCCCCGCGTGGGCCCAGGTACCCCTAAATATGTAAAGTTTTCCAAGTGTGTGGGCTTGTGACCTTCACTCTGGGCTTAGCGGGGGCGGCACGAACATGAATGTGAAGCAGATCCGAGCAAGGAAATAGAAGTTATAACCGATTTCTCTGATGTTAAGTTTTGTAAAGAGACTAAGTACTTGACCTTGACCATGGGATCAGCGGGGGTTGGACAGTCGTGGATTTGGCATAGCATGGTAGTAGAGCCTTACAGGAATGCATGTGTGAAATATTAAGCATTTTAGATGAAGGAAATAGAAGTTATAACAATACTTCTCTGATGTTAAGTTTTGTAAAGAGACTAAGTATTTGACCTTGACCATGGGATCAGTGGGGGTTGGATGGTCGTGGATTTGGCACAGCATGGTAGTAGAGCCTTACAGGATTGCACGTGTGAAATATTAATAATTTGAGATGAAGGAAATAGAAGTTATAACAATATTTCTCTGATGTTAAGTTTTGTAAAGAGACTAAGTAGTTGACCTTGACCTTGGGATCAGCGGGGGTTGGACGGTCGTGGATTTGACACAGCATGGTAGTAGAGCCTTACAGGAATGCATGTATGAAATATTAAGCATTTTAGATGAAGGAATAGAAGTTAAAACAATATTTCTCTGATGTTAAGTTTACTGACGCACGGACGGACCACCAATAGTGAAGAAGGGGCCATTTCCATTGTTCTAGATCAAAGAGATGGCCCCTTGTAATGAATAGAATAAGGGGCCATACGGAATAAATCAAAGGATTATTTTGTGTTAGGCCCCTTTTACACCCTTGGTTGCTCGGACGGACGGACGGACAACCTGACTCCAGTATACTCGTTGCGGGGGGTATAAATACTGTTTATTGCATAGGCGGCGGAAGCCGAACATTATTGGGGGGGCCCAATGTTAGAGGGCCCAAAGGGCCCCGATAGCGCTAGGGGGGTCCGGGGGGGGGGGAATTTTTGAATAAATCCAAGTGGTGTGAAATGCCATTTCCTGCATTCTCAGCAAAGTTCTCAGCAAAGTTCCCAGTACTCATGATTACACAAATATATTAGAATAAAAAATCCAAAATGTACAGAATTATTGGGGGGGGGCTAGGCCCCCCCAACAAAATTAGTGGCCCCCCCCCCCCCCCCCCCTGTTATTGTATTACTAACTATTTATTTCAACAACATACGGCTACCTCTATTGTCAGAAAACATGAACAAGTCTGTAAATATCGCGGACAATTTCGGCGATTTCGTACCTGCGTAGATTCGTCCTTTTGCAACTTTGTCCAATTGATGTTACCATAACCCGATTGTTTATGATATTTCAGTTTGGTATTAACTAAATATACAGGTACATTAAGTGAATTTAAACAGATTGCTTTGCTATTCGTCTGAAATATTGACATAAAGGCTGTTTAATTACATTTACACAGTTAAAGAGGATACAATAGTATACAGCAGGTGGGAACATAATGTTTCGCATACCAACATACAGTCAAGTTACATGGATTGTACAGGGCGAGTGGTAAACTGATAAGGGCGAGTAGCTTTTTGCTTCTACTAGTCCTGCAGGGTGAGTGGATTTTTCCAAATTTTTACACCCCTGCTTAGAGGAATGCATACATGAAATATTATGAATTTTCGATGAAGGAAATAGAAGTTATAACATAATTATTTCTCTGATATTATATGTTGTAAAGAGACTAAGTATGTGACCTTGACCTTGGAGCACAGGGGCCGCATGAGTGGGACACAGAATGAATATACCAATAAGCATACAAATTTTCAAGCAAATTTGACTTACGGTTACAGAGATAGTAGGTACATGTATGTGAAAATTGGACAAAAATTTAATGCAATTTCTAAGTCTTGATCTTGACCTTGGGCAAAGGGACAGGGGCCCCATGAGTGGGATACAGCATGAATATATGTATGATGACAAATAAGCATATGAAGTTTCAAGTTAATGTGACTTAGGACTGCATAGATATAAGGTATTTAAAAACTTTAACTCAAAATTCTGACGGACGGACGGACGGACGGACGGACGGACGGACGTTCTTACATTACTATACTTATGTGGCTTATCACATTTTATACTCGCACTTTTGATAATCAATGCGTATTCTGCTAATATATGTGCGTAAAATACACCAATATGCACCTTATCTGGAGCTCTGTATGCCGTAAGCCACTTGTTCTATGATCCCAGCCACAGCTATAAGACTGGGTCTACAACCTACCTGTCATGATGTTCTCACCAACGGATGCACAACAATCCACATCATCACTGCACATCATCTTGGCTCTCTTACTCGGAGAACAGCTTGATGAACCATCATCAAAGTCCACGTCCATCGCTACAACAGTGAAAATGCATGATACAGTTAATTCTTTGCATGCTAGCGGCGAAAATATCCGCCAAACAAATTAGGACTATATGTTTTATTTCTCTCTGTAAATATGTCTTGGAATTTCATTAGAATTCCGTCCTCAGGACTCAATTCTAATGAAATTCCAAGACATATTCATGATATTTACAAGGAGAAATAAAAGAAAATATGATGCATCATATAGTTAATTGTCATGTCAGTCCATGTGACTTCAGCTTGTGTACTGCCTGCTAGATTTATATACATGTATAGAGTTGCAAAGCTCCAGATAAGGTGCGTATTGGCGTATTTTGTGTATTGATTATCAAAAGTGGGAGTACTAAATACTAACAGCAATGTGAAAACATTCATTGGTGACGAGTAGTGACGATACTGTAATAAAGTTGAAAATTTAATTTTTAAATTTGTTTTCTTTTTTATCATTTGTTCCCTATTTAATAAGGAAGAAAATCAATAATACATTTGTTTTGTTTGTTTGTTTATTAGTGTTTAATGGCCTATCAACAGCTAAGGGCATGTAAGGCCGGGCAAACAGGTTCAATCCCATTTTAACCTGCTGCATTGGGGGGAAAATCCCAAAATTAGAACGGAATATTTGCATCAAGAACAAATATATTCAGCCCTGAAATTAGAATAACCTGACCTGGTGCCAGGTCCATACCACACCAAGGTATGTGAGGGCCAAACCAGGTCTCCAGTCGGGATTCCGATCGTTAAATTAATCATCACGTGCTCCCACCTGCCACCCACTATAATACATTTGTAAAAGTAAAATACGCATTGAGTTTTAATATATGGGGGTATAATATTCTTTAGATGCACAATGTATCTGGAGCTCTGCAGTTGGCTTGTGGAACATAAATATGACCCTATGGGTGACATGAAAAAACAAAGTAACAAAAAAAAAAAAAATAGAAATGGACGTTGTCGACAAGCGCATGTGTATCCCCCTCCCCAGATACACAAGTAGTTTGAAAAAAGGGTGTTCGAGTTATGCTCCGGAGACAAAATCAGTGACAGAAAAAACAAAGGGAGATAACTAAAATATTAGTGCTGCAAGAGTTGTCATTCTTGCGTGACACACCTTTAGGGTTGTGGTCTATGCATGTGTGAAGTTTCATGAAAATATTCCAAAGGGTGTTCGAGTTATGCTCCGGACACAAAATCAGTGCACGAAACAACAAAGGGAGATAATTAAGAAATTAACGACGCAATAGTTGTCATTCTTACGTGCGACACACCTTTTTGGGTCGTCTTCTATGCATGTGTGAAGTTTAATAAACTAGAAAATGTGTTCATAGAACACGGATGTCCCACATATCGCTTTGATAATAAATGAGGCCAAATTCCAAGTCAAAATTTTCTTTTTTTATTTACCGGAGCGTTAAAGTTTTTGAAGCACCAAGTATGTGATCTTGACCCTGGGCTTGGCAGGGGCAGGACAAACGTGGATTTGGCACAGGGCGGTAGAGGACCATTAGAGCAATGCATATATGAAATATGAAGCTGATCCGTGAAAGAAAACAGAAATTATAAGATATTTACCTGAGCGCTAAAGTTTTTGAAGCACTAAGTATGTGATGTTAACCCTGGGCTTGGCGGGGGCGGGACGAACGTGATTGGCACAGGCGTAGGAGGACCATTAGAGCAAACTGCGTATATGAAATATGAAAGTTGATCCGTGAATGGAAAGAAAAATTATAAGATATTTACCTGAGCGTTAAAGTTTTTGAAGCACCAAGTATGTGACCTTGACCCTGGGATTGGCGAGGCAGGACGAACGTGGATTTGGCACAGGGCGGTAGAGGACCATTAGAGCAATGCGTATATGAAATATGAAGATGATCCATGAAAGAAAACAGAAAGTATAAGATATTTACCCGAGCGTTAAAGTTTTTGAAGCACTAAGTATGTGACCTTGACCCTGAGCTTGGCAGGGGCAGGACGAACGTGGATTTGGCACAGGGCGGTAGAGGACCATAAGAGCAATGCGTATATGAAATATGAAGCTGATCCGTGAAAGAAAACAGAAATTATAAGATATTTACCCGAGCGTTAAAGTTTTTGAAGCACCAAGTATGTAACCTTGACCCTGGGCTTGGCGGGGGCAGGACGATTTGGCACAGGGCGGTAGTGAACCATCAGAGCAATGTGTATATGAAATATGAAGCAGATCGGTCGAAGGATGAAGAAATTATGAGACATTTACCCGAGTGTTAAAGTTTTGTGACGGACGGACGGACGGACGGGAGGCCGGGACGCACGTTCCTACGAATGAATACTTGTTGGGTTTTTACTGTAAAAAAATACCCAACAAGAGTACCCAACACTATCCTAACCCTACCCAATAAGATCCCCGTACGCTTACAACAAGTACCCATTCGTGTGTGCGGACAGACGGACGGACGGACGGACAAGGGTAACACTAAATGCCCCCTCCACTATCGTGGTGGGGCATAAAAATATTCCAAAGGGTGTTCGAGTTATGCTCTGGATACAAAATCAGAGCACGAAACAACAAAGGGAGATAAGTAAACAAGAATTCCGCGGAATCAGATGCCTCGCCTTGTCCCGCCTTGACCTCGAGCCTGGGCCCGAAAGCAATTTTCACTGGCCCGAACATATTATACAATTATTGACTGGTGAGCCATAGAATATCAGATTATATTCTATGGCTCACTAGTCAATAATTGTTTTATTATATGATAATAGTCTGTATATAGCACTTACGACCTTATACTACTAGACAAAAATTGAAAAAAATGGACAAAAAAAGTTTAAAAATTAACTAGAAATGTGGCCTGTCGGCACACGAATGCCCCCGCTGGCAGCCAAAGAAAACGAGGCATATTTGATTACACGCCATTTACCCGAGTACGGACGGACGCCGGTAACACTATATGCCCCACTCACCATTCGGTTGCGGGGGCATAAAAAGGTGAAGGTGAAGGTCGAAGTACTGGGTGGTGGAGTGTGTAGGGCATGTTCATATGTATTATGTGTATAAATATTTAAGCGATTGGCAAAAGTATTGAGAAGTTATTGTAGGATTGAGAAACGTGCACGTAGATTTGTCCCAAAGTGCTAAGTAAACATTTAAAGTAGAAAAGGTGAAGGTGAAACGTGAAGGTCGAAGTACTGGGTGGTGGAGTGTGTAGGGCATGTTCATATGTATTATGTGTATAAATAAGTAAACATTTAAAGTAGAAAAGGTCAAAGGTCAAGGTCGAAGTACTGGGTGGTGGAGTGTGTAGGGCATGTTCATATGTATCATGTGTATAAATATTTAAGGGATTGGCAAAAGTATTGAGAAGTTATTGTAGGATTGAGAAACGTGCACGTAGATTTGTCCCAAAGTGCTAAGTAAACATTTAAAGTAGAAAAGTTGAAGGTCAAACGTGAAGGTTGAAGTACTGGGTTGTGGAGTGTGTAGGGCATGTTCATATGTATCATGTGTATAAATATTTAAGGGATTGGCAAAAGTATTGAGAAGTTATTGTAGGATTGAGAAACGTGCACGTAGATTTGTGCCAAAGTGCTAAGTAAACATTTAAAGTAGAAAAGGTGAAGGTCAAAGGTGAAGGTCGAAGTACTGGGTGGTGGAGTGTGTAGGGCATGTTCATATGTATCATGTGTATAAATATTTAAGCGATTGGCAAAGTATTGAGAAGTTATTGTAGGATTGAGAAACGTGCACGTAGATTTGTCCCAAAGTGGTAAGTAAACATTTAAAGTAGAAAAGGTGAAGGTCAAAGGACAAGGTCGAAGTACTGGGTGGTGGAGTGTGTAGGGCATGTGCATATGTATCATGTGTATAAATATTTAAGCGATTGGAAAAAGTATTGAGAAGTTATTGTAGGATTGAGAAACGTGCACGTAGATTTGTCCCAAAGTGCTAAGTAAACATTTAAAGTAGAAAAGGTGAAGGTCAAAGGTGAAGGTCGAAGTACTGGGTGGTGGAGTGTGTAGGGCATGTTCATATGTATCATGTGTATACATATTTAAGAGATTGGAAAAAGTATTGAGAAGTTATTGAGGTAGAAACGCACGTATTTGTCCCATTGACGTGCAGATTTAAAGTGCCAAGCAAACATTTAAAGTGGAAAAGGTCAAGGCCAAAGGTGAAGGTCGAAGTACTGGGGGATGGAGTGTGTAAGGGATGTTCATATGTATCACGTGTATAAATATTGACATAATATGTGAAGCCATGTAGAAGTTACTAAAGAATATAATATCGGGATGTACGGACGGGACGGACGTACGGGATGTACGGACGGACGCTGGTAACACTATATGCCCTCGTACCTTTCGGTAGCGGGGGCATAAAAATAATAATGCTTGCTACTGGAGCCCATAAAAATTTTTTAATAGTCCTATATTTATCTACATATATCTGCACAGGTCCACATAATGCCACAATATTTTCAACACAGTTTACGGAAATGTAATATACAAAAAAAAATAAAATAATAATGCTCGCTACTGGAGCCCAGAATTTTTGTTAATAGTCCTATATTTATCTACATATATCTGCACAGGTCCACATACTGCCACAATATTGTCAACACAGTTTACGGAAATGTAATAATGTACCTGTATAAATTACCTGTAATAAGTTAGTGGTCAGTTAAAAAATTGAAAAAGAACGTAAAAAAAAAAGGAAAAAAAAAAATTAAATTAAAAAAAAAAGAAGAGAATAATGCTCCCTACTGGAGCCCAGAATGTTTTTTAATAGTCCTATATTTATCTACATATCATATATACACAGGTCCACATATTGCCACAATATTTTCAACACAGTTTACGGAAATGTAATATAATCATTTACCTGTATAAATTACCTGTAAGTGGTTAGTGGTCAGTTGCACATGCTAGCACATGCACAGGTGAATAGTCTGTATATAGCACTTACGACCTTATGCTACTAGACAAAAATTGAAAAATAATTTGAAAAAAAAAATGAAAAAAAAAATGGAAAAAAAAAGTTTAAAAATAATAATGCTTGCTACTGGAGCCCAGAATTTTTTTTTAATAGTCCTATATTTATCTACATATATCTGCACAGGTCCACATAATGCCACAATATTTTCAACACAGTTTACGGAAATGTAATATCCAATGTAGTAATTTACCTGTATAAATTACCTGTGGTCAAGACTGGACATTTGCACATGCTAGCACATGCAGAACATGGACAGGTGAATGGTTCTCCCAGTCTCTATTGTTCTCTCTACAGGTAAGGTGTACAGAGCACACGAGAAAAAGTGTACAGAGCAGACGAGAAAACGGGTCTTCATGCATTATTGTCCAGTTTGTAGAGTGTGCAAAACAAAAAAGGGTGATAACTCAAAAATTAGCTACGCAAGAGTTGTCATTCTTGTGCACGACACACCTCCGGGTCGTGGTCTATGCATGTGTGAAGTTTCATGAAAATATTCCAAAGGGTGGTCGAGTTATGCTCCGGACAGGAAATCAGTGCGCGAAAACAAAAAAGGGAGATAACTAAAAAATTAGCTATGCAAGAGTTGTCATTCTTGTGCACGACACACCTTCGGTTCGTGGTCTAATTGAATGTGTGAAGTTTCATAAAAATATTCCAAAGGGTGGTCGAGTTATGGTCAATCAGGGCGCGAAACAAAAAAGGGAGATAACTAAAAAATTAGCTATGCAAGAGTTGTCATTCTTGTGCGCGACACCTTTGGGTCGTGGTCTATGCATGTGTGAAGTTTCATGAAAATATTCCAAAGGGTGGTGGAGTTATGCTCCGGACACGAAATCAGTGCGAGAAACAAAAACAGGGAGATAACTAAAAAATTAGCTATGCAAGAGTTGTCATTCTTGTGCGCGACACACCTTCGGGTTGTGGTCTATGCATGTGTGAAGTTTCATGAAAATATTCCAAAGGGTGTTCGAGTTATACTCCGGACAAGAAGTGTCTGCGGCGGACGCGGCGCGCTGTCAAATCCATAGTATCCCCCGACGGAGTCCGGGGGATACAATTATTATTGCAAAAATAACTAGTGTTGCAATGCTACTTTTGCTAAATATAGTTTCCAGCGAACGTAGTTTCATGACCAGGGCTCCAGATAAGGAATTAGTAACTGAGTATTGTCACTTCATCATTTCTGAAGCAATTGGGTATTTCAAAATGTTACACATCAACAGACAGCAATTATTGAATAGTTTGCTTCGAAATGAAAACATGACTTGGCATTTCATTAAAATTGTCTCCTTGGAGACAATTCTAATGAAATACCAAGATGTGTTTTCATGGAAAATAAGGAAAATATGCTATATGTGTGGTCTGTTTATTGTTTTCTGCAGCATGATAAAGGTATCACACATTTTGTATTGCTTTTTGATACTCGCTACGTCTGATTTCAATTGGGTTTTTGTAAATTTTAATTGGGTAGATAAGTAAATACGCAGCTTATCTGGAGCTCTGCATAACAAACTTGTTTCGAATGGACACTACGTCATCGACTACGTCAGTAATAACATTCAGTTCTAGCATTGTTAAATTCTGCCACTTTTGCTAATCATGCACATACATTGTGTGTTAAGGCGTTACCGTACAGTGTTTGTGGTGATTATATACATGTGTGCAATGCTGAAAATATCTTGCAATAAAGCTCTTGATGAGTACCATCTGAGACACAGCCACTTTAAAGGCCCTGGGTCTCAGATGTGGATTAAATGTGAGCAAAACGAGCATTTCAAGGTATCAATCTTCTGAGCATATATGACGCTATAGTTCACCTGAAACAAGAGGGCCATTAATTGTGGCCCTATATCGCTCACCTGTTTATTGTATATACATATATGGACAGTCAATTTGAGAGACCTTTATACACTCATTATTCTTATGAAGTTTTGTTGAATCTGGTGATTATAATGGGAAGACATTGTTTAAAAATTTTGTCCAACTTTATGCGGCGGCCATCTTGGATTATGTGACGATCGCCAATTTGAAATATATGTAAATATTGCACTGAAAGACAATAACTATGAAGTTTGGCCAGAATTACCTTTTGACCTTTTGGCAGCCATATTGGATGACCTAATCATCTGGTTTCGAAAGAAAATGATCCAGAATGATCGTCCCCTCAATACCTTCGATGTGATATATGACATGACCATATTCGGTCAAATGTGAAATTTGACCCCTACTTGACCCCCTGGCCCTGCCAATTTTCGGCTCCGGGGCCAACATTTTAACAAATCTGAAACTGCATTGACTATCGATCATTCCTGTGGCCCAGCGTATGAAGAGAAGAAGATGTTACAAATCTCTAATGTGATGTGATGTGATGTTTGACTAACATTGGCCCAGCGGTTTGTGAGAAGAAGACGTTTGAAAGTATTGACGGACGATGGACGGACGACAGACGAAAAGCGGTAATAATAGCTCACTTGGGCTCAGGTGAGCTAAAAAGAAAGTAAAAATAAAAAATTATAAGCCATTTACCCGAGCGTTAAGGTTTGGAACGCACCAAGTCGGATGGACGGACGTACGGACACCGTTAACACTATATGCCCCCCTCACCATTCGGTGGCGGGGGCATAAAAAACAAGAAATGTGGCCTGTCGGCACACAAATGCCCCCGGTGGCAGATTGGAGAAACTGTGACAAAGTTAATTAAGCAAAGTGATAAGTATTCACAAGCACATTTATGAAGGTCAAAAGGTCAAAGTCTTATTAAGGGCAATGTTGGTGTGTGGTATTTTTCCACAAGTATGATGTATTGAAATATTAAAGTAATCCATCAAGAGATATAGAAGTTATGACAGAAATGAGAAGCTCCGACAAACTTATTAATGTGTGAAAAGTTCAAAGTTGTCAAGGTCAAAAGGTCATGGTTATATTAAGGGCAGCATAGAAGTGTTGCATTTGTCCACAGGTAACTGTGTTGAAATAGTTAAGTAATCCTTTCAGGGATATAGAAGCTACATGTATAACTCCGGCGAACTTCTCCGGACACACGCACAGACGGACAGACGGACGGACACACTGTCCAAACACTGTATGCTGTATTTTTATTGAACAAATAAAAGGTTTGTAGTCACATGACAAACTTGTATTGACTGGACACTACGTCATTGACTACGTCAGCAATAACATTCAGTTCCCACATTGTTAAATTTGGTTATCCTGCGTAACATGCACATATACATAGCGTGTATGTATAACAATGTTTGTGCTCAGAAGTAAATGCTGCGACCACCATTTGAACTGTCTTGTCTAGACAGTTCAAATAAGTTCACAAATAAGTTCACAACATATACTTTCATTGAGAAATAACAAAAATAAAAATAAAATATTTAAAACAAGAAAATGTGGCCTGTCGGCACACGAATGCCTCAGCTGGCAGCCAAAGAAAATGAGGCACATTTGAAAACACACAGGGCCAGTGAAGCGTGGATTTGTCACAGCATGAGACCATCAGAGCAATGGGTGTGTGAAATATCAAGCAGATCCATGCAAGGAAACAGACATTATAAGACAATTACCCGAGTTTCAAATGCACCAAGTATGTGTGTGACCTTTACCCTGGGCTAATAGCGGGGGCAGGACGATCGTGGATTTTTCACAGGGCAGTAAAGGACCATTTATAAATCAATGTGTGTGTGAAATATCAAGCTGATGAGTGCAAGGGAAAAGAAATTATAAGACATTTACTTGAACGCACCAAGTATGTGACCTTCACACTGGGCTTAGCGGGGTGGGACGATCGTGAATTTGTCACAGGGCGGTAGAGGACCATTAAATCAATGTGTGTGTGAAATATCAAGCAGATGAGTGCAAGAAAACAGAAATTATAAGACATTTACTCGAGAATTAAGGTTTCGGGGCCGACTTATGGACAGACGGATGCCGGTAACATCATATTAATATGGTATGTAATGCCCCCCTAACCATTCGGTGGCGAGGGGCATAAAAATTCATACCCGTAAACGTGTATTCCACACGTAATGAGTTAAAGGCCCTGGTGTGCATAGACAGTGATGAAGCAGAGAAGTAAAAAATAAATGAATTGAAGATTTGCATGGTATTTCTGATCACGATCATATACAGACGACTCACCTAAACAAGAGGGCCATGATGGCCCTAATTCGCTCACCTGACTCCATGAACACCAGAGGAGAATGTGACATCGAGTTAATTGTGTTTTAAAAAAATTGTGCTATTTTTGGAATAAGCGATGACTCTCATTTTACCAAATCTGAAAATGCTTCACCCAAGAATCATAACTTACTATAAAGTTTGGCATAATGTGAAATTTACAGACTCTCATAATTTTGCACTTACGAACATTTTAGTCGTAGGAAGTTTAGTGAAATGGGCCCCTGGACTCTAACTAGAGATTGTGTGTAAAAAAAAGAAAATTTTAAATATACACAAATTTCAAAGTCATTTGAGAAAGTTTTTGTGTTTCAGCACCATTTTGAAAGTCACAAAGGTCAATGTCATGTCATTGGTGATGAGATTGCGTCACACATGTATAGGTGAATGAAGTTTCCAAATAGTTAAGCAATCCTTCAAGTAATATTGAAGATATTACATGATGGAAAAACTCTTACAAAGTTTTTGACGTAAAAAATTGCTAAGTGTTTCAGCACCATTTTGAAGGTTATAACGGTCATGGTTATGTCATTGGTGGTGTGGGTACGTCATACATGTTCAAGTGTCCAAATATTAAAGCAATCCTTCAAGTATTATTGAAGATATTACATGATGGATAAACTCTTACAAACTTTTTGATGCAAATGTACACGGACAGACGTACAGACGTATAGCTAGTTGCATAGGGGGGCATAAAAATTGTTATGTTTCACAAATTGTCATTCCTAGAACAGTAGCGCAAATGCATTACCAAATTATCTCCCCTGTTTATCACAATACATAATGTAGAATATAACATAAGCTCAGATAAATGGTGCACATTGCTGGTATCGGTCCATTGCAGGTAATAAAGCAAAAAATTCACATATTGAATATCCACGACATCATCTGAAGAACACTAGCTGCCTTCAACTCTTTCCACACTTAAGATGAAAATAGCATCCAATATAATATAGTAGCATTTTTCTTATTTCTCTCTAAAAATATGTCTTGGAATTTCATTAGAATTGCATCCTGTGGATGCAATTCTAATGAAATTCCAAGGCATATCCATGATATTTACAACAAAAGAAAATATAATTAATTATCATCTGTTATTTTTTTAACTATTTATAGCCCACATGTTTCCCAGCATGCCACAGATTTGGTGCTCGTTTACAGCAGCAATAGAAAACTTACCATCCAATGGCATCTCTGTCATATCTGGTTGGTATTGGCTTGGACAATTGTAGAAATCAGGGTCAATATCCTTCACCAAATCAGCACAATCTTTCTGCATGAGAACATCCAAGAATACTGGATACCAGAATTTCGGACTGGTCCTACACTGCATGCGGTCAAGTAATAGGATCGCTGCGGCGGTCGACCCATGTGTTCGGTGTCTCGCAAGAATGTTTTCCTGATCATCATTGTTAACAATTGTCTTAGCCCCAAGATCACTGACGATGTCAACAGCATGGATTCTCTTCACAATAGCGGGAGCAAAGAGTTGTATGATCTTGGGTTCGTGGTCCATACTGTATATAGCTTCGCTTTTTGTCTTCAGTAACGTCACCAAGTGTGGATACTCTGCAAATTGAACAGTCTTGAGTCATACATAGAGAATACCAGTCTAGTGTCTTTTGCTACCAAGTAAGAAGTTTATCAGACAGCTATCTAAATCAGTAACCAGTTTCACAACAAGAGCTGTAGGAGAACAGCATAGCTCGACTACGAGGGTTGTCGATGTACACAAAGCTTGACAAACAAGGTGGCCGCGGCCTGCATAAAAACCTTAACCAAGGTTGACTGAAAACCTTAACCAAGGGAAATTAAGTAAGTAATTCAAGGTTAAATGTAGGTCAATGTCAGATATTAGTCAGGGGTTATTGATGTACATCACTAGGAGATGAAGTTTTCCAAGTATGGTTGCTGTAGGCCCTGGAGTATTCCATATACAAGCTTGACTAAAAACCTTAACCAAGGGGAAATAACTAAGTAATCCAAGGATAAAAGTAGGTCAAGGTCAAATATAGGTCAGGGATTATTGATGTACATCACTAGGAGATGAAGTTGTCCAAGTATGGTTGATGTAGGCCCAGGAGTATTCCATATACAAGCTTGACTATAAACATTAACCAAGGGGAAATAAGTAAGTAATTCAAGGTTAAATGTAGGTGAAGGTAAAATATAGGTCAGGGGTTATTGATGTACATCCCTATGAGAAAAAGTTATCCAAGTATGGTGTCTGTATGCACAATAGTATTCCATCTACAAGCTTGACTAAAAACCTTAACCAAGGTTGACTAAAAATCTTAGCCAAGGGGAATTAACTAAGTAATTTAAGGTTAAATGTAGGTCAAGGTCAAATATAGGTCAGGGATTGTTGATGTACATCACTAGGAGATGAAGTTGTCCAAGTATGGTTGGTGTAGGGCCAGGAGTATTTCATCTACAATCTTGACAAAAAACCTTAACCAAGGAGAATTAACTAAGTAATTCAAGAGGAAATGTAGGTCAAGGTCAAATACAGATCAGGGGTTATTGATGTACATGACTATGAGAAAAGGTTGTCCAAGTATGGTGTCTGTATGCACAATAGTATTCCATGTACAAGCTTGAGTAAAAACATTAACCAAGGTTGACTAAAAACCTTAACCAAGGGGAATTAACTAAGTAATTCAAGAGGAAATGTAGGTGAAGGTCAAATATAGATCAGGGGTTATTTATGTACATCACTAGAAGATGAAGTTGTCCAAGTATGGTGGGCGTAGGGCCAGTAGTATTCCATATACAAGCTTGACTAAAAACCTTAACCAAGGCGTGACGGTGACGCCGACGCCGACACCGACGCCAGGGTGACTACATAAGCTCTAACTATTCTTCGAATAGCCAAGCTAAAAATTGCTGAGCATACTTATCTAGCTAAGTTTACTTTGAGGGAGTAAACATTAATTTTCCCGAAATGCATTATTTCATATCGAGCTAACGACTGCATACATTTCATGATTAAAAGTATGCAGAATTATTATACTGAATTTAATACATTATCACAGCCAAAATGGCTGTGATAATGTAATAAATTCAGTATACCGGTGACAAAAATGAATAAATTTCTCCCTCTAAGTGTACTTAGCAAGATAAGTATACTTTGCAATTTTGGTGAACAAAGCTACTGATGTTACTGAAATAAGAGAAAACCAAGCTAGCATGATTTCATATCAAGCTTATTAGAGTAAGGTAAGGAAAAGGAAAGCAATAGGGTTCTTCTGCCTGCCATGATAAACATGTATTCTAAACTTGATCCGTCAAGTAGAACTCTAGTTATTGTGTGGACAAGAATACAGAGTGCAAAAATTAAAAATGGTCACCAAGGGGAGATATGTCATCCAACAATGTTGAAAATGAACATGGTTCTTCGCTATCCCATGATACACATGTGTACCAAATTTGGTTACGATCCGTCAAGTGTGAAAATTAAAAATGGTCGCCAAGGGGTTTAAGTCATCGGATCCGTGGTCCGTGGTACTGGCTTGGACAATTGTAGACTGGGTAAGTGCTGTAACTAATGTTATGAGAACTTGTAGTCCAAGCACATTGTACTTATATGCAATAAACTATGTTTAAGGTCATAAGATTTTTTTTTTCAGTCTTGCCGTGATAAACATGTATATCGAATTTGGTTACAATCCACCAAGTAGAACCAGTGTAGTTATTGTGTGGACAGGCTGTGCCCGCCCGCCCGTACAAGGTGAATACATAATGCGTCCCGTTTTTTAAACTGGCGTATAAAAACAGGCCAATTTTGACTCAACTTGGATATTATTTTTTTATTATAACTTTCATATTAGTCCACCGATTTCGATGAAATAAAGTGCATGGAAGGCAGATAATTGTGTAGAATCTGTGACTGCTGGTCGTTTCCTGATGTTTCCAGTAAGATTCTCAAAGACTTGGGAAAAATTTGGAAACTGTTTCACACCAATTTTTTACTTTTTTCTTCAACTGTTCCACAGTGTTTGGGGAAATGGCTGAAAACATCAGGAAATGACCAGCAGTCACGGATTCTACACAATTTCCTGCGAGTCTGTGAGTGGGGCTGTGATCAGAATGCAGAGCTCCAGATAAGTTTTGTACCTAAAGAGTATTATACCCCCAGATTTCAAATTGAATGCATATTTTACTTTTACAAATGTATTATTGATTTTCTTCCTTATTATGGAACAAATGATAAAAAAAAACAAAAAAAAACAACACTTATTTCAGTTGCAAAAAGCACTTTTTGCAGCTCAATTAAGTAAATTTCAACTTTATTACAGTATTTTCACTACTCTATTTGAAAAGCAATGCATATTTCAATGTTGCTGTGAGTATTTTGTACTCCCACTTTTGATAATCAACGTGCATTCTGCATGTTATCGGGACTTGGAAAATTAGAATTTAATGGTACATATGCCCACTCAGTAGGCACAAACTGTTCTTTATAGGAATTAAATAAGTGAATAATTGTGTCACTATTTCACCAATTATAAAAGTTACGAGTGCCCGCTATACAGATATAATCATTTATTAATATTTATTTTACTGATAGTGACGCGCGGTGGTATCAGGCTATTTTCATATGCAAATGAGGCATGATATGTTTTAATTATTTATACAAATTAAATGCGTCACCTAAAAAAAATAGTATTTTCAACAGATTAATTGTAAAGTATGATCATCGCACATCAAAAAATAAAAACAGAGAATAAATAGTAACGTCCGTTAACATTTTAGGGAAACATGGTTATCGCCACTGATATCAGTGAAAATTTACATCTGATATAAAATTTATATTAATTTCAATCAATACGTGGAGAAATGGTGAATTAATGTTTATCTTGCCAGGAAATGTCTCAGATGATGTCTCTGATATAAATAACATTCTGTGCCTACTGAGTGGGCATGTACATTTAAGGCAAGAACAGCATATATGTAGCTACCTTGTTATTCTGCGTAAGTTAGCTGTATATTAGGAGATAATAAAATAAAGAGATACCATATGCAATTTTCACTTGTCAAGGGCCATAACTCTGCCAATAATAAATGAATCCACATCAAAAACCCGGTTGCACGACTTCACATAGTGACAAACATTCCTGTAATTGTCCAACTCTAACAAAAACACTTTTGGAAATACGTGTGACACAAATTTGTGATGAAATTAGTGATTCCGACAAAATTGCCAATTTTCTCTAAGTCAAGAGTCATAACTCCATCCATACTGGATGATTCCGCAAACAAAACCACAGGTGCACAACTACACATGCTGATTAACATACTTTTTGAGATACAGGCGACACAATTTTCACTAAGTCAAGGGCCATAACTCCGCACATACTATATGAATCCGCATCAAAATCACAAGATGCACAAATCTGCCTGTTGATAAACATTCCTATAATGTTTCATGAATGTAGCTCAAATAGTTTTTCAGTTATGTGCGACACAAGTTGAAAATAACCACTTTTCACTAAGTCAAGGACCATAACTCTGCGTATACTGGATGAATCCACATCTAAAACCCCAGGTGCGCAACTTCACATGATGACAAATATTCCTATAAGGTTTCATGACTGTAGCTCAAATAGTTTTTCAGTTATATGCAACACAAGTTGAAAATCGCCACTTTTCACTGAGTTAAGGGCCATAACTCTGCGAATACTGGATGAACCCACATCTAAAACCCCAGGTGTGCAACTTCACATGATGACAAATATTCCTATAAGGTTTCATGACTGTAGCTCAAATAGTTTTTTCAGTTATATGCAACACAAGTTGAAAATCGCCACTTTTCACTGAGTCAAGGGACATAACTCTGCGAATACTGGATGAACCCACATCTAAAACCCCAGGAGCGCAACTTCACATGATGACAAATATTCCTATAAGGTTTCATGACTGTAGCTCAAATAGTTTTTCAGTTATGTGCGACACAAGTTGAAATCGCCACTTTTCACTAATATAAGGACCATAACTCTGCGAATACTGGATGAACGCACATCTAAAACCCCAGGTGCGCAACTTCACATGATGATAAATATTCCTGTAAAATTTCACGACTCTAACGCACGGACAACCATGCCAAGAACAATATGTCTCCCCATATATGAGGGAGACATAATAAGTGTGCAGAATAAGCCAATACGCACCTTATCTGGAGCTCTGAGAATGTGTGGATTCTGTGGTTACACTGGTCACAAACTAACAAGAGTGCCAACGGTGGTACTATATGCCCGTCGAGGCATGGTCAGTAAACAAGGTGAGATAACTCACCGGGAAGAATCTGTAGGGTTCTTCATTTTGCCATGATAAATATGCATAGCGAAACTGGCTCTGATCCGCCAAGTAGAATTTGGGTTAATGCGTGGGCAAGGATAAAAATGACCGCCATGAATAGATATATCTCATCCCTTATGGAGTTAACCGATTTATTCCACTGACCCTTTCAATGTATTCAATTATCATTGTCGCGTGACACGTGCATTCTTGTACATTCTGGATGCCGTATAATTGTATATTTGTGATGTGTGGTACTGTGTTGTATTGTTGTGCGTACTATTGATTTCACATACCTGTGATTCCACATACCTGTGATTTCACACACCTGTGAGTTTTACATACCTGTGATTTAGCATGTACATTTGCCATGTACAATGTGCGTGTAATAACGGGGCTTATGTTGTATTGGTGGAAATACGTTTATGCGTGTCCTTTTTGCGGATTTAAATACACGTCTATTTTATGAGCAATGTTTTACTGATGTCACGCCATATTTGCCACAGACTATGCATGTGTGTGGTAGAGAACTCGTTGACTGCGTGTGCTGGTTTCGCTAGGGAAAAGACTCCTTTTAGTATTAGGATGTCCACTATCCGTGCCAGCCGAGTTTGTCCGCGTGTCAGTTGTTCACCAGATAAGGGACCTTCTGTAGGTGAAGCCAGTATATAGCACAGACCATACCATGGTCTGCCCTGTTATGTATGCTACGGGTTAGTGTTTCAGCATAGCCTGGTACTGGCCAACACGGATATATCAGATCCCATACTGGTGATGCTTTGTGTCGTGATATTTCCGTAAATGACCACGATATTTGAGTTTAGTATGTGCTACACTCTCATTTGAGTGTATAGCCGTAGGACCGATATGGAGGGGTTTGGCGGGGCCAAAAAGCGACCTTCGCATTGTCGAGACCAGTCGAGTAGATTTCGGATTATGAGATCTGGGTCTATAGTGTGCAGATTTATGGTAGTGTGGGATATACCATGTTGGATGGTATTTATTCCACGAGGGCTGTACACTAGTTTGGTTGAATTTATGGCGTGGGAACATATATTTATGCCAAATATAACCCACGGGTGAAATGGCAAAAGCCATGGTTTTGTAATATTTATGTGAGATGTCGAACGAGGGGTAGACATATTCATTATTCCGTGCATGGTTTCACTGGTGCGTATATAAGCGATGTCTCGCTATGTGTTGGTGGGACACATATTTTCTGGTAACAGAAGGATAGTACTGTATTCACCAGTGACACGGAGGATTTTGGTATGTACCTACAACATTTTATTTCAGCTGTGATTTGCCGTTGTTCGATTCCCGTTTTAGTCCGTTGTGCATCCTGTCTGTCTGTCTGTGCGTATTCGTCCAGTAATTGGAGACTCATTTCATTTTTGTAGCCTCTTGAGATCGCTCCAGCGGGCAACATTGGACGTTTTGGTCCACTCGTTGAGGGCAGACCCAGTCAGTGCAGAGTGTCAGGTCGTCCGAGTGTCCGTACGTCTGTCTGGCGCAGTGTGTGTAGCAGCTCCGGGTACAGGCCTGTATAGAGCAGTGTGTGATAGCTACATCGCGTTCAGCAGACAGTCACAGCCATAGTTTAGTGAAGTGAAACGCCGTACACACATATCATATCATTATACTACCACCGAGTTGAATGTCACCTAAGTGAAACTTTTCCCGGCGTCTTAGCCAACGTGATAATCGCCATTTTGTATTATATCGGAACTTTACATCCGGTCTACCACTTCCGGTATTATAACCCATTGATTCACCATGGATACTTTACATCCGGTCCACCACATCCGGGTTGCTACAGTCGAGTGATACCATAGGAACTTTACATCTGGTCCACCATTTCCGGAAATAATACTACCTTTGGAACTTTACTTCCGGTACCAGCTTCCGGAACATTATCGTTATTGACTATCATGTGATGTAGCCACATCCGGCTTTGACTTTGACATTCATACTTTGAAAATATATATTGCATAGGCAATACACATGTATACTTTGATAGTGTATGGTAATACTCCTATCATGGCATATCATGGCTAAAGGATTGTAGTAAGACTACATATATTGTTTATGGATTAATCCACTTGAAGTTGGATTATAGCCATATTGTTGACTAGACCTCATACTGCGGGTGAGGCAGACCTTGGGACCTTGATACTCAGAGGTTACCACTATCTATTGAGATACGCCAGCACTGGGGTAGCTCAGATGATTGTCATTTGTCCTCCAATGTTCGTTCTGCCATGTGTATGTTATTTCACTTTGATTAGCGATCATCAAAGTACTTGTGCATTCATACTATTGTCCACTACGGGACCATTGAGATACCACATACTGAGTTTATTCGTCTATAGCTTTTAAGTTGCGTTAAAGTATAACAGTCGATTGGCTTACAACCTTGTAATTGAATGGTATCATGCACAGTACAGTGATGTTCACATATCAATGTATCATGTATTCCTGTGTGTTCCCCATGTAATATAGTGTACATTATAAGTGATTAAGTGACTACGTGTACTTATCTACTCTAGCCTATCCCTTACACTTCAACTGCATTGTTACCACTTTTCGTTCGTCAGATCAAGCTATATTGGCCATAACGTCATAACAATTGAAGTATACTTGGTTCATATGATAATAGGGGAGACAATTTTGTCTCGATCATTCCTGACCTTGGTAATGACCTTGACAATCATATTGAAATACAGTACCACAGTGCTCCAGATAAGCTGCGTATTTGCTTAAATACGCAATTAAAATTACCAAAAACCCAATTGAAATCAGTAGTGAGTATCAAAAAGCAATAACAATTTTGTGGTACCTTTATCATGCTGCAGAAAACAATAAACAGACGACGAATATAGCATATTTTTATTATTTTCCGTGAAAACACATCTTGGTATTTCAATAATGAACTTCAACTAATGAAATGCCAAGACATGTTTTCATTTCGAAACAAACTATTCAATCATTGCTGTCTGTTGTTGTGTAAACAGTAGTGTGATTTTATTTTACCCAATTAAAATTTTGAAATACCCAATTGCTTCAGAAGTCATGGAGTGAAAATACTCAATTACTAATTCCTTATCTGGAGCTCTGGTACCAGTACATAACCATTACATAACACACTATTCTTTGAGCCAATTCCCACCCTTAAATATAAGATAACTAACTAACAACTTAGACTAAGGAATTAAACTTTGTAGTCTGCTGTGTATTTTCTAACAGGTTAGAATCATTTCCACGTTTCCATTGAGAAAGAGGAGAATATATATAAAAGAAATGCAGACAATTTTTTTCCAGGTTTCTAAGGATTAAAGCGCACGGCATTCAATAAGACATATCAACTACATGTAAAATTATGATTTTTGTGTTTTATTGGCAGATCTGGGCAAATATTTTGAAATTTTTACCATTGTTGGTGACGTGATTTTCCAAATTTAAATACCTTTGTGACTAATTGCATATTGTTACATGACTGCCGTTGTTCAACACCACTCACAATCATGTTCAAACATACAGTGTGTGCTGTTTGACCATGGCTGTAGACAATGCTCATTTTGGGGCCAAGCCAACACCTACATGTACATGTACGTAATGCATGTGTCTCATGACGTTACTAGAACGTGCCATTACGTCACCAGACTAGTTCACAATGGTCGCACTGACATTTTGAAATTGATGCGGTTGCACCACGCGACGTGTACTGCGGCCCCGGAACATGTATGTGTAAATCAGATGTTTGAATTAAGCAGATCAAATGACCGAAAGTACTGCATATATGCTCAAATTACACGATATTTCCGACGGAAATGTAACAATAACGTTCAACCATGTCTAGCCGTGTCATTTGGGACTACAGACTTCAATTCAAACAGTTCCAAAACGTTTACCCATGGCTGGACATGTTCGAAACTTATAATATAGGCCTCAGCTCTTGAATTACCATTCTTGTGCTTTCACCAATATTGCTGCTGTTGCTTTAAATTGAGTCTTCTTTATCAATAAAAACATGATTTGACAGTAGTTTAGAATCATTTCTATTGGAAATGATTCTAAACTGTTGTCAAATTATGGATTTTTATGAGAGAAAAAAAGAAAAAGCAGACAACACATTTAATTCAGCTTTGTCAGAGTTAAAGAAACAGTGTAGATACGTACCCGATTGTTCCAGTGCCTCACAGAAGGCCTGCCATTTTCCTGGCTGTTGTGACTGTATAATTATGTCGATTAATTCATCGACGGGACTGGAAACTGCACTGATATCATCGCTGCTGAGGCGAAGTTTCAGCCGATTACCAACATCTAGTGAAATAAAGGTGAAACCAGTACAGTGGAAGCTCTCTAAACCGGACACCCTGGGAGGTCCCCAGGTAGCTACAATAATTCGCCTCCGATATGTTATCTACGGCTACAATTTAACCCGTTCAATAAATGTGAGCAACCAAACCTGTTGCATGTAGGTCAGAATTTAGTAAACTGTATATTTTATACCTTTAACCCTTTCAACACCAAGTAACTTAATGGGCTGTTCCATGCCACTGTTTCATGCTATTTCATTGGTCCATTCAAATTTTCAGGCTATTCCATTCTTCAGAAAGGGTAAGTAATTTTTTCAAATTTAATAACTATTAACAAACAGTGGAGATCCTGATGAGACGGCTCGTTATGAGCCGGCTCATCTGGATCTGCACTGTTTGCAAACATTGTCTCTATGGAGGTCTGTGGTGTTGAAAGGGTTAAACAAATAATCTTTGATGTAGAACTAGTAAATTGTCAAAAATAAAAGAACAGGGGAAACATTTTCCCATGGAAGCCATCTTTCTCTTGTTGTTGTTCAACATTCAACATTTTCCCATGGAAGCCATCTTTCTCTTGTTGTTGTTCAACATTCAACATTTTCCCATGGAAGCCATCTTTCTCTTGTTGTTGTTCAACATTCAACATTTTCCCATGGAAGCCATCTTTCTCTTGTTGTTGTTCAACATTCAACATTTTCCCATGGAAGCCATCTTTTCTCTTGTTGTTGTTCAACATTCAACATAACGAAGTGAAGCTTTCAAATGTACAAGATATACATGTAAATGTCAGATAAACACATTGACACGGTCAACTAACCAATTTCTGCATGTGTATGTTCATTATTAATAATTTATTGATACAGCTTTGACAGTTTTATATCACTAACATATCAAACACGCCGGATAACGTATTGCAAAAATCACTCTTCCATGTGTTACATTTAAGAGATGGGGTTAAATTGCTACCCTCGTGAGTGGTATGGAGCGGGGTAGCAATTTTGTTTCTAGTCCCCAGGGTGTCCCGTTTAGAGATGTTCCACTGTAAATCAGGGGTAGCTCCCATGGTGTCCGGTTTAGAGAGGTTCCACTGTACATGTATGGCTAGTGTAGCTAAGAAAGAACTAAACATGTCACTGGAGAACACCAATGGAGCCAGTCACATCGTTGGGAGCCTGTGTCACATCATGTCACAAGCACAGGTTCTTGTAGAACGGTTCATATTTCGGTGTTTTATTTAGGTGTTTTATGGGTTATTCTGGTGGTTTGGGTGCATTATTACTAACTTACAATTTACGTCACCTCTCGCAAGTTAGTACACATATAAGTATGGTAATGTTCCTTTGTGTGTATTTTGGCAGTATAAACTAGTTCCGAAGGTAATTGTGAATGTGTCGATAATTGACGATTTCCGTCGATTGAGCATTAGTAGTTTTACAAAACTATGTAAATTACCCAAAACCAATAAACTCCACCCAAATCTACCCAAAATCCCATATGACACCAGGGCTCCAGATAAGGTGCGTATTGGCATATTTTACACACTTTTTTAGCAGAATACTCATTGATTATCAAAAGTGCGCATATATGGGAGTACAAAATACTCACAGCAATGCGAAAATACGTTGATTTTCAAATCGAGTAGTGAAAGTAATGTAATAAAGTTTAAAATTTACTTACTTAATTTACTTAAAATTTAGCAAACAGTGTTTGCTTTTTGCAGCTCAAATAAGTGAATTTTTAAATTTGTTTTATTTGTTATCATCTGTTCCATACCGTATTTATAATGAAGAAAATCAATAATACATTTGTAAAAGTAAAATACCCATGGAATTTGAAATATGGGGGTATAATACTCTTTAGATACAAAACTTATCTGGAGCTCTGTCACACCAACATACTGACCATCAGTTCAAACACCTGTGGGTGAAACCAGTTTACTCAGGCATTGAACAATTCCATTTTTGCTACTTGCCCATCTGAGAAATTTAAAATCTACTTTTCCCGGCAAAACAATTGTAACCCACCCAGACTTTCTAGAACTAGAGATAAAAAGAAAAACTGTTACAGTTTGATATAAACATTTCAGCGATAACGTGTATGGTAAAAAAAATCAAGGTCATGTTAATGGTCCTATGTGTGTGTCGCCTATGTTGTCCCCAGTTATCAAGTTTCCAAAATATTAAAGATATAATTTAAGTTATGTGGAACTTTTGGCGTAATGAGAAACTCTTCAAAACATGTTAAAGCAAAAATGGCCAAGTGTTTCGGCAACCTTGTGAAGGTTAAAAATGTCAAGGTCATGTCAATGGTTGCATGACCACAATTCACTATGTATTTTAATAATTGTGCCAAATGTTTAAAGATACATATGCCCATTCAGTAGGAACAACATGTTCTTCATGGGAATTAAATAAGTATATAATTGTGTCACTATTCCACCAGTTTTAAAAATTGCAAGTGCCAGTTATTATCATATGCAAATGAGGCATGGTAATTTTAATTATTTATACTAATTAAATGCGTCACCTGAAAAAATAATATTTTCGACACATTATAAAGTATGATCATTGCACATCAAAAAATAAATACAGAGAATAAATAGTAATGTCCGTTAACATTTTAAGGAAATACGGTTATCGCCCCTGATATCAGTGTGGAAAGTTACATCTGGTATAAAATGTATGGGTGAGACAGGGAATGAAAATATGGATGATAATGAACATGCACATGAAGTTACAAGCCAATCGGCCATGCGATAAGTAAGCTATTATCCAAAATGTAAAAACATGACGCCACTGCCTTTCGCATCCCATTAACCCTATCAGCACCACAGGCCTGTATAGTGGTATTGGCAAACAGTGGAGATACAGATGAGCCGGCTCATGACGAGCCGTCTCATCAGGATCTGCACTTTTTGCAAGTAATGTTTCTATTTTTTGAGTCCAGAACACCCCCTTTCCATAAATGGCCTAGTTTGAAGATCATTTTGTGACAATTAGATTGGTTGCAAAATTAACATATCAAAATCCATTCCAGTTACTTAGGGGTGAACATGGTGAAAGGGTTAAATTCACTACGCGATGGGATATAACAATTGAATGCCAGTTAAAACTTTGGCTGCAACCAAATCAAATTCAGGCATGTCGAGGAGCTAAAATAGGCTTTTGTGATGATACATACCACCTTCCAGTTCCTTGATCTTGGGAATCAGATGTAGTAAGACAGTTGGCCCCCTGATACAACTCACGATGCGCCTCCTGAACATGCGCACTCGCGCTCCCACATCCACCATGTTGCCGCCTTCTACTTACAGACACTGTGTCTGAGATATGCCTAGAAACAGATTAGGAAAACACAGTTTAATTGTAGAATTGCATCATATTTCAGAACCAAATTCTACCTATAAGACGCCTGGAAAAAATAGAGGACTGGCACAAAACAAAGTAGTATTTTTCAGTATTAACCCTTTAACCCCTCAGTAACTGGAATGGATTTTGATATGTTAATTTTGCAATCAATCTAATCGTCACAAAACGATTTTCAGACTAGTCCATTTATGAAAAGGGGGTGTTTTTGTTCTCAAAAATATGATAATTACTTGCAAAATGTGCAGATCCTGACAAGACGGCTCGTCACGAGCCAGCTCATCTGGACCTACATGTTTTGCCAATACCACTATACAGGCATGTGGTGTTGAAAGGGTTAATAACATGTTTTGTAATCAATGGTTACTGTTTTTTTGTATAAACTAGATTGGTCAGTAAGTGAGGCTTACGTGTATACCACGTGTATGGGCTTGTAACAATGACTCTGGGCTTAGCAGGGGCGGCACGAACCAGGGTGGTAGAGGTCCATTGGAGCAATGTGTGTGTGAAATGTGAAGCAGATATCGAGCAAGGAAATAGAAGTTATAACCAATTTCTCTGATGTTAAGTTTTGTAAATAGACTAAGTATGTGACCTTGACCTCGAGATCAGCGGGGATTTGTCACAGCATGATAGTAGAGCCTTAATAAGGAATGCATGCATGGAATATTAAGAATTTTCGATGAAAGAAATCGAAGTTATAACATATATCTCTGATGTTAAGTTTTGTAAAGAGACACCTTCGGATCAGCGGGTGCTGGACGGTCGTGGATTTGTCACTATACCGGTAGTATGGTATTGTAACAAACAAATTAATTAAATTTCACAATTTTTCCTTTATACTGGTACATAAACAGGGAAAATATCAAATTCAAACAAATTGATCACAGTGTCTGATCATGCTGATAGTATGTACTTGAATATCATATACTATACCCACCGCGATGTACTATATGTCAATGCGAAGCAGCTTGCTACCTGATAAATAATTATATCTGACCCACTTTGAAATGGGGTTATTGGGTTTTAAACCAGTGTAGCTCATGATCAATGCATGTATGATAGTCATGCAGACTGATATAGAGGTAATGTTACCAGTATGTTCCATGTATTTCACCAAGATAACCATATTTCTCAAACAGACATGTGAACTTTCCACCAATTGCAATATTTATGTTAGTGTTAACCATTAAAATGCTGAAAACGAATATTGTGGTCTGCTGTAATTCTATATTTTGTCTTCTCTTTCAATAAAAACATGGTCTGATAACACTTTAGAATCATTTTCCAATGTGATGTCAAATCATGTTTCTGATGAGAAAAAATGGAAAATGAAAAATAAACAGCAAACGACAAAATTTAATTCAGCATTGTAATTAAGGGTTAATACTGAAATAAATGCTGAATGTGTTACGATACGAGGTCATATCCGACCTGAGTTGGAATCTTGTATAGTTTATGTAGCAATACCAAAGAAATCAAAAACAAGCCAAATCCCAGTGATAGTGTTGACATCAGTGTTGTCAAAACATTTGGAAAACATCATTTGCCATCACATACTAATTAACCCACTTATAGTAAGGCTTGTTAAGTGACTATTGACTTCGTCATGATGCAAATGTCTCCTTTGGTATGGAAGTACCTAAGGACCATAAAAACTTTTTTATCCAAAGACACACGCTATATCTCATTTTCAAGATGGCCGCCGGCAGCCATATTGGGAAAAAATAGCCGATCATATGTAAGCTTAGCTAAATTCCATTTAAAGTTAAGATTTAAATTTATTTCTTGTATGCAATGGTAATGGAAGAATGACTATCAAAATATTGAAGTTGTATCTCATATTCAAGATAGCCGCCATTGGCTATATTGGAAAACATGGCCGACGATGTAGAAGTTTACCTAAATTTTAATGGAAGCTAGATTTTTTCTATGACTTTGTTCTATCTATTGTATGCACATTTGTAACAGTCATTGAAGAATGAATAGCAAAATACAGAAGTTGCATCTCAAATTTAAGGAGCTTCGTATGTCTTGAAGTGCCTATTATATGCATATGCTCCGCATTATATAGTGCAGCACATTGCAAAATCACTCTGGTGTATGTGCATATATATTTTGTTTGAGAGTGGCTCATTTTATTGCAACATATGTTTTATTTTATTAGCAAACAGAACAGTACAAACATGTAGTGCACAGTTTTGTCAGGCTCACTAAATAACCGGATGTATACAATATGGTGTTTGAGCGACTTATACATGTATGCATATCGTAATATAATGTGATCTTGGAAGCTTAATGGTCACTCGCATGAATTATGTTGTAGAGAACATGTATTAATGCATGTAAATGTATATATTGCACACACTACATGATATAATAAAACTAATACGAGACGAGACGATATTCAGTGCGCAAATACATAATGGTTGGCATACATCACGATATAATGGTCAACTTTACGTTCTTTTATAATTAGTCTAGCTACAGTGAGATACGATTCATCAGCTAGCCTACTATGTATAATGGTGATTATAACACTATCCCCTGCTAACAGAAACATTGCTACATATCGTGGACTGAGTTTAAACTTTGCTACAATGACGCCAATACTATGCAATGAAAATGTAAATTGACGAATATAGATATGTTGGGTTCATGTCGGTGATTGGCATTAATAAGTGAGTCCGGGTTTCTCTGAATTAATATTCCCTCTGCGAGACGGATACTGAATAGACAGAACATAACACAAATATGCTTGCATAAGGACAAAATGTCATGCATAATATAATATGCATTCTAAGTACTACACCATTACACTATGTGCTGATAAATTATTAGTATATGATGATTTATATTACCATGGAATGCATACATTGCATCTCCGCATACATTATAAGAGTGTATGTGATTGGTATATGCATATTTTATTATTATACAGTATACATATATTGCTGAACGGTGCAGTGTACATTTTGCCGTCATTCATACCGGTCATCTGTTGATATGTACTGCGGACAGTAACAATTTTGTTAAAGTTAGCATTCACAATGTCAGTGCCAAATGCTTTAAGCTGTATGTGTATAGCAGGCAGCCCCTTTTCATTTCCTCAAAGGCCTTTTGCATTACAAGTTCCTATATTTCTGGCTTGCAATTGTTTTCAACATGGCGTCTAATTTTATTTTCTTAGCACATGTCAATTTTGTGTGCTACTTTCGAATGATGCTTGAATACATTCTAACAGTGAAAACTGCCTGAAAAAAAATTAGTTTGTGTAATCAACCGGGTCCAAACAGTACATGTACAAACTATGAATAATTATTATTTTATTTTTATTTGTTTGTATATATACGTGCCTAATCTGTTTCCGAATGATTGATGGCAGCCATCTTGGATTTGAGATTCAGTTTTGTTTACATATGTTATTATATACCTCAGTTCATTTATTTCAAGTGAAAACTGTCTACAGATGGAATAGATGTTTATAATAGCATCTACGACAAACAGTTATAGCGAACTCGATAATTTAATTGAAAATTGGCTGATGGCAATCATCTTGTATTCAAGATACAACTTACTAATTATGTTATTTTGTGTTCTATGACACTTATGTAGTTCTAAATCAAAGACAAGTCACATTACAACATTAATTCATTAAATACATATATTGTCAGCAACCAATTAAATACATATTGTCAGCAATTTTTACCAATATGGCAACCGGCGGCCATCTTGAATTTTAGATAAAGCTTCTGTATTAGATATTCATTCCTCCATGAACCTTAGAAACTTGAAAATAACAAGAAATTTAAATCATTACTTTTATCACTATTTAGCTACACTTACATATTGTCGGCCAATTTTTACAATATAGCTGTCAGCAATATTTTACCTATATTGAGACCGTCGGCCATCTTGAATTTGCCATACAACTTCTATATCAGATATTCATTCCTCCATGACCCTTAGATCTTTGTATATAACAGAAGAAATGTAAATCATTACTTTTATTGAAATTTAGCTGAACTTGTATACTGTGTGTATTTGTTTTCCAATATGGTCGCCGGCGGCCATCTTGGAATTGAGATAAAACTACTATATTTGATATTCATTCCTCCATGATTGTTAGAAGCTAGCATACAACACTAGAAATAGGCCATAAAGCGGAGAATTTTCGATCGTCAGGCTAGTTAGTCAACGAATCGATAGCGCCTATGTCACGGGAAAACCCGCGGTATATCGAAACGGGTATAATGTTGTTTCCTATTCGACACGTACCGCTAACGGAATACATCTTGCTGCTTGTAATTTAAATATATATACTTTTCTCTATATATAACCCGCGACGCTATCTCGCGTATATCCGAATTGAGAATGTCTATAAAGAAGGACGTTTGGGGGTACTTCTGCTATCTCGGCGAAGTCTCTATCAAGAATGATTTAATCTCGGGGAAAATTACTGTATTTATAGCTATTAGGTCGTCAGTTAAGTAAACGTGTTTCAACATGTCGAGACGTGTTATTAAAGCTAAATACAAATATGTTTCTAGCCAATAATGCGAATATTAACCCATTGTGATATTTTTAAATACCCCGGCATCAACGGAAAGTCGTATTACCTCCCAGTATCGAGAACGATAACTCTCAACGATCGTAAGACCCCTTTTCGCAGGAATCGGTAACGTTAAGGGAAGTCGTATTACCTCCAAGGATCGAGAACGATAACTCTCAACGATCGTAAGACCCCTTTTCGCAGGAATCAGTAACGTTAAGGGAAGTCGTATTACCTCCAAGGATCATGAACGATGACTCTTGCGTACCCTAGATATACGAGTTATCGATTAGTCGATCCCCATACGTTTACATTGTATTTAAATCCCAATCCCTGGCTGCAGCTGCATCGTAGATTGAAACCCGCAGTTCTTACTACTTTAATTGAACTTTAACTCAACTTATATATCGTCGGCCATAATTTCAAGATGGCCGCCGGCAGCCATCTTGAATATGAGTGTGTGTCTTTGGATAAAAATCTTTCTATGGTCCTAAGGAACTTCCATACCAAAGCGGACCTTTGCATCATGATGTGAAGTCAAACCCCTATTTTATGCACTTAACAAGCCTACTATTAACATGATTAGATAAGCATAGTGTTATCACCTCGCTTGTGTTATCACCTCGCTTGACCCATTTCATGAGAATACCATACACAGGTATCACAATGTTCAACCGATTCTTATATTTTTTGTTTTATAATTATATCTTCATGAAAGTTTATGTTGTTAATTACCACGCATTTGAGCCCTTTCTGCGTACTGATATCTACAATCAAGTGTCTTTAAAAATGCGGGTACTTGATGAACGGTACATATTTCACTGTTTTATGGGTTCTTTCCTAGCCTGTAGCGGTGAATAAAATATTGTTACATGAAAGTCGTTGTTTCACACCGCTCACAGCCGTGTTCAAACGTACAGCGCGTGCTGTTTGATCATGGCTGTAGAAAATGCTAATTCCGGGGCCAAGCCACATGCACCTACGTAATGCATACGTCTCATGACGTTACTAGAATGTGCAATTATGTCACCAGACCAGTTCATAACGGTTGCACTGAAATTGATGCTGCTGTATCACGCGACGTGTACTGCGGCCCCGGAATGTGTATGTGTAAATCAGCTGTCTGAATGGAACGGGATATATGCTCAAATTACACGATATTTCTGACGGAAATGAAACAATAACGTTCGCCCATGTCCCATGTACCGTACATAAGGAATTCGCCAAAATTGTTGTTTATGTAAGTCTTAGCGTCCCTAGCAGGCCCGAATGCAGAGGGGGTGCGACGGGTGCTTACGCACCCCCTTAACCCTTTCACTCTTAACCCGCAGGCCTACATAGTGGTATTGGCAAACAGTGTAGATCCAGATGAGCCGGCTCATAACGAGCCGTACGTCTCATCAGGATCTGCACTTTTTGCAATTAATTTTCATAATTTTGAGAACAAAAACACCCCATGTTCATAAATGGACTGGTCTGAAAATCAGTTTGTGATGATTTAGATGGCAAAATTAACAAATCAAAATCCATTCCAGTTACTTAGGGGTGAAAGGGTTAATCTGCCGAGGTCTGTCCGTGGGTGTGCAAAAACAATGTTTATAGCCCTTCGCGCCGTCGATAACGCACCCCGCTAAAATAATTCCTGCGTAGGGCCTGCAGGCTAGAAATAACCCACCCAAGTCACAGGCATTTGGCGTGTCTCAGCTTTCATCGGTGTAACTATATATATATGAACAAGGCTTCTAACTTTGGTCGGACACGACCTCGTATCATAAGAAAATAACATGTTGAAAATTGTAATTTTCTATGCATTGAATGCATTCTATGTATTTCTGCAGGATATCGATAATTCTCAAATGATGATAAGAACTTGCCACTACAATATTGACGTTAGAGCCTTAAAAACACATTATTTCATTTGTTATGATACGAGGTTGTGTCCGACCTAGGAAAAGGAGCTGTAATTCGATATTATTTGCATAAATATGTTCTAACTTCTCAAATGAACATGAATTTGTGCACTTTTTCGTCAAAATATGCATCAAATTTAAAAATATGGTGAAGTCCAGATTCACCTATAAATCAACATATATCACATTTTATTCATAATTTGCATGGGGGTTTGGTCAGCCATTGCAGGCGCAGATCCAGGTTTTCAGGTTAGGGGGGGCCTAACTATTTTGCAATACTTGCATAACTATATTATCGAAAGCGCTAGGGGGGTCCGGGGGCATTCACCCCGGGAATTTTTTTGAAATGTACCGGAACAGCTAAACAGTGAAAGGAACCTTCCTTTCGCGAAAGGAAGATTTTCTACGAAAGGAAGGTTTTGATGTAGTTTAAATCAATTTTAGTTCAACTAAACTAATGCTTACAGTTAAATAAGTGTATTTCATATGTTTATGTATGATTTGATATTATGGGATGTAAAATTTATATGTTTAAAACGAGTTATAATGAAAAGTGATGATTGTGACCAGAACCTACGCCGGTTGCAACTGCCTGTTCATTTTAATTTTCTTATGTATACAAGTTTTCACAATATAATTATGTCAATTATATACCACCCGTACATTGTATCTCCAAAAGGCCGGGAAGGTACATGCATCTCTCCAAAAAGCGGAAGGGATATGGACCAGGGCATACACTGATACACAACGATATATTATAAATTCATAACGTGTAATGAGATGTACACACATGCAACATCCTGCTGAGGATGTACTTACGGGAGCATTTAATTAGCATAATATACAAATATTACAATATATACAAAATATTAAAAATGGGAAGAAATACATATAGAGCAGGGTCTACACTGACACGCCAGATAGTCTGATAACATAAGGAGAGCATACACTGCAGGTGTATTTGTGACATTTGTTTGTAGTTTGTAAACTATACTTGTGTGTATTTCCCATACAACTGTGTGTGTGATTCAGTATAGCATCAATATAAAATATGGCAAAATGTTAATAATTTAACTTTTGTTTCTTCACAATATATGTCAATTACATACTGTACTTTGTCTCGATATATTCTTTACAATACCTATTGACAGTATCTTTGGTGTATTTTTAGTATATTTATATGTATATAGCCTGTATTTGGGGGCTTCAGTTTGCATTAATTTAAATAATGGTTAAATTAAACCGATTTTTTTTAATATATATGTCTATTATATGCTATATTTTATATCAATATATGCTTTACACTACCAACTGATACTATCTATGGTGTATTTGTGGCCTATTTATACATATTATATAGACTATATTTGGGTGTATTTGGGTGTTTCGTGTAACCACATTAAAACCTTTCTTTCGTAAGAATCTTCCTTTCGCGAAGGGAACCTACAAGAAATGTGATGGAGACATGGACAGACGGGCGGACACTTGGGACATTTCAATAAGTGGATATACCGGTAATTAAATTTAACTTGTAAAGTATTAATTAGTTTAGGTGAATTTGTAATTATTGATTTAAACTGCGTTAAAATGTTCCTTTCGTAGAGCAGTGTTCCTTTTGCGAAAGGAACGTTATATATCTATGTAACCGGTTAAACCCTCTATGTAACACCAAATATATAAATGTTATATAAATTTGAGATAAACATATAAATTGTAATTAAATTCAACTTGTAAGTATTAGCTAAGAGGAACTAATACCGAATTTACTGCATTAAAACCTTCCTTTCGTAGAACAATCTTGCTTTCGCGAAAGGAACCGGTTCCTTTCGCTGTTTAGTCAAACCCGAAATGTACATCGCATTTCCTGCGTTCTGGCGCATTTTGGAGCAAAAAAAAACCCAATAAACAATAAATCCACAACGCGAACGTAGAAACGTGCCTTTTAACTTGTAAAAAATCTTTACTCGGCGAATTGTAGGCGGGGGGGTGTGTGGAGGGCGCGCGCTGGGTCCCCCCCCCTGAATCCGCCCTTGCATTGACTGTCTGAAAAATTAAACCAAAAGTAAAATACAACTAGAGCAGCTTGAGCTGCATCAACGGTTTGAGTCTCAAACATTGATTTCATGTGTAACTAAGCTTTAGCCCAAGGTGTAAACTATCGGTTGCAAAAAGAATTTCTGAAGTTTTAGAATGAACAGTCCAACATTATTGTGTTCGCATCATCACACCGATGTGGGGCCGGTTAGCTTAGAGGTAGAGCGATGGACTCGGAGCGAGGGATACCGGGTTCGATCCTCAGCCAAACTTTTAGCTAAAGGACTGAAATATCGACTACAGCAAAAACAATTGAAATCGAATGATAAATAACGAAGCTGACGTCACATCCGTTTGCTCTATTTTGAAAACTTGAAAAAATACGTTCATCTTTGACATCGAATAGAGCCGTAAGTAGTCAAGATATAGCTCTGAAAATTATCATCTTTCATGCGGCTGACACTCCCCTATCACCCTGGCAAGAAATTATGTTGCTGACAGTACTGTACAAATTGGAAAACGTTTGTAAAGACCACCCATTATCAGCCGAAATTCGGCAAAATCGTTGAAAAGTATGTACATTTTTCAACTTCAAATGCATCTAGCTCTTTTATTTGAGCAGATAGCCGAAAACTGTCAGTGAGTTTGAGATAGAAAATTTTGTCAGCTTTCCAATGCAAAAAGAATTCTTGAAATCGGTTGGAAAATAAGGAAGTTATAGGAAGTATGACGTCACTTCCGTTTTCGTGGAAAGTAGCATTAAAAGATATCTGAAAATCTCTGAGTCTCTGCTCACACTTGATCTGAATCGGCATGCAAAATCTGAAGTCGATCCGACCAGCGGTTTTGTGTAGATGGAGGGAGCCCGTAAGTCAGCGGATGATTATTTTTCGATAGTTATCGCCCTTAAATTGCAGTTTACGCCATTTGTAAATACACCTAATAAAATTAAATATGTGCAATATTCCGCCAGTGAAGTTTTCGTTTGTTTTTCACCATAGGCCTGGCACAAAGCGGGAAAGTTTTAGCTAAAGGACTGAAATATCGACCGCAGCAAGAAATTTTGAAATCTATTGATAAATAACGAAGCTGACGTCACATCCGTTTGCTCTATTTTGAAAAAAAGACGTTCATCTTTGACATCCAATAGAACCGGAAGTAGTCAAGATAGAGCTCTGAAAATTATCATCTTTTATGCGCATGACACTCCCCTATCACACTGGCAAGAAATTATGTTGCTGACATTACTGTACAAATTGGAAAACGTTTGTAAAGACCACCCGTTATCAGCCGAAATTCGGCAAAAAAATCGGCAAAAACGTTGAAAAATATGTACATTTTTCAACTTCAAATGCCTATAGCTCTCTTATTTGACCAGATAGTCGAGAACTGTCAGTGAGTTCGAAATTTTTGAAATCGGTTGGAAAATAAGGAAGTTATATAAAGTATGACGTCACTTCCGGTTTCGTGGAAAGTGGCATTAAGAGATTTCTGAAAATCTCCAAGTCTCTGCTCACACTTGATCCGAATCGGCATGCAAAATTTGAAGTCGATCCGACCAGCGGTTTGGGCTGTAGACTGAACGGCTGAATAAAAAAAACAACAAAAAAAACAAAAAAAACAACGAATACAATAGGTTTTCGGCGCAGCTGAAAGCCGCATCAAACCTAATTACAATTTAATGCAATTTTACATAAACTCACCGAATAAATGAAATATTTAAAGTCACCAGCAGCAGTCCGCTGTCTGTCAAGACAGGTATTTTCCGGAAAACTGACGTAAATCGAACAAGCTCAAGCTTGTGTATTAGATCATCAGAGTTTCCAGGAAATCATTAAACTCTACTTTCGGTTTAGAATGATATTCAAGGTATTCTAACAGGACATGTTTATAACAGCTGTACCACTCATTTGAAAAACGGAACTTTTATACACGGGTATAACTCATATTTTATAATACCTATGTTGATGGTAAATGTATCAAATTAAAGGTATGTCTCTATGCTCCAATTTCTTATATGATGTGTATGTATACGACGGATGCAATCAATATAAATATTCATTGGAAATTGGCAAAAATTTACATTGCTTGTCACTTGTAAAATGGAGCGTAGAATCCCCGGAACCCACGGAACCGTTCATAGTTTCTAAAGTGTGCTATCCATATTGACAAATTACATAACAAATTCAACATTAGTCTATATGCTTTAGCACAGACCTAGAATAAATAGTCTAGGTCTGTGGTTTTAGGTAGAACAGTCTGATACTGTCATGCAGTGCTTGGTATTGCGTTTGCGGTATATACTCAAACGTATTTTCTGTATCAAATACATTGTCTGACTGTGGTAGCTGATTATGAGCTACCGTAGTTCAATACGCATACTAAGATAATGTTTCAGTGTTGTGAGAACATGGGGTTTATTGTTATCGCAATCCGTGTAGCCCTAAATCAATCCGTAGTTCGCCGGAACTGATGCACTTCGTAACTGTGATCAACGGAACTCTCTAACTAACCGCTTATAATTCATGTTCATTATGTTGATGGCAATGATATCAAAATAAATGTATATAGTCACACACTTCAATATGTTGTATGATATATCAGTGTATAATTCGCTTTTAAACGTTACGTAATTAATTATTTGAAATTTGCGAAAATTAAAATTGTTTTACCCGTTTATCCGGTCGCGTCGATTGCCCGGAACCCATGGAACCCTTCATAATTTGTAAAATATGTTATATGTTACTTGTATGTGTACCTCAAGCTATGCTTTAATTTGGTGCATGAATTGTAATAATTGAATGACTAGAACACATACAAAATATTGACTCCAAAAGTTCCCAGTGTAGTATTCGGTTAAGCAGTAATTATAATCCCCGGAATGTGTTCATATAGCGCGGCCAACTATATATATCCGTTAATCCCCTTATTAGATCTACGACGCGTGCCAAAAATCAAAACACCGTTATTGTGCTGCCCAATTAAATAAGCGTGCCAATGAGAGTTGCTATTGATCTGGGAGAAAACTTGAGAAAAAAGTTAATCAACTGATATTTAAAACCAGTGTAAATTATGATCAATTTATGGAAGGTGTTCGAGCCAATTCTCACCCTTAAATATGAGCCGAATCGAATCGAATGATCAATTTCTACTCCTCAACTTACCATTATTGTTGTAACATACCATTTCATTACATAATATCGCTCACCGAACGATGAGCATTCAAACTCCGTACATGTATGCATGTATCATAGTCATGTATTCGATGACTACGCTGCATGGTAGCAATAGTAATTCGTCCAGTTTGTGTCGCATGCTAATGGTGATTATTTTATATGAGGTTGCGCGGTTGAAAATTAACGCAATTGGAAGAAAAGGTACTAAATATATGTTTTATCATGTATACATGTATATATATATCGAATAATTAGAAACTTTTAGGACAAACTTAAACAATATACATGTATTACTATATTTCATTAAGTTACCCCAATGGTAGGTACCCAATTGTTATCTTGGGAGATTTAATACGTACGTTTCGTCTGGAAACAAATACCATGACTTCGCTAAATTTAATATGTCAGTGTCTACGTTGTTCTCCATTAACAATAACTAACAATTACATTATTTATGTACGTACGTGCTCGTATGCAATGCCGAATGTATACATTAATATCCAGATCGCCTCATTGTATGTTCGGAACATAGTTTAACTAGTAATGAAATGTTCTAAGCTTATATGATGCGATGAAAAAACCCCAACAACATCGTGTTTCATTCGCATTTATGTTTTATATTGTTGTTTGTTTCAGTGACATTTGCTTAATACATAGAAAATACATCTTATAGTGACAATATAGCATATGAAATTAGTATGCATGGCATTGCAAATAATGCTGGTCTCACTTACATGTTTCTGATAATCGCGATCAATGAGACAATAAAAAGGTTAATACTAAGCTAGGCGACTATTTGCATGCATCAAAAACCTCCTAATGTATCGACCAATATATCAAATTATAGCTGTAAGGATCTGCTATCATATGATACCAGGCGCGGATACAGGGGGGGGTGGGGGGACGGGGGGGTGAGGGGGGGGGTCCATGGGTCCGGATCCCCCCATTGCTCCCGGCAAAAAAAAGAGAAGAAAATCTACAATAATCAAATAGTTGGATGACTTTTTTCATGGCCTAGGTATCAGGAAATCGCATCTCATGGGGGAGGACCCCCAGACCCCCGACTTTCAGATGCACATCACGCTTCGCGCTCGCGGAGGTCAACGCCGATTTGGAACTTCAGACCCCGCCCCCCCCCCCCTGCAATTATTTCTGTATCCGCACCTGGATATATGATATATCACAATCGCTAAATAAATGTGTCATTTATGAAGAGTTCCGTAAGTTCCGGGGATTCTTGTGGTAAATGTTTGGTCTGATCTGGAACAATACAAATAGTATTTTCAATCTAGATTTAAAATACGTTTTCTTTCACCAAATTCACAAATCGATGTCTCAAATTAAAGCTATGAATGCATTCTTTAATGTAGTATGCCTAACATTGTTACATGTTAATAAATATATCAGTTATGTGAACATTTAACTGCGAAAATACATCTTTCAACGGACGAATTTGGTTCTTTGGACATATCCAAATTGGCAGGACTATATATCATATTAAAGCTAGCAGCATTGCCTTTAATTCAATACATCATAATCCAAAAGCAGATATGGCGACATTGTTTTTCTATGGAATACAGGAATCGAGAGGTGTAATTTAAATTCTGGAATCAGTGCTAATATTGGCAGAATAGCAATTCCAGCACCAACATGTGTAGATGATGGCACTCTCTTCAGATGTGACGCAAAAACAAATGACTGGATAAACAGTGAGTATGTGATTTGTGACCAGTATTGCTCCTGATCAAATAGCACACTTATGTAGCCATGGTAGCCTGATAACGATATATGTTAATTGTTAGAAGCATCACGCGTGTTTCATTGATGGAATGGCGAACAGTGCAGACTGTGTGGATGCACAGGCTGATCTGGATTTACAGTGGTCGCAAAATCCTTAAGCACAAATTCCCCAGTCGCAGCCGCAATGAATTGCAAAGACTGGTCAATATTAATAAGCCGCAAAACCGAACATGTTGCAAACAAATCTTGGACTCTAGTATGTAGTTGTCAGTGCGATATCTACGAGACAAGCCATGTGCCGTATCTTGTACATATCTTGTAGAAGATGTGCGATTTTTCATGAAAAATATTTATCGAAACAGTGACATTTTCTGTAAATGATCCCTTAAGTTTACGAAATTTTCGGATCAAATCAAATTCCACGAACATTTCGTCAACATCTGACGTCATGTACGGAAAATACCAAACTTTTGTTTCTTTGTTTCTTTGGTGGTGCTTAACGGCCTGTCAACAGCTAAGGTCATTTAAGGACGGGGCAATGGGTTTAGTACCAAATACCAAAAATTACCATAACTTCTGTAAATCGTTTTATAGTATTCTACGAACTTCGAAAGTTCACAATCATTATGCAGTTTAGGAAACTTAATTAGAAAGCAAAACTAACTCTGTATAGTCTGATGGGATTTGTTCGTACTTGTGAAAACGGTTTGGACGCTGAAACATCAACGTCACGAATCCAAACATACGTAATACCGTAGTTGCGAACGGCAGCTCTTGCAATCTACTCTCGTACACTAGTAATACATGTGCTCACCTATGGACTTGAAATGGAGTCAGTGACTAGCAACAGCTGGTGTATAGCAATGCGACAGATTCTTATAAAATACTACCTTCCAACACGTATTGAATTGTCCGACTGTCCACTGACAGCTACATATGTACCCGCATGTACTTTTATAATACATTGTATTAGGCTGGTTTAAAATCCAGAATTGGTGCTTAAAAATAGTCATGGAGGCAAAGGACTGTTTTAACATAATTTGAGTATACTGAATCCGAATCAATTGGTTACCAGGCTGGATTTATTTTTTAGTTTTGACCTTCGAAATTGAAAAAAACAAAATGGCCGCCATAAAAAAGTATGATTTATCGTTAGCTACGGATTTTCTCTATGTATACATTTGAATTAAAACTATTAATATGCTTATAGGAAGATACACAATTTATAGGATCTCTTTCATTAATATTTGATATGATAATGACTTATACATTTAAATGTGGCAGCCATTTTTACACCCATTATTGATAGACGGGTTATTTTTTGCCATAACAATAGTCATCGAGGCATTTTGGGATAATGCTCGGTAACCAGCGGTTTCAACATAATTTGAGTATGCTAAATCCAAATCAATCGGTTACCAGGCTAGATATATTAGTTTTGACCTCCAATATTGAAATACAAAATGACAGCCATTTAAACATATTTTTGAACCACATTTGATTTTCTAAAATAATTTGACATGGGGAATTTTGCAATAAAAACGACAAATGTTATTATAATAACACTGTCTTGATTGTAGGTTATTTTAATATTGATACGACGCATTACTTTTCAAGATGACTGCCGCATATTATCTGTGGACACATATTGTTTAAGGAAAGTTTAGTGAAATTTGCAAAGAAAAGTACAATTATTGTCTATATATAGAGTTTAATACATGAAATATAAAGCATATTTGAAAACATTCCATCAGTTTCTGAAATCAACAAACACATTTGCGACGCTAACATAGTTAACAAGTGACATGAATTGGTGATATAATCTCCAATGATGTGGTATAATAACGTGTAATGTCACTTGCAATCTAACTATATGTACTCCTCTCAGATGAGTCTGCTACGTATGCTTGAATGTATATTGTTACATGACTGCCGTTGTTTGACATCGCGTACAGCCGTGTTCAAACGTACAGCGCGTGCTGTTTGACCATGACAGTAGACAATGTTCATTTCGGGGCCAAGCCAACACCTACGTAATGCATGTGTCTCATGACGTTACTAGAACGCGCCATTACGTCACCAGACCTGGTCACAACGGTCGCACTGAAATTTTGAAATTGATGCGGCTGCATCACGCGACGTGTACTGCGGTCCCGTAACATATGTATATGTAAATCAGCTGTTTGAATGGAATGTTATCAAAGTACCGAAAGTACTGGATATGTACTGAGATAACACTATATTTCCGACGGAAATGTAGCAATGACGTTCGACCATATCCAGCCGTTGGTAAACGTTTGCCGTGGCACTCGGGAACTGTTTGAAACAACATTGTCGAACCTGATATTATTTCACACATTAGTGTTCTATTGTACTTACTGTCACTAGTACAGAGCTCCAGTTAAGGTGCGTAATTTGACCAACTTGGGTGACATTTTGTTATTTCTTCATAAAAAATGGCAAGCTGGGAGTCCTTTAGAATCGTCTCATTGAGACGATTCTAAAGCACTCCCAACTTGCCATTTTTGATGTACCTTAACTGGAGCTCTGCTAGTATACAAGTTTATACGTGGTTTGATATTGTACATTGTCTTATAACAATCACTCGAAAATGATGTATGGGCTTTGATTTGACATACCATTATATATTTCATTTCTCTTCAGATCTGTATGTGCCATTATGCATCTTGAAACCATTCAATAATGTTCTTTAGGCGTAATGGATGTATCGCAGAATTGTGATGACCATATTCATATTGGACATGCCTGGAGTTTGGCTTGTCGCAAAGGAAATATGATCAGTTACTTTTAGATTATGTCCCATATATATATAATACATGTATGTACAGTGCCGAAAAAAACTTGGACACTTTTTATAACTCGTATATGATATCTCCAGAAGTAATATCTCAATCTTGATCAATTTTAGCATACATATTCGTTATTACATTTGACATTGCATTTATTTTGTCAACACCGTGTGTATCCTGTTGCCATGGCGATTATGACGTCACTGGCTCAAAATCGAAAAAAAAACATTGGTATGTAACGCTGTCAAACTGCTGCAAAATGTTACAAAACCACTTTATTGTTGCAAAATTTAATTTACAACATTAAATCTGTCATCGAGTAATACAATACAATTAAAGTAATACATTTACAGTTTACAATAGGCGCGATATGCAGCAAGTAAGCTTCAGTTTTGCTAACATTGCTGACATCAGTGTCATTTTAAACAGTCAATCACCAAGTTTTACGCGTGTCGGATGTTTGCTGTTGAATTTAGACATATTTGTCTGTCATTAGTTGGTCGCCAATGAATGTCCAGCTGGACGTAGCCGTATCTGATAATACATGTGTAGTTGTAGCAGCTAGAATCCATGTAAAGGTCTGACAATGGGCATGTTGAATATGCAACTGTGCAGCATCGGTGGTAGGTGGCAGGGTTTCCTGTGATCGACATTGCATACTACAATTCACTTGCACGTTGTTTCACGTAGCTACATCAATCACAGCATATAGGGGACATGTGAATATGCATGTCTAGCCAACTGTGACACAGTCACAATCAGTGATGTAATGTTATTATCAACTGTTCGGGTAGCTGCCGATGAATGTTTTGTACATGAAGACACATTGGCTTATTCGACGTGCCAGTGCTCAAGCACAGCACATCTTATCAAAAATGAGTTACATGTGTGAGCAGAATCATCAGGACATCTGTGTCTCGGGACGATGCCACAATAGAGTCGTGTGTCCGTTTCTTCATGGTTTGCTCGTAGTGCCGACACATTCAATTGGAATGTAGTGTTTGAGGTATTTGCATGGGAACCTGACAATGATTACAGGCACAATGAATCAAGCAGCGTCACACGGATGATGAGCAATGACTAATATGATAGCAAATTGATCGTACTTCTACGATACTTCAGAGTATTAATTATGACAACAGCAAATTAACGCTCTGTAAAATAGTGTCCCAAAGAATGTTGCTACGCCGATAATAGAATAATCGTTTCATAATGCCATGGAACTTGAACAGACCAAACTGTACCAATTTATAGAGGCATATCCTTTTGCTAGACAACAAGAGGCATATGGAGAAAAAGGATAACCTCCGAGGACACCAGAGAACAATTTACCGGTACGGCGGACCGGTACATCTTACAGACAGGCTCATTATTGGATATAAAGCAGGTCGGTATGACAACTTGTGAAACATTTTGCAACATGAACTTATGCCTGTTGTGAAAATATCAAACCCTACGTCCGATGTCCAACTAGTACCAGAGTTGATGAGGCTACCACCAATCCGTGGTGTATTTTAGAGATTATTTTATGCATATGTTTCACTGGCTGCCGTACTCAAAGGTACAAATGTAAGAAAGCGGGAATGTTGTGTACATATTCCTGTAAATGCGCCGGATGTACCATCAATTGCAGAAACACATGATATTAAACTCTCAGTCAATCCTGTCACACTGTGTATATTGTATATATAATATATGGGCCAGATTTTGAAATAACCTGTCATATTTCCGATGGTACCAGCCAATATCTACATATATGATCATTACAATTCGTATTTCGTCCGCAAGGCATCCATTATGTCTCAAGAAAACGATATTGAATGTTTTCAAAATGTATATTGGTACATACATATCTGCAGAGAAAATAAATAAACAATGGTTTGTTAGATCAAAGCCTATACATCATATTCCAATGATTGTTTAAAGATAGTGAGCCATTGCACATCATGTGGAAACTAATATGTGAGTACCATGGGGTAAAACACTAAAGTGTGAATTAATGTACGTGCAAGCAGGTATCACTCATCTGGGAGGAGTACGTATATATAGACTGCAAGTGACACAATACATTATATTATACCACAGCATTTGGAGATTATATTAACAATATACTTAATACATGTGTTTATTGATTTCAGAAGTCGATGCATGTGTTCAGTTGCGTTTCATATTATACATTATAACTTGTTGGAGAATAATTTACCCTTTTTGCAAATTTCAACAAAAACCGCTCCTTAATAATGTGTCGATCATGAGTCAAAAGGTGACGGCCATCTTGGAACTTAATGCGTCGTGTCAATATTAAAACAACCTAATATCAATACATGGTTATTATAATAACACCTGTTGATTTTATTGCAAGATTTCCCATGCTAAATTATTTAAAAACATCAAATGTCACAGGTTTAAAAGTTATCTTAATAATCGCAAGCAAATGGTTGTATTACCAGGTGTTTATTCTAACTAGAATCAAATTAAGGCTTGGGTCCCTCAATGATCTATTCTCGGTCCTTCGGGCTCGCCCTTGGCTCTCCATTGTATTGTTGCTCATGCTATAATTAGCAAGCGACATGTGGGTTCTGGAAAATGGGGCTGGTGGGGTGGGGTTCCCAGCCCGTGGGGTGGGGTGGGGCGGGCTCCAGGGGGTGAAGTGATCCAGAACCCTGTTTGTCATGGGTGGTCCAGACCCCGAGTAGTATAAACAAGGCTGAGTTGGTCCAACAAATGGCTATTGGAATTCCAAAACAATAAATGCAAGTGGTTACACATGCAAACAAAATACAGGATAAGTTGGACCATCAGTACCACTTATGCAACAATAATGGGGACGAATTCGATTTTTTTTTTCTTCTTCTTCTTTTTTACATTTGCCAGACACATGCAGCAGCAAGTAAGCAATGCTAACTGTGTAGGGGTTAATCTTATATTTATTTCAGGCCCTAGTTGGACATGATCCCGAACATGCAGAGACTGTATATGGAACCCCCATCTGATAAAAAATATCAACATATTAAATCGACGATATACAGAGACTAGCCAGAAAACAGGTATATATCCTCTCTAAAATGGAATATCATGAACAGTTAAAAAAACTCAAACTACCAACATTAATTTACAACGAATAAACCACGAGTGGAATGCTGGAAATAATAAAAAGTAGTAGCAAAAGAGACCAAAAAAAAAAGAAAAAAAAAGTCAGTCTTAATGTACGCAAATACATATGTTACGGGGCGCCATGCAGGACAGGTTAATTATGTGTACAAAATTGAGTTTTGTAACACTGAAAATCACAAAATTCAATTCTGTGTCACAAATTTCAATTCTGTGTCACAAAATTCAATTCTGCATACGTTTCGTATACAAAATTCATTTTTGTTATAAAGGATTCAATTTTGTAAGACAGAATTGAGTTTTGTGAAGAAAATTCAGTTTTGTAGGACAGAATTCATTTTTGTCCACAATAATTAGCTTGCGTAGGATAGTCTATGTCATCTCTACGTAGATTGGTTGAGATCGGTCTTAGTCCATTTTACTAGATGGTGGAGTACACTTGCAGGTTTAAATATTTCAATGCGAAAATATAACCCAATATATCAATATTATACTTCTTTATGGACAGTTATTTTGGTTATATTATGATTACAAATGAGTGGTCACACCATATAAGCATATATACTTTGAAGGAGAAATAAGAAAAAATATTCAGAATTTTCCCTCAATTATGTAAACAGGGTCAAACATAAAGTAGCCGGGACATAGCTAGACCTGAGAGCATGCCCATATATAGAGAATAACCAGGCTAGTGTATTTTGATATCAAGTTTATCAGGCAAGGCTAGGAAACGCGTAGGAATTCCGAGGCTTGCCGAGGAATTCCTACCGTTTCCGAGCCGAGCCTGATAAACTTGATATTAAAATACACTAGCCTGGTATTCTATTTATCAGGTAACGTTTTATGCTCGAAAATGACATTAGATGACGTCGTATTCTAACAGTAGATCTAACCTTGTGAAACAAATGGTATTGGATCTGTGTCTACTAGTTGCGAAGTTACGTGTTCGCAACTATGTGTCTACATGCATTATTTACAATATACACCATCTTAGTACATGTATCCATGGTATCTACACAAATACTACAAATGGTTTCCTCAAATGGCCCAATACACACATTCTGTTTATAAACACAGACAGCAGTCAGAGCACAGGCCACAGCGCGTGTATTATTGATTTAACTGGGGCAAATGTACCTTGCGATACACACTAAATGACGTCAGTACTCGCGGGAGATCTACATGTACATGAATTATGTGTACAATTATAACGCAAATGAGTTTAAATACGAATGGGTTTTTCAACGTTTGACTGTTTGGAGATAGTTGAAGCAAAATGGCGGAATGAGAAATGAATCATCGGCAGAATGAGAAATAAATCGTCGACATTGAATGTGTAGATCGGCGACCGTGACCCATTTCTCCAGTGCAGTTTCTGACCAATGGTAGTCCTTCTTACATGCGTGTGCAGAATTGACAGAATTGAATTTTGTGACACAGAATTGAATTATGTGGCACAGAATTGAATTTTGTGGCACAGAATTGAATTTTGTGGCACAAAAGTGAATTTTGACATAGAATTGAATTCTGTGGCACAAAAGTGAATTTTGTGACACAGAATTGAATTTTGTGGCACAAAAATGAATTTTGTTGACAAAATTGAGCCATGTCCCACTTGGCGCCCCGTATATGTTCACGAATCTAGTAGTCGAGACATACTTACTGACTGTTTCTAGACGTCTAATCAACCCCTTCGATTTCTTTCGACGTATATGGACATTGGTTTCTTTTTACTTGCATTGAGTGTGTTGCGACCTGGTAATACGTAGGATCAAACGTACTTGGATTGTTATGCCACTACTTGTTAGGTTTGAGGAATTTGATTCCTCAAACCTTTTGTTTTCGTTGGTTTTTTTTTTCTTTTTCTTTTTTAGGTTTGAGGCGGCTTTCCGCTGCGCCGAAAACCTATTGTATTCGTTGGTTTTTTTTTTTTTTTTTTTTTTTTTTTTATTCAGCCCTTCAGTCTACAGCCCAAACCGCTGGTCGGATCGACTTCAAATTTTGTATACCGATTCGCATCAACAGTGAGACGAGAATAACGCAATTTTCAGAATTCTCATGACGTCACTTTTTACGAAACCGGAAGTGACGTCATATATCATATAATTCCCTATAACTTCCTTATTTTCCAACCGATTTCAAAAATTCTTTTTGAATTGTAAAGCTGCGAGAATTCTCTATCTTCGCTTCGCTGACAATGTTTGGCTATCTGCTCAAATGAGAGAGCTATAGACATGTGAAATTGAGAAAAATGAAAAAAATCAACAATTTCAGATTTTTATTTTATTTTAACGGGTGGTCTTTGAAAACAGTTTCCAATTTGTACAGTAATCTCAGCAACATAATTTTTTTGACAGCGTCACGCGGGACATTCATCCGCACAGAAGATGATATTTTTCAGAGCAATGGCTTGAATAGTTCTGATTCTATTGTCTTTCAAACTTGGACGTATTTTTTCAATTTTTCAAATTTGAAATGGTCATAACTTTTTTATTATCTAACCGATTTCAAATATTTTTTTTGCATTAAAAAGCCAACAAAATTCTCTATCTCCGTTTCGCTGGTAATTTTTGGCTATCTGCCCAAATGAGAGAGTTGTAGGCATTTGAAGTTTTTAAAAAAAATTGAAATGGTCATAACTTCCTTATTATTCAACCGATTTCAAATATTTTTTTTGCATTAAAAAGCCAATAAAATTCTCTATCTCCGTATCGCTGGTAGTTTTAGCTATCTGCTCAAATGCGCGAGCTACATGCATTTGAAGTTTGAGAACGAGCATATAAACTTAGCCGCCTAGAACAGTGTGTACAGCTGACAAACTTCGAGGTGGAGGCCAGACAGGTATGGTGGGCTGTATCAGACACTGGTTTTATATACGAACTGACATGCTGTGAGTGCTTTAGAATCGTCTCAACTTCAATGTCAGACTAGAGGGTTAACGGTACACATTTCGTAGAACGTTATATAATGAAAAATGCTTAGGATAGTCAAGCGATTCTGAAAATACAAAACTTTATTTTTTCAATTTCATTGGAATTGCATCAATTTTTTTTGAGTTTCATATGTTTTCGTCATTGGCAATGTCTTCTAATCACTTTGCCAGTGTACGTTTGTCAGTACATCAAGCCTCAAACCGTTGATGCAGCTTCAGCTGCTCTAGTTCAATTTGTTTTTAAACGCGTTCAATGAGGGTGCCGTAACAATGTCATCGGAAAGGTTGTTGCAGTTATTTACTATTATATTGCTGAAACTGTTGGCTATCATATTCAAATGCGCTATTTTTAGTCGAGCTCTAGCGAAGAAGTATGCTATACCAACATCCAAATTTGAGGTCTTCCAACTTGTATGTTAATTGGCTTATGTCGGTCGCAGCACATATTTTGCTGGTTGAACCTTTTAAAAATACGGAATTTTTAAATATGTTTTGAATCGTAAGTACTGTACCTAAAAGTTTAAGTTCACATATTAATAATTATTGCAATGGCTAAACATAGCTAGGGTACTTAATTGTAACACGAGCAGTCTCTATGCTGGTTGACATTATCATTATATATTGTTCTCGTGTAAGTAATTTTCACACTGAGGTCAGGAGCCAACATATATAGCTGGCAGAGATCACCACTCCAGATAAGAATATAATTATTTGATGCTGAGATTCTAATTATGGCATGGGCCTTTTTAATTGGTGAGTTATGTGAAATGATTGTTAATATATTTTAAATCTTGATTTTTCATGTCACACTGGCTAATTGTTTTAATTAATGTCAAATATGCTAAAATATGCGGTAATCAACTTATCAATAGCAATATTTACAGCACTCGGAAACCATCGCACCATTCCGTAAATTGAGAATAATGAGTATTTGACACACAGTTTGCATAGTTAGGAGCTCTGCTCAGATACAGGACACATGCAGCAGTGCGCATAATTAAAGGACTGAACGTCCTAAAATTCTACATTTTTCTAAATATGGCGCACAATATGGCGCACAGCCTAGAGATTCATCCGTAGAGTGTGAACTACTACATCACAGAATACACTTCCATCTTTTAGCCACACTGAAGTAGCTACCAATAAAATGAAGATATGATGTACTACAACAATACTCTCAAAACTTAGCCTGAATATTGAAACAATGGTTTCTGACCTTAGGAAATTGGGTCGTATATCAAAAGTTCGGTCACTGTCTCAAGGATTTATATATAGAAGCCTTATTTTCAAACATGTTTTTACATGCTCACATTTTCATCTGAAATTAAAATAAAAAGACCGTAGCTAAAAATGGACACCATCTTTAGACCTAATGGCGATGAATAGTTGTTCGGAACATTTTCATTTTCATATTTTGTCAATCGTGCCAAAAGGTATGAAACCCTTGTATTCCGCGTCTTCAAACTACAATGTACTTGAAACGTTTTCCACTCTAGATTATGTATTAGTCTATTTATCATCCACAAACACAGACTGCGAAAAAGGACGTTTAGTCCTTTGATTTTAAACAGCTCTCGACTGTGGTCTCGCGTTGTTGTGTAAGTTGTTGTTTTGAATAATATGTTTCCTTCTATGTTATTGATCCCTTCCGTGACTTTGTACACTTGGACCACATAGCTCGTTGTCGGCGGTACTCGACTAATGATCGAGATACCAGGGGGTTTCAGTCTGTTATTGTAGGGTAGATGGTGTAAATTACTCACTAATTTTGTGGCTCGCCGTTGTACATTTTCAATTGAAATTATGTCCTTTTTATATAGTGGTGACTATACCGGCGATGCATATTTCAAATATATACCAATACTTTGTATAGGTTTAAAAATATCTCTCTTTCTAAGAAGGTGAACGTTCTGCATATTATTGCTCAGTTTTTGTTTGCCGTTAATTGATACTTTTTTTGGCAATGCCGGTGTTAAGTGAAGTTCAAGTTCGTCTCAATTATGAAACCAATATCGTTTTCACTATTATCTGTTGTTACTGCAGTCACTCCGCTATTTGTGTGCATTTTTTATGCTTGGCTGCTGGACTTTTTTTTCAATATGTAAATGCTTGCATTTTTGGCGTTGAATTCCATTTTCGCTTACTGGCCCATTTTTTCTTTCTGCTGAGTGTAGGTTTTATTGGAGTTCTTCTGCCTGTTATTTGTTGTTTATAGTGGAAAACAGTTTTGAATAGCTTCCCGGTAAAAGTAATATCTGCAGAGACAGTTAGGCAGTTTGTGGAACAGCGAGTGTGCTTTACGGCTTATTATGACGACCTAGCAGTACAAAAAGACTATAACTATGATACCCATTATCAGTCGTTATGCCATATTAGACACAACATTATTAACAGTATATACTCAGACGAAGCCAGTTAGCCCTCCTGGATAGGAACAGGCCATAAACAAACTGAATACCGGTAACGCAGCGGATGAATTTAACATATCATCTGAACACTTCAAGCTCGAAAAATAAGTGCTGGTGCCGTATTTATGTGACACATTCACTAACATTCTCAGTAGCCTTGCAGTTCCTGACGCGTTTAAGAGCGGCATCCTGACGTACTGATCCCGTGTTAAAGAAATGCAATGACCCCACAAACACCGATAACTACCGCGGTATCATATTTACCGCCATATATTATATGAAAAGTATTTGAATACGTGCTATTAGGCAGACTGAAAACTGACCAGAGTAAGTTACAATACGTTTTCACAAAGTGTATTTCGTCAACAATGGCTAGTATCCTTGTATCTGAAGCAAATGCGGAACTTAATTAGTAACATCCCTGGTAATGTATATACCTGGCAAGGCTGGACGCGCAAAAAGCATTTGATAATAGCTGGCCACATTATTCTGCTAGATAAGTTATATGATCAGAATATCAATCCAGACTTATGGCTAATTGTGAAGAACATGTATGAAGGTCTGACAACCAACCAGAGTGAAATTGGGTTGGAGAATTAAGTAGCAGTTTCACAATCCGACAGGGTGTCCGACAAGGGTATGTGTTGTCTACATAACTGTACATATAAAGTTCACATAAACGACTTACTTGGAGAGCTGAAACAGAATAGCGTGGGTCTCTATATTGGCACTGTCTTTGCCAGATGTCCAACATGTGCAGATGACGTAGTGTTGCTATCTGCCAACCAAAACGAATTACAATTAATACTGAATCTCGCCTGCAGATATTCCAAACAACACAGATGTATGCTTCATCCAACGAAAAGTAAAGTAATTACAAATGCAAAACCATCAGCCCATGAAACATGGACCATTTATGAAACTGAAATAAGCGCCAGTGAAAATGCAGTTCATCTAGGGTTAATTCGCGCAACTTCCAGTGAGTCCAATCTGAACATTAGTAAGCCTATCAGTTTAGCAAGGAGAACAATGCATATAGTCGCATTAAAACCGGTCTACACGGAACTAATGGGCTAAACCCAAAGGTTGTTCGGTTAGCGAAATCAGTAACGAGCGCGCTTCTCACCAATACGACCCCTGGTTCGATCCTCGGCAGGGGCAGTATGTGACATGGTATGGTGGTCGTCAGATTGGACAAGTGGGTTCCTCTGGGTACTCCGGTTTCCTCCCACATTAATGAACGCCCTTACGCTTTCATCTGTGCCAACGAAAGCATTTGTATAAGTGCTCTCGCGCTTGTTTGTAATCGTTGTCAAATAAATAAATATATACTAAACCCAAAGGTGGCATATAAAGGTGTCCTTCCGCGACTGTTATTCTGCTTGGAAGTACTGCATGTGACCAATGCTAATCTAGACAGCCTGAAGAGATTCCACCATAACAGTGCACGATTAATGTTTCAATCGCTACCCCAACGTACAGCGATATGGGACGCTTCATCTACTCCTCGCGATCGGGGCATCACCAATAGCATCACAGAACAACTGATCCTTCTTATGTCGAGTTACTGAAACATTAAAAGTTATGTCAATGACCTAGCCTAAGTGAACTGGGTGATCGACTTCCTCCAAAGCAATCTCGGAAAACCAGGGTAGCTTAACTAATTAATCAGTTCTGGACTGATATAACACAATATATATATATGCAAATGATTCATTAGATATAAATCTTCACTTTCCATGATGAATGTATCTTACCGCCATACTAATGTTACACATCATATATAGGACTCATTAGACTCTACCGTTACCGTTACCGAAGTTCGAAAAGGAATCACCGGGGCACGAATGATCACAGGAACAGAATGCTCCAAGCAAACAAAAGTAAATTTAGTCACTACCAGATATACTCTATGTGTCCGCTGTGCCACCTTAAACCAGAATATATCGTGCACGTAATACATAGATGTTCTGATTACCATAACATAAGAAAAACATAATATCACTATATCAAATACAGAACTGATAATACTACTTCAAAAATATGTGTGGAGCTCGGAATGCATCAACAGGGCCAGAAAAACTGAATTCTATCTATATGTCTATATATCTATCTTTTCATACTGCATGAACCTCTCACGAGGTATCTATGCAGCTGCAAAAGTTTGAGTTCCTATATATATGTAATAACAGATATGCTATATGTTGCAATGAATTTGAGAGCAGATTTAGAAGGTGATATTAAATGTTAGTGTGAAATAGAAAAAGACCTGAAGATTACGTCAGCTATTATCATGATTTAAAAACGGGTTAAACACAGTGGTATGCGTGATTTATCTTGCACACTTCCAGTTTGAAGCTCTCCATACTGGGAAGCATAACAAGATTGCCAGGTAATCTATTCCACAAGACTATGGTGGCTTGAAAGAAAGAGAATTTGTACTAATTGGTAGAGGTGTGTAGTTGACGGAAGGAGAGCGAATGCATGTGGGACACTCAATATATTCAGGGAGTGGTACAGCTACACGTCCGTACACAACGTTGTAGAACATGGCCAGCTGGGAATCGGCTCGCATGAGTTCGAGTGACGGCCAGTTATGACTGTCTTGCATTTGGGTTACACTATCATAGTTAGAGTAATTATTTTTTACCCATCTGACAGCCCGATGCTGAACCATTTCCACCTTCCTGGTATTGTGCTGTGTGTACGGATTCGACACTGTGGAGGCATATTCGAGCTGTGGCCTCACTAACTATATATATATATATATAGTGTAGTGTATGCCGTTTACCTTCATACCTTCATTGCTCATCCTAGACAGTAATACGCTATACCAATGCAAGGAAAATCTTAATATTACACGACTGAATCGTCTATCAACAGAACTGTATGATAAAATACGATTTACAGTCAAAACGCCCCCGAGTCAAATCGCCCCCAAGTCAAAATGCCCCCGAATTGGTCAAAACACCCCCATCAATTAGTCAAAACACCCCCATTTTGGTCAAAACACCCCCTATTTGGTCAAAACGCCTCCATCTTCAAATGTTTATTGTCAAATAATTAACTTATTCTGGTGGTTTTTACATAGGGTACATGTGTATCCGTATGTATTGCGATCGAGCGGGATCATTTGGCTCCGCCCACGACCCCCCCGCGGTGCGGACGCCTGTGATTGACAGCTGAGAATATCTGCATATAAAACAGCCAATGGAATCGCGTTGGAATCGTGCGGTCATCGCTAAATTTAGTAACAGAGTTAACTCCCCTCCGAATACTCTCCGAAACAAGCGACGCGTTTAACACACAAACTACATCAAGTTTGACATTCCGACAGCCTATTTTTAAACTCACCCGACACCTGTGCGAAACAAAACTCGCACGCGTAGGTCTAACTGATGTTTAATCCTCATTCTCTCTCTATCGATGGATTTACAGTGGATTTTAGTGACATTCCTGAATATGGCCCGATTGACATTTGTCTATGGTGGCCAATACACGCCAACATGAGTGTCAATTCTACGTTCAGGGAAGGGGGTCAATAAGTCAGTATTTAAGGTGATAACTTACAGTCAGGGAACACATTAATGACAGTATAACACAACAGCTTATATTAATACCCATATTAATGCAAGTACTGAAATACGACAAAAAAAATCTAACAAGTTTCTAAACGTTACAAGTGCCCGCTATACAGTGTACAGATATAATCATTTAGTAATATTTATTTTACTGATAGTGGCGGTGTTATCAGGCTATTTTCATATGCAAATGAGGCATGACATTTTTTAATTATTTTATACTAGAAATGCGTCACCTGAAAAAATAATATTTTCGACAGATTTTATTTTAAAGTATGATCATTGCACATCATAAATTAATACAGAGATTAAATAGTAGTGTCCGTTAACATTTTAAGCAAACACGGTTATCGCCCCTGATATCAGTGTGTACATTTACGTCTGATATAACATGTATAATAATGCCAATCAGTACGTGGGATAATGGCGCATGAATGTTTATTTTGCCAGGAAATGTCTCAGATGATGTCTCTGATGTAAAGAACATTTTGTACCTACTGAGTGGGCATGTACCTTTAAGGGTTAATGAAACTGCAACACCAACAATAAATCAATCAATCTAGTTTAATCTTGTAGTACCCTATGTTCAGTACTTTCAGTACTTTGATTATGGGTGTTTTACTATACTATTTTTATTTCAGGTACGCGTTGTGTACGAAGAATATCTGTACGGGAAGAATTATGGCGACGATTTTATTGTATAATTTGTGAATTATTTCTTCATGTGTAAATTTGTGTTTTCTTTGCGTATGTGTCATTCATTCATTCATTCGGCTCATATTTAAGGGTGGGAATTGGCTCGAACACCTTTCATTCATTCATTCATTCATTCGGCTCATATTTAAGGGTGGGAATTGGCTCGAACACCTTCCATACCCGGGATATATAGCCCAGTAAAGAAGCAGGCCGATGGTCGTCGGTCTGGTTTATATTTCCGAAATTTGATAAATGTTGCATTTATAATTCAGGCTCCAAAAATGTGCGTCAAGTATAGTAGAATCTATGCAGATATGGTAACCTATAATTTGAGGCCTCCTATGGCACCCATCAGCTTATATGTGTGTGATATAGTATGGCTGGGTATCGATTATAGATGATTGAGGGGAACCCATACTAGTTTACGTGATTTGTGCGTTTTGAGTGGCATACGGACTGGTCAAATGAAATTAAGTGGCGAGTGTACTATCTGAGTCACTAATGTCTAGCAAGTGTGCTCTACGTAATTAACTTATTGTCACATTTAGTCCCAATCCTACCTAATCACCATCGAGAAGAGAAGAGAAGAGAAGAAGAAAGTGATTTCTGACGGTATGGTATTTGACGTGTCACCCTCACCCTATGTTAGTGTGCTGTATCAGAATGCTATATTAACCTATCATGATAACCTTGGTTGCTGATTTTGTGTTGTTAATTGGGTTTTATATATATATTTGTTTTTGTTATTTACTAGCATTTATTTTAATTTTAGTTTAGTTTTGAGTCACCTATCACACCGTCAGATTTTGGCCGAAATAGACTAATACACATTAAATCGTTTTATTTTGTCTATATTGGAGTAATGCAGATTGTCAATTTCGACATAAAAAGCAATTACTCCTGGTGGAGGAAACCTCCAGTTTCCCCGGTAGCTCCGGAGTCCCTGTAGTAAAGCTCAAAAAAAAAACTCAAAAGGAGGCGATTTTGCACAACTACTCTCAACCAGCTGACTACCTCACCCCACTGACTCACTCAATCACTTAGCCCAATTCCATTGAATTAGTGGACCACCTCAACCCATCCATACACCCGCCAACCACACACCACATCACTTAACCTAGCCCCCATGCAATCAATCAATCACACACACACACACACACACGCGCGCACGCACGCACGCACGCACGCACACACGCACACTCACGCACGCAGGCACACACAGACGTACATACACATATACATATGTACACACACATATATACCCATACACACATATACACACATATATATATATATATATATATATATGCATACACACATCCACACACACACACACACACACACATACATATATATATATATATATATATACACACACCCACCCCCCCCCCCCTCCTCCCCCCCCACACACACACGCATATACATACATATATATACATATATATACACATATACATACACACATACATACACATACATACACACATACACATATATATACGTACCACCTCATAGACCCCTCGGCATCACGGCGTTCCATTGTTCTGTAAAGTGACGGGAAATGGACATGCATGGTTAGTGACAAAATGGGTCCCCCCAGTCAGTATCGGGGGTAATTTTTAAGTTGTCACTGGTCGTGTCGTTTACGTCTACGAGTCGTGTTGCCCTGTCAATATTGTCAGTGGTTGGCCACTGTTATTGGTCTTTATTATTAAAAGTAGATTTAGGAAGATGCAATTAAAAATATGGTAAATGATTTGTACAGATTTGCATGTATGGTTATCCCCACCCGCTAAAATACCGGCCCCCGCATGTAAGCAGTCACTACTTTATAATTTAATAGATAGAGCACTATGTGTCTGGTGGTGAGCAGACCGTATCGTTCGTTTCCCAGCGGGGTCCCCGATTGGGCATTCCCTACCTGAAAGATCCCTTGAGTTAGTACCAGTCAAGCCCACCCGCCCGGACATTTCATAACGCTATAGATTTCGTAACTGCTCTACTTTAGACCTGACCACGAGCAGACTGTAATGCGCAATGCTGTTAACTTCATGAGTGCTCATCATTGGAGGCAGGACGTTAATAGTTGTTAGCTGATTATAGGCTTAATTGTGTATATACAATTTTGTATATGCTAGGATATGACTACGGGCTGGCAATATGTTCGTTAGGGTGCACTCTGGGCCTGCCTCGGGAGAAGAACCCGCCAAATATATTGGAACTCGGGTAATTCGGACATTCCCCGTTGAAGTTATATATTGCCAGCATTTCGCCACACCCAGCATATACTTTATGATTGTATTATGTTTGATATGATTTGATATTTATCTTATTATGTTGTTAGTAATGGTCAGTCAGTGTGGGGTACTGCTCCCCATACGCCGTTAACCATGTAATCACCGTAAGTCGATGGCTCACACGCAAACATATATTTACGATACAACATATGTACAACCTATCGTGATATTACTTAATTATATCTGGACGAAGCCTACATGGTCCAATGTAACCTCTGTCATTTAGTTGGACCACTTCGTTGACTGTATACCCTCTGCCATCCTCAGTTACTACCTCTATATATTGGTCGTTAGGTTATCAGTTTGAATTTAAAACTATACTGTTGTTTTTGGAGCAGCGGTATTTACATTTTAACCCAGTATCCTGTTTCCTTTATGTACTCTAATAAAGCTAGATGCATTTCGGCTTCACATTCCTTAGGAGGGAATACTATATGATAATGTGAAGGTGTAATGTTGTGCTTAAGGCAAGACGCTTTTAGATCTTCTCGCGATGTGCTATGGGCGGGGCAATTGAAGAAATAATGCCAAGGATCTTCAATTTCGTCCTCGTCACAATTTGAACAATTCATTTTATCTTCACTACTATTATCATGATGGTATAGATTAGATTTTATGCCATTTCTGCCTAGCCTTAGTCTGGATATAATTATGTTTGCTCTCCTATCTTTACTATACAATTTACATTTTGTAGGGATGGTAGGGCACATTGCTTGCCACTTTGACCTACATTTTTGTTTGATGAGAGAATATATTTCATGATGTGTTTGTAATGTTGCTTCATTGTTTCCTATTAAATGCGCTGTACCTGCAGCCCTATCAGCGTCTTCGTTACCGGGTATTTCAATATGAGAAGGGACCCAATCTATGTTTATTAGCTTGCCTTTAGATATTGTATTGCTTATTAATGTTTTGATGAGATGCATTTTGTCAGGTCTTGTTTTAAAAGTACCTGAGTTGATTGCTTGGACGGAGCTTAGTGAATCAGTTAAGATGACTGTATCCTTATAATTATCTAATGTTAGGTTATAAATGAGGGCCTTCTCGATTGCTATTAATTCTGATGTGAATACTGTTAGTGTGGAAGTCAGCTTGTATTGTTCTACGTAATTTAAATGTGGTATCACGAAAGCTGCGGATGTGATGCCTTGTTCGATATTTTTGCTACCGTCCGTGTAAATTTGCAGGCTATCTTTCCATTTTTTTGTTTATGTGGTCTGTTGCTAGTTTTAGGTTAATAATTGGATCCATTGTCTTATTTTTTATTATTTCTCTTAGATCTGATTGAGCAGTTATTTCGAAAGGATAGTAAGGTATATGGGTCTGATACGGCTGCATTTCACAATCATTCAGTCCATATTCTTGAGTTAGTATTTGGGCATTCATAGCGTAACATGTTTGTAATTTCCTACCTGTGAATTTTGCTTTTTTAATTTTGTTTGCTTCTTTATCGTTATGTTTGCTTTTATACTTTTAATTATTTTCTTTTATGGTTGCTTATTTTTTAAGTCTTATTCTGTTATATTTGTATACCCGCCTAGGTCGTATTTGTTCGTTAACTGGCAGGTTTACACCATGTGGCTGGGTGCGCGCCCAATATTTGATTAGATTTCCTTCACGCCTCAGATCAAATGGTTCTATTATGGTTTCTACCTCGACTGCAGCGGCTCTAGTTGATTTATATGCACCTGTTGCCACTTTGAGGGCCGCTCTTTGAATTAGTTCTAGTTTAGCTAAGTGTTCCGCTGCAGCGTCTTTATACAGCATGCTGCCATAGTCCATTTTTGATAATAATAGAGCTTTGTATAACAATAGAAGGGATAGTTTATCCGCTCCATATAACGTACCCGATACTAGTTTCATTAAGTTGAGATCTTTTCTACAGCGTTGGACTATGTTATTTATATGTGTTCCCCAGGTAAGTCGATCGTCCAATTACATACCCAGGAATTTTACACATTTTGTGTATGGTATTGCTTGATTGTTTACCATTAAATCTTTAATTGTATAAGTTTGTTCTCTTATGTATGCATACCGCTGCTCCTCATTTTTATAGCAGAGTAATCCACCGCCATGAAATATGACTGCCTCAGTTTTAAGCGGGGAGATTTTAAAGCCCCATTTGTTTTGCCAAATTGTTATTTTATCTAGTGCTGTCTGTATTACCCCCAGGGCTACTCTGAGATCTGTATGCTCTTTCCAGATCGCGCCGTCGTCGGCAAATTGTGACAGGCCTGGTTTTGTGTTTGTACTCATACTGTTTAATTCTGTATATAATGTATCTATCATGACATTAAATAGTGTCGGGCTTATGATACTACCCTGGGGGCTGCCATTATCAATACTTTGAAATTCTGAATGCTCTGTGCCTATTCTTACTCTATTTTTTTCTGCCCGTCAGAAAGTTATCTAACCATAGCAACATTCTGTTATTTACGCCCTTCCCGATTAGTTGTTCTATTGCTCCCTTTGTCCACATTAGGTCAAAGGCTTTTTCTAAGTCTAGAAATACAGCTACGACTAGTTTTTTTTTTTCATTTGTGCTGTTTTAATGATTGTTTCTAATCGAGCTAGTTGATCCATCGTGGATCTATGATTTCTAAATCCTGACTGGGTTGGGCCAATTTTCTGATTAGATTCAAAATGATGTTTTAGCCTGATGGCCACCATAGTTTCCATTAATTTACATATTACAGATGTTAGTGAAATGGGTCTGTATGAGGCTGGTAGAGTTGCATCCTTGTTTGGTTTGATTATTGGGATAATGGTAGCCTCTTTCCAAGCGTCAGGCAGGGAGCCTTCGGCCCAGGATTTATTTATTAGCAGGAGCAGTTGTTCCATTGATTCATGTGGTAATTGTTTAAGTATATTATAATGTATTTTATCTGCTCCTGGTGCAGTACTTTTTTTAGTTTTAAGGGCAGCTTTAAGTTCCGACATTATAAATGACCTATTGAGGCAGTCAGTATTCAGGTCTGGTGTCAGAGTATGATTGTCTATCTTAGCTTGTATTTTCGGGTCTCTTTTATCTTTTTCTATTCTGAATTCTGATGTTAAATTATTGTTGCTAGACATATTATTGTAATGATCTGTGAGCACCTCTGCTTTTTGTTTTTCATTGCATATTAATGTATTATCATGTGATAATGGGGGCATTTGTTGTGTTGGTTTACCTCTTACTCGATTAAATAAATTACAGACTTCTTTACTTGTTTTATCTTTCGTAATTGCTGATATAAAATTCGCCCAACCTTTCTCTTTTGCTGTTTTAATGGTTTCAGACGCCAGGCTCTTGGCTTCCAAGTATTCCTCTCGCCTTCTTTGTTTTAGTTGTACATGATATTTATAGGCTTGTTTCCATCTTCGCAGACAGTTTTCCCTGTTTTTAATGGTTTCTGTGCAAGCGTGTGTCCACCAGGGATTGGTAGGGCGATTATGTGCTTTACCACTTGTCTGTGGTATGCTTTCTTTACTTATTCCGTAGAGTGTGCTCACAAATTCATCGTGATAATCTTTTGTATCTAAATTCGCATCGATATGTAACCTAGTGGTGCATAGTTGATGGAAGAGTTCCCAGTTTGCATGACCTAACTTCCATTTGGGAATTGTTGCGGGAGTTCTCTTGTGATAATGGGTACAGACTTTAGTAATAATCGGATAATGATCGCTGCCTAGTGTTGAGTTGTGGATGGTCCACGTGGCCAAGGAAGCTAGAGCTGGTGTAGCTAATGTGATGTCTGGTGCAGATCCTATACTTTTAGCCCTTGGTAGATGGGATGAGTCGTATGTTTCTGAGCCATTATTTAGTATAACGTAATTAGTATTATCTAGGAATGTTATAATTTCATCACCTATTTTGTTTACTTTATTAAAATAATGAATGTCCCAAAGTGGATTATGTCCGTTAAAGTCACCCAATATTAGTGTTTTTTTTACTAACTTGTTTGATTACCTTGTATAAGTTTTGTAGAAGGTTTTCGGTTTTATTAATACTCGGACTTATGTAGATATTCAGAATGTCAATGTTGCCTTTACTGCTTAATATCTTGACTCCCGAGTATAGGATATTATTATTTTCTTTAAGATGACTTGTTTTAAATTCTATGCTTGATATACCATTTTTCACGAATATGCCTACATCGCTTCCTTTGGTTGAGTTCGTTGAGTGAGATTTCAGATTATACCCTGGCAATGTTGTAGGTTTTGGCATTTCCTGTAGACATAATACATCGGGTGACATGATGTCGTTTTCTATTGCATTCACCAGCTCACTTTTTGTTTTGACAAATCCCGGCAGTTCTATTGAAGGACTGTCAGGGTCTGGTTGGTTTTAGTTCGTTTCTACCCATACTATTCTTTTTTTTTATTAAATATGTTTATGTTTTATTGTATATCAGGAAGTGTTAGTCCGTGACGCTTAGTTGCTATTAATTCACTTAGCGGTGTCATATTTGATTCCATTTCTGGCTCATTTAGTTGCACTGGTCTCCTATTTGGTGATATTTTGTCTTGTCTTATAAGAGTTATTTTTGGTATATTGTTCTTGTTTTGTTTCTGCTGCGAGTCTTTGCCTGTCTTTATTATTGGTACATGTTTTTGTTGCCATACGTTTGCCTTTTTTATTTTTATTGCTTTGTCTCTACCTTTAGACGCTTTATTGGTCTTTGGAAGATTCACAGTGTTATTAGGGGCTAACTTTTGTCTATTAAGTGTTATTTTGTGTACTGTTTTTACTGGACTTGCCACTGGGCTAACATTGGGTGTGGATGTTGTGACCTTATTGTTTGTTTCATTTTTGTTTTTAGCAGTGATCGTCTGGCAATTTTGAACGTCGCTCATATTTTTAGGGTTAATGTTATCGCTTGAACTATTGTTAGATATGTCAGACAGTCCAAGCCCAGAACCCGGTGAGTCGGGGGGTATCCGGCATGGGCTGTGACGATTTTGGTGATTTGGTTGTCAGGAGTGAGTCCATACTTGGAGGATTAGAAGGCATCTCTTCTTCACAGATACCTATGCCTAAGTCTATTATCTCATCCACACTATCTATAATTTTATTTGATTTTCCACTACTGTTTGCTATTGCTGGATGCGGGTGGTTGTTATCTGATATGTAAGTGCTAAATAGGCTTTTCGCCGCTGTTGTGTCGCAACTATTCTTTCTTATTTTTGTGGGTGGGTAGTAGGTAGATATATCCTTCCTTACTGTTTCAATGATTATGTCATCACCGGTATCGGTGGCAACATTATTATGTACGTTGGAGGGCTCTGTATTTAAATGTGAGCTGGTTATCTGACCTATAATTCCATCAGTTTGGATACCTAATTGTCTTTCGAGTGCTAGTTCGATTGCTGTCACGAGATCAAAAACTTGCTGTTTAGTAATATAGTCCTTCATTGATTGTTTGTTAACGATTTTTTTGGGAGTTTGGTAATCTTTGTAAGATGTTTCATGGGCTCTCTTTCGTTTATTAGTTTTAGGTGTAGCTGGTATATGAGTTTTCTCTGGCGTCCGCTTGTTATAGTCTGTTTGCGGAAACTTATTCTTAATTTGTTCCTGATTCACGTTAATATTTGGGGTTTGAAGTTGTTCTTTTAGTGCGTTTCTAGTGAGCTGTCTAGTGTTGTTTTTTTGGGCGAGTTGTTCTTTGTATCTGAGAAACATAGGACAGTACGGATCACTAGCCCTATGTCCACATTCATGTTGTTGAGCCACGTAGCAGTTGTTGCAAAAATCTTGAGCTCGTGTATTTTTGTATGTGCACGCCGGGTACGTGTGTGAGTAGCCACAGGTGGGATATACTGTTTTATTGTTTTTGCAATTGTTTTGCTTATGACCGAATTGTTGGCATTTGTTACATCTAATGGGACGTGATATCGTGATGCCTATGTTGATGTCATTTCCGCAATTGATGTAGCTAGCAGGTGTTATGGTGAATGGTAGAGTGGGTGAGTTAAATTTAATTAGAAGAGTTGATTTGTTTTTGCCTATGTGATGTGCTTCAGTTATTTTGTTTTTTCCAGCGTCTAGTGCTGTCATTAGTTCTTCTTTGTTAAGTCGCGTGAAGTCTGGATGATCTGCAATCCCCAGAGTGACTGTTTGGTTTGGTTGTTGTTTAGTGGATGGGTGTTGTCTGTTTGTGTTTTGGTGCGACAAGTGTCTAAACTCAACTCCAGTCATGCCAACTGGGGTTGTGAAGCTTTTTCCTTTGTTAGTGTAGCGATTCGGTAGTTTAATTTTGAAGATGTCTGGTGCATCCATGCCACAGCTGATTTCGGCTTGACTTATATTGCCTCCTACATAAGACAGGAAAGCCAGAACAAATTGTGGAATAGTTACTGACCTACGCCTGGAGCCCTTTATTTTGAAATGTAGAGTGTCCGTCCAGGTTCCTAATTGGTTTGCCTGTCTGCTCTGTGTGTATTGCTGTGTCTGCCGGGGTGGTGGTGTGGGTGAAATTTAGCTTCGGGTGATTTGCTATCAGGTGACAATGTCGAGTTGTCTTCCCTGGCGCGTTTTCTTGTGCTTTTGGAGATGTGAGTAGACATTTCAGCCATGTTTAAGTTTTTGTTTTGGTTGTTGGTTTGTTTTAGTTGTTGTTGGTTGTTGTTGGTTTTGGTTTTTTTAGTTTATATTTACTGAGGAAGGGAAACAGAAACAGTCAACAATATTATATTTATATAGTATATCTTATTGTTATTTTTATTTTTATTATGTTTTATCTCCGTTTTCTATTTTAAGTGCTATATCAAGTGTTAAATATTACCTGATTTGTTACTGTCAACAAAAACTTCTATGTTCTGTAGCTGTATGCTGCTGGCTTCACCGTTCTTTACCGTTCTTTACCGTTTGTCACGAAAATATCACGCAAATGTCCGTATATGGAGATCTGATTGAATGGTTAACTTAACTTAACTTAACTTAAAGCATGTGACGTAACGTAATGAAGTTATAAATTTAATTTAGAGTATTGTTTGTTACGACTGTATCTTAAATCGGTTGATTATGAGATGATATAGCCGGTTTCGGTGTAAGATTTCCAAGTGATTTATGTTTAGAAGGCTTTGGAAGGAAGACTTTTTGTTTTACTTTTTTTTTTTTTTTACAACAGACCCTTGTCTAAGTCAAGATGCGATATATTGTGTAAAGTTTATTTTCAATACAGCATACAACACTACACACACTAGTCGAGAGTACGAGTTTATTGAATGATTTACACAAATACATATACTCGTTGAATCAATCAATACATCCCGTGACTGACCAATAATTGTTTGTATTGTACTCTGCAGGAGGTGTGATAATTTTGTATAATACGTCTATTCAAATGTTTGTACAGTACATTAAGTCGCTAATAAGAATGAGTTTAATGGTATTCTACACCAGTATAGAGAGTTGTTTTCCAACTTTGACTTATTTTGATCTGCACTGTCTGGTCTCTCTTTGATGGGAACTGGAATAATACTATAGTACAGTGTAGTATAGAGTGCGATAAGCTATCAACCTAATATACAGGATATATTAGTTTAAATGTAATGTAACGCAACACTTGCATAACAATGGAAATCCTCATTTTCGACGAAAAACAATGCAGAAATTTCAGTTATTTTAGATGATATATAGCAAAATGTTTACCTGGTTTTCCAGTGGACTCCGGTAGACTCAGCTCGTTGTCAGTATCTTCACAATACACAACATAAATACTTACTAATACTACACAAATACTTACTAACTTGATGTAAGAGTGAAATATGATATCTAATCTCAGTGATATTGTTATGGTCAGAGCAAATATTATAATACGTCCGTTCACCTTGAGTGTCCAGTCGATGCTCGAACACCTTTTTTTTTTTTTTTTATCTTATATTTAAGGGTAGGAATTGGCTCGAGGACCTTCCAAACCCGGGCATTTGAACCCAAAAGTGGCAGGTCAATGACCGTTGGCCCGTTTGTTTCCGAATTTACTAATATCTGCAATACAGTCGAAATATGTGCATTAAATGAAGGAGGCAATGAGGCGGTTAATTTAACCTAGCTAGTTCATTCTCCTATCGCACGAAGCCGGTATGTAAGACCGTGAAAAAGGCTGAGTGTGAGTGCATGTGATATATGGAGACTCAGCCGTAACAGTGTTATCCTATATAATGATGATATTTGACGATTGGTCAGGGCATAACATATCAGGCCGGGAATGATCGATATTTGGTTATGCAAAGTATGATGTAATATGTTTTCGGGCCCAGCTACTGTCGTTTCGCGGCTTATCGTTATATGCGATTTGCAATTATTCGAGTTCAGGTGTGGCGTTTATCTGTTACTATTTGGTTATATGACAATGTGTTTCACATATTCTGAAGACGAAAGAAAAAGAGAAGATAATACACGGCGTATAGCAATTGCCCATATATTAGTGAGTGGCCCATACCATACCGCCGGTCATGGTCCAACATGTTAAATTTGATTTCAGACGATGCATATTACAGTCAATAATGTTTAATAAGAGTAATGCGGGCGGCCAATTACGGTCTATTCTGCATTACTCCGTGAGATGAATGGTGGGGAAACCGGAGTACCCGGGGAAAACCACCTCCTCCGGCAAGAAATGACAACTTCACATACGTCGGTGTAGAGGTGAAGAGCTGTGATCGAACAGCTACCGGGGACCAATGCCGGCTCTTTACTGCCGGTCCAAATGACGGCATCAGCTACTTTCACTCCGTGCCCGGCGCCCGGCCACACCGTAACGATATCCATTTGGTTCTACAACATATCTTTTAAAACAAGAGAACATGATTAAGGGTTAAACAGGCGATTGGCTGCCATTATTAACCTCTGTGGAAGAAGTAAAAAAAAATAAATAAAAAAAAAAAGTATAGGGTGCGGTCGCCAGTATTGGAAGACGATTATTGGTCAGTGGAATTTGGGGTAGAGGTTGCAAGTTGTCCTAGTCCATGTATATGGTGTCATCGGAATTGTGTATGGTACAGAGGGAGGGGTGGGCAGTGATATGTATATTTATTAATACATAGGTAATCTATATATATACATCTATATATTGTCGAATGTATTGGTTGTCATACTGGTTATACTATGTTATGCTTGGAGATTGGGTTTGCGTTAACTTATTTAGTTTAGCTTCATGTATTAGCCCCTACGAGCCTGTACATATCGTCTCGTTAATATCCCAGTACTAATCCTCGATAAGGCAATCCATACCAGATAGACTTTCCCGGGCCAGTTCCGATCGAGTACACACCCATTGGATGGGGAAGAGATCACTTGTCTAATATTTATATCTACAGCCTGATACTAATATGTAATAGACTTTTTCAGATTGGGTTTGTCCTAATTTATTTAGTTTAACTTCATGTTTTAGCCCACATGAGCCTGTACACGTGAAGTACATGTACACATGTATCCATTGTTGCACTTTCACATTCGTTTGTATCATGCGAAACAATCAACAGTGGTACACAGTGCCAGCTTCTGGCCCAGGTGAAGCTCCCACGTATCGGGTTCTCGGCGTCCGCATACCAAAGTATAATGCCTCACACGAAACATACATGTATACGTACATTTATATACCTCCCGCATACAGGCACATTTAACTTAAGATTCTAAAAAAACAACATGAAATTCACATGTAATGTTATTGGGAAAGGATGAGCACTAAATACATTGTTTCAATGTACATGTATTGATGATATAACATATATACAACCTATATGCTGTTATGTTTGGAGATTGGGTTCTGATTGGGTTGAGCTACCGCACCCCACCTAATACATGTAATAGATCACTTGTCTTATATTTATGTTTACAGCCTGATACTAATAGACTTTTTCAGATTGGGTTTGTCTTAATTTATTTAGTTTAACTTCCATGCGTTACCTACACGAGCCTGTACATATCGTCTCGTTAATTTCCCAGTACTAATCCTCGATAAGGCAATCCATACCAGAGATACTTTCCCAGGCCAGTTCCGATCGAGTACAGACCCATTGGTGGATCACTTGTCTTATATTTATATTAGTTATATGTTGCTATGTTTTGAGATTTGGTTCTGATTGTGTTGGGCTACCGCACCCCACCTAATACACGTTAACGTTAACTACATGTATATACATCCTAATTGTAAACATAAGCTGCGTACATGGATCTTGCAACATTGTCAACCAGTGACGATATTTACAGTAGTTTTCATATCTGGGAAGGAGACAATGGGGCCTAGTGTCACGGACATAACTTAGCTAGGACAACTCCATCGTATTTTTATTTTGTTCCTACCCTTAGTACCGGTGTATACATGTGTACATATATTGTATTTTGAAGTATGATTCATTATATTATTTAATTGTGCAGAATTTATTATTATTATTTTTTATATTTTTGGAGCAGCGGTATTATGTTATATTTTATTCCAGTACCCTGTCGCCTTAATGTATTTTAGTACAGCTAAGTGTATTTCCGTTTCACATTCTTTAGGGGGGAATATTAAATTATATGGGGACGATATAATATTATTTTTTAAGCAAACAGCGGCTAAATCTTTTCTTGCTGATTCATGCGTTGGACAGAAGAGGAAATAGTGGTCCAGTTCTTCTATTTCGTCTTCATCGCACTGACTACAGTTTATATCTACATGTATATCAATATTGCTGCCCTGTGGATAACGATTTGCCTTTATACCATTTCTGCCTAATCTAAGTCGTGTGATTATTCTGTCTGTCCGCCTATCCTTACTGTATAATTTACACGTAACTGGGATTGTGGGAATCATTGATTGCAGTATGTGCCCACCGTGCTTACTTTCATGAATGTTATTCCAACGTGTTTGCCATTTGTATCTTGATTGTTTGCTAATAACAGAATATATTTCTCTATGAGTAGGTAGTGTTAATTCATCAGTGCCTGTCAAATGTGCTGAAGCAGCCGCGCGATCTGCTTCTTCATTACCGGGTATTCCAATATGGGAAGGGACCCAGTCTATATTTATAAGCTTGCCCTGTTCCACTGTTCTGCTTATTAGTGTCTTAATGTCATGTATTTTGTCGGGTCTCGTTTTAGATGTACCTGAATTAATAGCTTGAACAGAGCTTAATGAATCTGTTATAATTACTGTGTTTTTGTAGTCATTTAGCGTAAGGTTGTATATAAGGGCCTTTTCTATGGCAATAAGCTCTGCTGTAAATACACTTAGAGTGGATGCCAACTTATATTGTTCTATATGATCTAGTTGGGGTACCACAAAAGCAGCTGATGTTATTCCTAGTTCTGAATGTTTGCTACCGTCCGTGTATATCTGTAGCGTGTCTTTCCAATGGTGGTGAATGTAATCTGTTGCGTTTGTAAGGCTGAGGGCTGGATCCCTATTAGTATCTATTATTATTTCTGTAAGGTCAGACCTTGCTGTGATTTCAAATGGGTAATAAGGTATGTATGTGAAGAATGGTTGTATTTTACAGTCATTTAGTCCATATTCTTCTTTTAGGCTTATAGCGTTCATTGCATAACATGTTTTTATTTTATTATTGTTAGATTGATACTTTTTATTCGGTTTACTAGGACCTCTTTTAATTCTTAACATGTTGTTTTTATATGTACGTTTGGGTTGTATTAGTTCGTTAAGTGGTAGGTTAGCACCATGTGGCTGGGTGCGAGCCCAGTATTTTAGTAAATTACATTCACGTCGCAGATCCAGTGGTTGTACAACTGTTTCTACTTCTATTGCTGCGGCTCTAGTTGATTGATAGGCACCCGTTGCTACTTTTAATGCTGCTCTTTGAATTATTTCTAGTTTATTTAGATGACTGGCCGCTGCGTCTTTGTATAACATACAACCGTAGTCCATTTTAGAGAGTATTAATGCTTTATAGAATCGTAGGAGAGACCGTTTGTCTGCTCCATATGATGTACCTGATATAAGTTTCATTAGATTAAGGTCCTTCCTACACCGTTGGACTAGGTCTGTTACATGAGGACCCCAGGTTAATCTGTCGTCTAATATCATACCTAGAAATTTTGCACATTTCTTGTAAGGGATTGATTGGTTGTTCACCACTAGATTTTTTATTCTATAGTACTGTTCTCTTTTATAGGTATACCGCTGCTCCGCATCTTTATAGCACAATGTCCCTCCGTTATGAAATATGACTGCCTCAGTTTTAAGTGTGGGGAGATTTTAAACCCCCATTTATTTTGCCATATTGTAATTTTATCTAGTGATGTCTGTACAACTCCGAGGGCTACATCTAGATTCGCATGTGCATTCCAGATCGCGCTGTCATCAGCAAATTGTGATAGGTCTTCTGTTTTACGTGTATTCTTATTAGCATTGTTAAGTTCAGTATGCAGTGTGTCAATCATGATGTTGAATAATATTGGACTAACGACGCTGCCCTGGGGGCAACCATTATCTATGTTTTGGAATTCGGAGTGCTCTGTTCCTATTCTGACTCTAATTTTCCTGCCCGTAAGAAATTTGTCAAGCCATAACACCATTCTGTTATTTATGCCCTTCTCTATGAGTATCTCTATTGTTCCTTTTGTCCACATTAGGTCAAAGGCTTTCTCTAGGTCTAAGAAGACAGCAACGACCGTTTTCTTTTCCATCATAGCTGTTTTAATTACGGTTTCCAGTCGTGCTAGTTGATCTAACGTAGATCTTTGATTTCTGAATCCTGATTGAGTCGGGCTTATTTTTTGGTTTGATTCTATATGGTGCTTTAACCTATTCGCTACCATCGTTTCCATCACTTTGCAAATTGTTGGTGTTAACGATATTGGTCTGTATGATGATGGATACGTTGTATCCTTTTTATGTTTTAATATAGGGATGATGGTAGCTTCTTTCCAGGAGTCAGGTAGGGTACCGTTTTCCCAGGATTTATTTATAGCCAGAAGCAATTGTTCCATATATTCAATAGGGAGATGCTTTAAAATTGTATAGTGTATTTTATCTGCTCCTGGTGCTGTATTCTTTTTACTTTTAAGGTGCAGCTTTTAGTTCTGACATGATGAAACGTCTATTGAGGCAGGTTCCTTCATTTAATTCAGGAATTATTGTTTGTGTATCTATCTTAGATTGGATAATTGGATCTCTTTGTTCTTTAACTTGTCTAAATTCTGGTGTAAGGTTGTCGTTACTTGAAATAGTTTTATAATGGTCTGTGAGCACCTCTGCCTTTTGTTTTTCATCGTAAACTAGGTTGTTGTTATTTAAAATTGGTGGTAGTGGTGGTGTACGTTTACCTCTGATTCTATTGAATTGATCCCAAATTTCTTTACTAGTTTTTTCGTTATTAAGTTCCGAAATAAATTTCTCCCAACCGATTTGTTTTGCCTCATTTAATATGGTGGACGCGAGGGATTTGGCCTCCCGATACTCGTCCCGCCTTTTTTATTTCAGGGTTTTATGGTATTTATATGCCTGTTTCCATCTACGCAGACAGTTCTCCCTGTTTTTAATGGCATCCGAGCAGGCCGGAGTCCACCAGGGATTGGTTGGGCGATTGTGTGCTTTGCCACTTGTCTGTGGTATGCATTCCTTACTGATTTCGTAGAGAGTGCTCACAAATTCATTATGATATTCATTGCAGTTTATTTTTTTCTCTATGTGTAACTTAGTTGAACATAAGTGATGGAAACGCTCCCAGTCAGCCTGACCTAACTTCCATTTAGGAATTGTTGCGGGAGTACTCTTATGGTATTGGGTCAAAACTTTAGTAATTATTGGATAGTGATCACTTCCTAGTGTAGAATCGTGTACGAACCAGGAGGACGAAGAAGCTAGAGCTGGTGTAGCTAATGTGATGTCTGGTGTTGTTCCTATACCTTTACTATGTGGGATATGAGACGTATCGAAGGTTACGGCCCCATCATTTAATAATACGTAATCTGTATTGTCTAAAAAGTTTATTATTTCATCACCAATTTTGTTAGTTTTGGCGAGATAATGCACGTCCCTAAGTGGGTTGTGTCCGTTAAAGTCACCCAATATCAGAGCTTTATTACTTATCTGTTTGGTAATGTTATATAGATTGTGTAGTTTAGTAGCGTTTGTACTGCCACCGGGACCGATGTATACATTTAGTATGTCTATATTACCTTTGTTACCTAATATTTTAATTGCAGAATAAAGAATATTTTCTGTTTCCTTCAGATGATTCGTTTTTAATTTTGTACAAGAAACTCCATTTTTAGCATATATGCCTACTCCACTACCATGGAATGGATTTGTGGAGTGCGCTATTAAGTTGTATCCTGTTAGAGTTGATGGTTTTGGCATTTCCTGAAGGCATATTACATCGGGTGACAATATGTTAGTTTCTATAGCATTTATTAGCTCTCCCTTTGTCCTTAGAAATCCCCGACAGTTCCATTGAAGGACTGTCAGGGGGTGATTATTACTATTATTATGTCTACCCATATGTTTATGTTGTATTAATGTTATGTATTATTGCGAACATATTCTGCGTTTGTGCAGAAGAGCGCCATGTTTACTCAGAGGTTCTGGCTGGGAGGCTGTTTCAGGTTCATTGCTTCTCAGCTGTACTGGAGGCGCTAGAACATTGGGACCTTGCTTACATTGGACTTTACGTTTAGGTTTTTTAGTTTGACGACTACCAAATGTTCCATTCCTGTTAAAAGTTTTTGATTGTTTTTGTGCAAGGGGCATATTGTGTGTTTTGTTCTTATTAGATTTAGCGCACTTATTTGTTTCCCTCACCGGGCTACCCATCGTACTGGCATTTGGGGTGGATGTTTTAATGTTGTTGGTTGCTGCCTCTGTGTGTTGTTTCGTAACATTTCTATGACCTTCTGCTATGTTGTATGTGTTAATGTTGTCGCTGGAACTATTTTGTGATATTCTCGAACACCTTCCATACCCGGGATATATATGTGTATTTTTTTTGGTTTAGTGTATTTTGAGTGTTCGTTGTTAATTATTGCATAATACATCAGTTAATGTTGTTATTGTATTTCTATTAGCATGATTAATTAAGGATGATTAAATGATGGAATTATGTATTGGCGTGTGTGTGTTTGTGCGTGTTCTGTGTTATTATCCCGTTGATAGGCATCTGTGTTCACACTTATTTAACCATTTTTATCCCGTCAATCACGTAATTGATAATCCTACATTACACCTAACAATAACGATATATTAACATGCATTACTAGTAAAGTACAAGCGTACACCGGTCATTAAGTACTCATAATTAGCACATTCCACCTGAATCAACTTAATTGATAATCCTACGATTTATTATTCGGCTACCTCAAAAGACCATTAATCAAAACTGTGATAAATTCATAAGCAATGAAGGCATATACGAACCCGAGTTTGGTTTGCTTTACCACTCTTACTATACTCAACAAAACTAGAAACGTCCCTGTTTTATAGCCGGTGTAGCTCTGTCTATGTATGTACCACATGTTCAAAGTACATGTATTTTAAACCGTGGCGATGTTCAGAATACGATCGTGTAGAGTTTAGCCGATACACACGGTTTACATAGCGGCCAGTGACCGGAACGTTGATTTCCACTTTTTGCACGTGCACGCTATACTTGTCATCGATAAGGTGATTCAGTTCATGTCGTACCATTCATGCGATAGGGGCTATTCGGAAAATTAAAAAACTTTTTTAATTTTTCACTGTTTTCGATATGCCACGGCTTTCTGAAAACGAGCGAAATCAGGCAATTGGGATGCTTGCGGGTGGGATGGCCGCCAGGGCGGTCGCGCCTCGGTTTGGTTGCTGTCGGAAGACGATTGATCGTCTTGCTGCCCGTACCAGCAGACTGGGGCTGTTCACGACCGGCAGCGACCTGGTAGGCCTCGTGTAACGACGGCTAGAGCCGATCGTTACATTACGTTGACGCACTTACGTCAACGTCGATTGGCAGCCACAGTCACTGCTAGGCGATACGGTGTCTCAGGGCATACCATTCGCAACCGGTTACGTCGTAACGCCCAACCAATCCGGGCACGCCGCCCGTACACTGGTCAGATAATGACCCAACGTCACCGTGCTGCCAGACTGTTATGGGCGCGACGTCATCTGAACTGGAGAAGGGCTGACTGGAACCGAGTTTTGTTCACCGATGAATCTCGGTTCACAGTTAGTCATGCTGACGGAAGATTACGGGTATACAGGCGTAAAAATGAAAGATTCACCGATTGTTGCATTGTTGAGAAGAACAGGTTTGGGAGAGGGAGCGTAATGGTCTGGGGTGGGATCATGGGAAACCGGAAGACAAATTTGGTTGTTGTACAGGGCAACATCAATACACAACGTTATGTTGCAGATGTGCTAAATGCACATGCCTTACCATTTATCCGTCAGCATGGTCCTGGTGTGACATTGATGCACGACAATGCCCGCCCTCACGTAGCCAGGGTCACCACTCAATACTTACAGCAAAACAACGTCGACGTCATGCCATGGCCCGCGGTCTCCCCGGATCTCAATCCCATTTAGCACATATGGGATGAGCTGGGCCGCAAAGCACGAGCTAACCATCAGATTGACAATGTTCGCGATCTTACACGGGCGTTACAACGGGAATGGAGGAATTTGCCCAACGCACTGGTATTGCGTTACGTCACGTCGATGCGGCGTAGGATCATTGCATGCATCATGCAAATGGTGGCCACACTCGGTACTGACGAGATTTACTGAATTTGCCACATTACTTATTGAAATTCCATCTCTAAACATTAAGTAACACATTTCTGAGTTTTTTGTGATTTTTGATTTTGACCCCTACCACCCTTGGCCGGTTATCTCTCGAATATTTAACAAGATATCCAAATGCAATTTATTGGCTTTGATACAGAAAATAATGAACTTGTTTTTCCATTTTTATTTTTAAAAGTAACCCTTTTGGTTTTTGATGAATCTTTCCTTAAACATGGAGGGACGTTTCTAGTTTTGCTCAATATAGTTAAGATGTCTGAACGTTACCCGTGCATTGACTGTAGGACACACGTTCGTAGGAACCAACATGCAGTTCAGTGCGAGAAAGTTTCTGGGATATATGGCCACCGCGTCACTGCTGCACTTGTTGATGACTGAGAAAACAAAATGTGAATTGACTACATTTTGACGATCTTCTTTTTATGAAAATATTGCTATAAATACTCTTTTTTTTCTGTAACTATTGTGCTAAAACTATAACTATAACATGTGTGCGAATATTTCAATATAAAAACTTAATTTTTTTCTGTAACTATTGTGCTAAAACAATTGGTAAGACGGTTAATTTATTACTTTTTTGCATTTGTATTCAAATGCAAAAATTAATCTCTCATTTTATATGGTATCGATTTCCACCACACACTGGCCTTATTCCACCACCGTCCTGCATTACTTTTATCATGTATTACATTATATATATAAACAAAATTATAATGAAATAAAAAGTACATGATGAACCAATTATGTTTTGTTTTCATTCACCAAAGTCAAAACGCCCCCTAGTCAAAACGCCCCCAATTTGACCACAATCCACAATCAAACAGGTCATGTGTATTGAAACAACGGACTTGTTTATCAAGTTAAAAAGGCTCGTACACGTCCACTGAATTACTGTACAAATACAATTACTAATGACAAACTATAATGGGAGTGTTTTGACCAAAGATGGGGGCGTTTTGACCAAAATGGGGGCGTTTTGACCAAAATGGGGGCGTTTTGACTTGGGGGTGATTTGACCTGCTTCCATAAAATACACATACAAAAGATGCGGACATATATAGTTGCACTGAGTCAGCTAGATCGAGTCCATGTCGTAGTTCCTAATGTATCCTAACTAAGGTAAGGCATGTCTCCATGACAGGCCGAACACTTATAATTAGTGATTCCGTGGTCATTGTGGTGGGACCCAAATAAATACTTCTGAATTAAGACCAGTAGGAGTAACAGTTAGAACGCAACACAAATATCACAGTGGTGCTGTCGGCAGAGATTTAATTTTCTAACCGTGCGAATAGACATGCTGATTTTTTTTAAAATAATTATTTTAATTCGCAGCGATTATTCAAAAATGTCTCCAATTATATATATATTTACACAAAAAATCATACAATATTAATATTTTTAGTTTATTAATATTTTTTTATGAAATAACGTGACGTCACGAATTTCCGAGAGTTTTTCAGGAACAGGATTGACAGTAACAAATGAAGATTTTGGACTGAACAATTCACAGATTTTGACTGATTTGTCGCTTATATGAGACGAAATGAATTCTACTGAAAGCAAAATGGAAACATGTTCTTCTTCTGATGAGAGATTGGACATTAAACGGGTAAATTTCACGAAAATCGAGGCAATATTTCAGTCCTTAACTACCTTGCCTTTCTTCAGGTTTTTCGTAAATATTTTTTATTTCTTGTTCATGATTTTCTCTATCAAGTTTTCATATCTTCATCTTTCTTAGAGATTGTATGTTCATCATCTCAATACAAACCATTTCGGACCATCAACGTTTCCGACCACATGTGGACGTCTTCGACCACGTCCAGTAATTATTTGTGGGCTTTTCAAACCATTGTAATGTAATTTGTAAGTTGACAGACACACCCATCGCCGTAGTTGCCAAGGTGTAACTCTGCAATACCAATGATTTTGTTAGAAGGATATGAAACATCGCGTTTCATCGGAAAACCAAGTGTGCCGATCACATGTTTTGTTTACTTGGGAGGATTAAGTTGAATCATGCGCGGCTCGTTACCTTACAAATCGAATACCGGTTGACGCATGCGCGTCTCACTACTTTGCAGGATTAAGCAAGGTTAGAGCAAGGTAGCGAATTCGCGCCAATTAGAAAATGGCTAAAATGCAATATTAACACTGTACTTCTAACTTTGTCACTTTCAATCGTGGTCATAATATGATGGTGGGTCTAGTTTTTGGGGTATTAACAAGTTCATCAACAGCGTTTTTTATAAAACATAATATATGAGCTAACTTGTCAGTTCAATCCAATGGTAAACATTTCTTTCAATGTTTTTTGCCTTCACAATAAGATTGTTGTTAGATTAAAATTTGTGTTAGCGCGTTTAGCAACACAGGAGTCCGCCATCTTAAATCTTTACTTATGGTTGGTGTTTTTGTGGTATGCTCCGAAATTGTCAATAAATCTGCTAATTCGCCCCAAGTTTTCATTGGCTGTTGGGGCCGCACGATTCAGCCAAATCCTCCCATATCCTCATTTTTCTCCCAAGTCCTCATTTAATGAATAAGTTATCCAATTAATATGTCTCAAAACCTTTTAACATTGTTCTTAAGAAGTTATTGAACCCGATTTGAATACGTTTTTATGGTAAAAAGAGTCTTATTTCGATGTTTTAATTTAACTTAGGCATTCTAGCAGCCAAGGGAGATCATCCAAAATAAATTATGAGATAAATGCAAGGGAGATAAATGTTGTTTGACCCATTTTGGTCAATTGAAACATGCAAGTTATTTACCATTCCAAATGTGTATAATACTATTCATCTGTTTTTTATCTCAATCAATCAACCAACCTCAGCACATATATAGCTTTAAAATATGAACACGTCCATAAATGTGAAGTGTCTACATGTATGCAGTACCTGTGGGGCCTGATATGCAGCAAGTTCTAGCCCATTTGTTTGGGTGGTGGTTGGGAGCCAGCGAAGGGTAATTTAACGATCGGCGTTCATCCTTACCGGAATGCCGACCTACATGGTTTGGCCCTCATGTACCGTTTTGGCTCCCTGGTAGTTGAGAGCTAAATTCTATTATGCTCCATTAAAAAAGAATAAGATCTGTACAGATCATATTGCTTTAGGGGCTGGAGCTAAGTGACTCTGGTGCGGTATGGACCTGGCACCAGGTCAGGATATTCTAATTTCAGGACTGAATATATATAGTTCTGTAAATATTGAGTTCTGATTTTGGGAATTTCCCTCATTGTGGTCAATTTGTGGACAGGTTGAATACGGGATAATCCATCCTGTTGGCCCGGCCTTAAATGACCCTGGCAGTTTATACGCCTTTAAACACCAATAATCAATCAATCAATCTTGCCCATTTGTTGCCCATGACTAGTCCCACCCAGGTCACACGTTTGTTTCAGCTTTTACCAGGTATATTCTGGTCTGTATATGACCATACTGTTGAATCATTATTATACAAATTAACAGTTTTAGAAGATTGAGAGAAAATGACAAGATACATGATAGTTTAATACATTTAATATTAAGCACATTTTGATTACAATAAAAAAAACTAGAGCTATCACAGGAGTGATAATAATACCTTGGACGTAGGTGCACAGTCATTCATCGCGACCGACCGACAAGCTGACTCTTATATATCCCCTCAAACTTTGATTGTGGGGGTATAGCAATACAATTAAAGTACGACACAACAAGTATGGCTCGACATAAAACACTAATACAAGCAATACTGAGAACTTCCGCGCAGTCTGATCTGGGCTTACACTGTTCGCTAGCCATTAGTGACATCACCAATACCTTGGACGTAGGTGCACGGTCATTTATCGCGACCGACCGACAAGCTGACTCCTATACATGTATATCCCCTCAAACTTTGATCTGATCATATTAGGGACTACGTTGGTCGCTGACGTAATGAAGCTACATACACAAAATATGTACAGGAAAAAACGTGACTCCATAGAGAACATTGTAGGTCCTGTGCCCAAGTTTATGACACTGTCAAATCTCAGACTCACAAGCAAGCATTTTGATTAGTTGATACTGAGCATATGCCCAGTATCAGACAATCGGCTTGCTTGAGTCTTAAGATTGTTAAAAAGTTGTATAACCTCGGCCCCAGATCATACTGTGTACATGTAGATACGCAGGATTTCCTGGGACTACACTGGCCGGTGAAGACCCGTTTTATATAAATATAATTATGTACAAATTGTTTGTTATATAAACACACCAGAATTTGCATTTTGAAAAAATACCACCGTATACGTACACCAGCTATAGGGCAATATGTGTTTCTGATCATTGACTTATATATATATACAATACAATGTATTTATAGGTCCCGGAAATCTGTTTGAACATTTGCTGAATTTGATTGATTGATTGAGATAAAAAAACAGATGAATAAACATTTGGAATGGTAAATAACTTGCATGTTTCAAACAACATTTATCTCCCTTAGTTAAATTAAAACATCGAAATAAGATTCTTTTTACCATAAAAACGTATTCAAATCGGGTTCAATAACTTCTTAAAAACGAGATTAAAAGGTTTTGAGACATATTAATTTGATTGATAACTTATTCATTACATGAGTATTTGGGGGCAAATGAGGATTTGGGTGAATCGTGTGTCCGGGCTGTTGATCATCTTGCAGATGAATGAGGCACAGTGAAGGAAAACTTGAAATTTTTCTATTCTTTGTGATTTTAACAATATTAAAGATCAGATTACCGGTAATGGCAGATGCAGAAAATCTCCGTAGGTTCCTGAACAAAATGACATAAATGGCAAAAATACCAGTATTTAGTCCAAACACTGGATTTGGTAGCATTTTTGAAGGACTTAATGTACGTCAATTCATGATTATTTTAATCACCGGACGTAAAGCATATTGCGGCTGCACACATGTCTATAAGTTAAAAAATATGTGAATACCCCGAAAACTGGCGTCTCTACCATAACATTAATAGCAAAATATCTGTTATCCAATTGTCTATGCCTTGAAGAAAACCTGGCATGGTGTTTTATTGAATCTGAATTAAAAAAAATGAGCCAAGTATCAGGGTTCAATTTTGGGGGCGACTTGGGTGAAGTCGTCGCTTTTTTTTCCGCCCAAGTCGCCCTACGTGTCCGGCAAGGTGAAGTTCACTTCGCCTTAAAAAAATCTCGCAAAATATCGGAAATTCTAAAAAAAAAGCTGGAACCAAATTCGTTCAGGTAATCCCCATGTCCCACCCAGTGACATAAATTTCGGCTAATTGCAGGCCTGCCAAACTGTTTACAATACCATCACATTACGCGATTCACTAAAATCATGCCTACCCGCTGTGACAATGAAAGTCACGGGTCGATAGTTTCAATGATCCCCTAGCCAAACATTGCTTCTGGCTACTATAATTGTCAGTTCAAAATACGTGTTATTCTCATGGCCAAGTTATAGCCAATCGCTGGTAAGTAAAGGCAGCCCTTAGTGGCATGATTGACAGGTTACTGTGGCGAAAGACGTCGGCAATAGATATATCAGCGATTGCTCATGAACGGGTTACCCGGTATAGTTAACTCTCTCCGAATACTCTCAACCAGACAAACACATGCAAACACGCGTTTTAACGGGCGTCAGATGCGAGTCGTTTCTGGCTAGTAAAAATAATAATCTAGGTTGCCCGGTGGCGAACGAATGTCGTAGTTGTCTACACACATTTTTGTCAGCTTATGACGCTTTGTGGGATACCATTTCTGAATTAAAAATAGCATCCAATCGTTAGCTACGATTGTGGGTATACCCACTCGAGGCGCCACCAGACGAACCGAGTCATGACCAACACAGCGGATGAATTGCAACTTTCTTTCTAGCTGAAAAGTGTGAAAGGATTCAATACGAAATCAATATATTCTAATAAAATCCTTTGATGCCGAAAACAAATATTGTTTATTACATTACTAACTGTTTATTTCAACGAAATATGGCTAACTGTATTGTCAGAACACATGAAAAAGTCTGTAAATATCACGGACAATTTCGGCGATTTCGTACCTACGTAGTTTCGTCCTTTTGCAACTTTTTCCAATCGTTGTTAACGTAACCTGATTTTTATGATAATTCAGTTTGTTATTAACTAAATATACAGAATTTATGCACATTCAAGTTCATAAATTATATTTTAAGTGAATTTAAACAGATTAATTTGCTATTCGTCTAAAGTATTTACATAAATGCTGTTTCATTACATATACACAGTTAAAAGAGGTTCAAATGGGTGCTAACAACGTATACTTTCGAGATGAAATACCCCCCCCCCCAACCCCCCCACCCCCCCGTGTAACTATAAGTAGGAGAAAAAATCCGGGAAAATATAATTTTGATCACTTCTCCCTAATTTCCCCTCACTTCTCCCTATTTTGCCTGGAGGGAAAAGTCACTTCTCCCTAATATTTTGGCCTAGATTGAACACTGAAGTAGACATCAATTACAAGAAATGAAGAGATACTGTGTGATGCCCTGAATCTTAAAGTATATGTAGGATAATCTCAGTTCTACGGATGTCTTTTTCTATTTCATCTGTCTTTTATATGTTCTGTATACGTGACAGCCGAGACCCTTATAGTGTAAAATTTAATCAAAATAACAGCCTAATCTGTCTTGGCGTTTTGCTACACAGTCTGACGAGTGAGAAGTTGAACACTTCACAGTCACGTTTTTAACATTCATACAGGATGGTTTTACAGTTGGTTTATATAAAAGGATAACCAATGTCAAAGTATGTATACTAATCATACTATACTTTCATGTGTATTATTGGCCTATCAATGTTAAAAACGTGACTGAAGTGTTCAACTTCTCACTCATCAGACTGAGTCTGTGTAGTAAAATATCAAAATACAGAAAATATTACAGTTTCTGTCAATAAATTTGATGAAAAATCTCTTGTTTTTCGGTGTAAAATCACATGGATTGTCTCGTATATGTATTTGCATTCAAAACCTATGTATTTACAGGCGGAGACAATAGCACACATCAAGCCACTCGGGGATCACTGCGAAGAGCCTTCAGAAGAGTTTCTGCAGGACCGAGATGCCTGTGTCAAATACTTTGATCGGTGGTCCGAAAATGACCAAGTGCTATTCATCGAACATTTGTTGTCGCGGATGTGCCACTACCAGCATGGACAGATCAATACATTCCTCAAACCTATGTTACAAAGGGATTTTATCTCCGCCCTTCCAGGTATGAGCATGACATGCATAGCATTTGGGCAGCTGACTGACCAGAGGGACCTCGGTAGATCTTGGTCCTTAGTTTCTCATGCAGGGATCATTTTCGCCGACTATCGGAGCGAAAGAAAAAGTTTTATATTTCGACACAATTTAGTGAGAGATTTGATATTTTCAGGAGAATTTTTCAGAAAATACGATATGTGAGAATCTCCCCAAAATGATCCCTGCACATGTGATCTAATAGTTTTGCTGCCAATGGTGAGATTGTTTCATTGGATAATTAAATATACCGGTATGTAACAATTAATATTTGGTTAACAGTTTTATTATTCACCCTATGCGATAGCAAGGCAGGAATACATGCCACTGGGGCATATCTATGTTTTACAAACATAATGTCTAGTTTCAAATTTATATCTTAGGTGCATTAACCCGGAGCATGCACTGAAATCTGAACTCGGTCTCCGCGAAATGCGACAGACTGATGTACATGTCCGGTGAAATTGCCGCTGCTCCGACTGTAAACCGAAAGTAGGCGGACCGGATGTGTGACTATGAAATTAAAAAATAATGTTTGTGCAGTGCTGTAAAAGTTTCAAGTTTACCATTCCGTATGTCCTGTAAAATCTTGTTTCGCGGAGATTATAACCCTTTCCACCCTACAGATGATAAAGCCAACATGTGCAAGCACTGTAGATCCAGATGATCTGGGTCGTAATGAGCCGTAAGTTTTTGAAACAATTTCCCATTTTAAATTAATGGAATATTCCAAAATTAACGCAGAAAAGACAATATTTAGGGGTGAAAGGGTAAATTTTAATGAAGATTCAGAATCAAAGTGAATATGGAAACATGTGCATTAATTTCAGCGAAAGGCCTGGATCACATAGCGGAGTCAATCCTGTCGTACTTGGACGCGAAGTCGCTGTGTGCGGCAGAGCTTGTCTGTAAGGAGTGGTATCGTGTGATCTCTGAGGGTATGCTGTGGAAGAAGCTCATGGAGCGGATGGTACGCACAGACGACTTGTGGCGCGGTCTGGCGGACAGGAGGGGATGGTACGTTCTGTCGTGTTTACTGGGCTGTTTCAGTGTTGTCTTGGTAGCAGATATAAGGAGAGAATTTCATGTTTTGGGCCCCTAATTACAACTCAGTGGGAGATTTGTATGTTTTACGGAAGGCCCGTGGCCTAGGGGATATATATGACATTGGACTTCCAATACTGGAAGTTGTGAGTTTAATCCTCACCCTAGTCGTGAAAAAATACTAACACAGTATTTCCATCATGCTGGTCTGTTGTATGAGACATAACTGTCGTCCCGTCTCTATATGACTTTAGCTGTTGCTGGGATGTTGAACCCATTTACTTCCACTTTTCTTGTATTTTAACCTCTTGCATGCTGGGAAATTTGTGAGCTATAAATAGTTAAAAAATAGCAGATAACAATTCATTATATTTTCTTTTATTTCTCACTGTAAATATAATGAATATGTCTTGGAATTTCATTAGAATTGAGTCCAGAGGACGCAATTCTAATGAAATTCTAACACATATTTACAGAGAGAAATAGAAAAAATGCTCCTAATTTCCTGGCTGTTAATTTCACTGCTAGCATACAAACAGTGTTGAGGGACACGTGTGTTTTGAGGAGGGGAAATGTCCCACGGTCTTGCTCTAGGTACAACACTGCTGTTTGTGACCCACCATTGTGAAATTACTTGGAATACAATTATATGTATAGTAGTATGTACAGGGCGAAGTGAGCGAAATTGTCTGACTTCTCCCTATTTTGAGTTGATGGAGAAGTTTTTCACTATATAAAACAGAAATTTTGGAAAAAATGGTCTATTTTCTAAAAATTTTAGTGAAAACTTCTCCCTATTTTGAAGGGCTAGCTTGAACCCTGTATAATGTATCGAGATAAAAATCGCTATTTCTGTATTGCATCTCTAAAGTATATGTTGTTACCACTCATTTGAACCGACGGTTCAAATGAGCGGTAACAACATATACATTTATTGCATATTGTATGAAGTACTGTTTGTACATGGTTCCATTTTCAGTGCATTATTTTTGCAGGGGGCAGTATTTGTTCAAGCCACGTCCTGGTGAAACTCCCAAAGATCACAAATTCTACAGAAACCTATACCCACAGATAATACAAGACATAGAAGTAAGCTTTTATGACATTTAAATCACTTTTAAGCTAGCCTTTTCTAAGAAATAGGAGAGCATATGTCATCACCTATGTGTTCTCGTTGTCATCAAGGTTAAATTTTAAGTTTTATGTGTGAAATACAATTTTACAGTGCTTTACATAGTAAGATTTACCCTTGGACTACAAGTTCCAGGAGTCAAAAATAATTTCCAAGCTCACAAACGGTATTGAAATTCGTGAATAGTGTTCAGAAACGGTAATTGTTAAGCGAAACCAGATTTGTAATCGACTGGAGAAATGGGGCTTATGGGATTTCTGACCAGTGTTGCTCCTGATTAAATGCTAGTAGCACATTCCTGTAGCCTGATAATAATCTACAAACCTCATTTATCCAGTCACAGCCACATTTGAGTGTACTTAGAGTAGCAAACTATGAGCCTCCTTTTCTAGCAAAGTATACTTTGAGGGAGAAATTTTCAATTATAGGATACAGGGCTGTACAAATTGATTTTTTAGCCACTTGTCCCGGACAAGTGACTTGACAAAAGTGACTTGCCCGGACTTGTACCGGAAAATATAATTTTCAGGGCAAGTAATTTTGAAAAAGTGACTTGTCCTCGTAAGGTTTCTTATACGAAACTGTCCCAAAACAAAAACTATTATCATAGTTGTTAAAGCGACTCCACTCCAGATGAGGGGTAAAACGGATACTATTTTAAATAAATAAGTACCTAATGATGTAACTATTGCGACAGGTTTAAAAATTATAAGTGGCCAGAATAGATATTTATTTATTTAATATTAATTAATTTGTTGGGAGTGGCGCGCGTTACTCCCATTTATTTTTATAATTCGCGCTATACTGATATTGCCCGTCACGTGGTATCATGCACATGCGCAGTTGACTGTCTTGGCCAACAAAATGGCGACTCGCAGAGCGGAAGATGAGACGAGCATGGTTTTGACATGTTCAGAATACATACTTTCTACATATTTAAACAACATCTGTGGTCTGCCCTAGGTAAAAGTAAGTTATTTGGCAATGTATTGATGTTGAAACACATTCGTTTCATATAGAACGCCTGTGTATAACGCTAATATGCATCGACTTACCTCAGAGTCGGACATTGTTGTTGATATAGCTGGACGCGATGTGCGGATGCCCGGAAGTATGATTTGTGGGCCATTTGTGTCACGTGGGATTACGTACGGCAAGCAGGTCGTAAGTAAAAATAGAATTGGAAACGGAAAAGCCCTTTCGTATAGGGACGTATAAAGTACGATTTAACGCGAATATAAACATCCACCAACCGAAAATGAGCTCGCAATGTGTAGATATATAGCAAATGCAGGTAAACATCGCGTGAAAAAAATACAGTACACTGTAATCCCATCTGGAGTGGAGCCGCTTTAAATATAATACAATTGAGCACTTGGCACATATACATATTATATTAAATATCTATAATAATAAACATTGTATAGTACATATTTATTATTGTGGTAGTTTGTCACTGTGCCACCGCGGACATAACGTTGCGACAAGTGCATACTCAAAACACATTTATCGACAATAATAAAACATAAAAATCGTTTCCTAAAATTAAGAGAATCGTCTCGCGTTTTTGCGATCTCGCCTTTCGCTTTTGAAATATTCGGATTAGTTTTGCTCATGCATCATGTGCATGTGCGGCGTGTTTGCAAAACGCGAGATTGAATATGATAGAATTTCGCGTTTTCGTCTCCAAAGCTCGAAAACGCGAGGTTGCCGCATGTCCCTAATAGGACACGTAAACATTGTCTTAGGAGACGATTCTCATGTGTTGCAAAAACATTTTTACGTTTTTATTAAGAAATAGAACACATGTGGACAAACATCTATATTTCTTGACAACAAAAACATAATTTGACAAAAAATGATACTCGTCTTAGGAGACGATTCTAATGTGCTGCCAATACACGTTTATTGAGCAAAAAAACAACATATTTCAATACGTGTTATTGGTTAGCCTACTGCATCGCATCATCGACCTATATACAAGATCGTGAAAACGTGAGATTCTATTGTATTCATTCTCGCGTTTTCGCCTGGCTATCTCGCGTTTTCGAGACCGCGATGTCGCGTTTTCGCCTCGGTCTTTTCACAATGTCGCCTTCCGCTTTTGGAAATACGTTTGTTCAAGTCATTATGCAGGCCCGTAGCCTGGGGGGGGGGTCGGAGCGGTCGGAATGCATGCGTGTTGAAATTGAGTTTTGCGCATACATTACATGTACGTACGTACGTAGAATGCAATTCGAACTAGCATGCTTTATATGCATGTACGTACATGTAGAACGCAAATGCAACACGCATGCTGTCTACACATGCATGGGCAAATCGTATTTCCAAAAGCGGAAGGCGAGATCGAGATCGCAAAAACGCGAGATTGTAACAAAAAAGAAATATGGCCGTACCCACCCATCCCCAATTAGCACATTTGCGACATCATTTTCGGTCTAGCTGCACACCTGATGGTGTTTACAATCGTCAGTTGCTAATCCAGTTTCACGTGCAAAGTGTGACTGACCTTTAGAATTCTGTGGAAACAAACATACCAAAACCACGCTATGTAGTCGCTCACGTCATCGCATAGCCGATGAATTGATAATTACGCATTGGCTTGTGGAATTTCACATTTGTTTGATTTTTTGATAAAACCAAGTTTTGGCAGCACATGAGAATCGTTTCCTAAGATGATTCTCAAATGTTGTCAAAATATGTTTTTTTGTAAAGAAATATCAATGTATTCGGGTTTTCTTTTCACATTTGTCCGATGTCTTAATAAAACATATTTTGGCAACACATGCGAATTGTCTCCTTAGACGATTCTAATATTTTGTAAAAAGAATTGTCACATTTGTTTGATTTCTTAGACCGTACAAATAATTGACAAATTCAGAAATCCACAACTTAATTTGTGTTTCTCGAGTCGGGTTTCATATGATGGCGAGGAAATACGATCGATTACACACCGTGAAAATCTTGTTGGAACGTAAATGTCAATTGTCACGTAGGCCATTTCAGTTTACCGCGTGTTACGTCAGCTGTTATTCTAAGTACATATGGTCGCTCGTTAGGAGCATTTCTTTCCTTCGTTTATAAGGTATGGGTTGTGATCTAGGGCTTAGAACATCGACTTCCAATCTGGAGGTTGTGGGTTCAAACATCGCCTTGGGAATCAAACATACCTTCATAGTATGTCCATCCCATTCAAGTGGAGGAACATACATTTATTTCTCTCTAAAGTTAGGTCTCTTGGCCTGTCGACGCAGTGAGACGAAAACGTTAACATACATAAAATAAATCAATAACCATCGATCGCCGCAGAATATTTTCGCTAAAAAGCTAATTACTTTCAAATTTGATTAAATTAATATAATCAGGGTCGCTGTAGATTGCTATATCACTTTATTGCGATACACAGGTACTGTGTAACACATTAGCTGCGAATCGCCAGGACGCCCGCAGCGTTATCGATCGATAAAGTGGTCAGTTTTGGGATTAAGTTTATGACAGTCCGGTTCCAAAAAACGGGCTTGTGGCGGGACGTTCTAACAGAAAATAGTGACTTGCCCGGGACTAAATTCCAGCATAGAGGCACTTGCCCGAGATTAAAACCGACTTGTCCCGGGCGTCGGGCGTGCCAATTTGTACAGCCCTGGGATAAATTTATTTTTATTATACTGAATTTATTACATTATCACAGCAGTACTGATTTTACTTTGTCACCTGTCTAGAATACGTTGAGTTACTACAAGCCTAAATCAATCAGCATTTGTTATCTTACTGTATCTTACTGTATCCAGCGTCGGTAGTAAGCTTTAGACTTCTTAGACGTATCTTTTTATTATTTTCTTAATCACTGGTATGTCTTCCTGGACTGCACACATTGGTTTTGTTTCATTAAAACTATTTACATGCGTATACATGTACTGTATCATCGGTGTGATGGGACAAACCCTGACAACAATTGACACAGTCAATTACTTTATAGTAACAGTCTGGAGCAAATTTAATGATATTGTCCTTCCAGGCTTTGTTCAGTCTGTTCTTGAACTGGTTTATTGTTTCCGCGGTTACCACATTTTCAGGCAAGTCATTTACTATTCGCTGGCTGAATGAACTTTTTCTTGTGTTTAGACAAAATTGTCTATTGAATATTTTTTGCTGATGACCCCTTGTTCTTGAATGAATAATATTGTCAGTGTTATATTTACTATAGGAATGAATGGCCTTTTTGTGGAATTTATCGGGGTATAAACTTGGGAAAGTCGCGGGAATACTGGACAAAGGCCGGAAGGCCTCGTCCAATATTCCCGCGACTTTTCCAAGTTTATATCCCCGATAAATTCCACAAAAAGGCCATTCATTCCTTATAATTCCAGCATTTGAAATAAATTCATCAAGAAAATGTGTTTATTTTGACAGACGGCAGCCATTTGTTTACATTGACAGCACTGACAGCGCACCTGTAGAAAGTAGTTCGGCGTGGGAGTTTACTGGGATATAAATTTTGGACAGAGTCTTGCTACGGGCCAATCAAATGTTAGGGAATTGTGTAAATATTTTTGTGCTGGAATTATTACTTGTTTGTCCTTTCATCTGCATCAAACTGCCTAGTAGGAGCACGCGAAAGGTTATTTAACAATCAGGCTTCGTCCTTACTGGTATGCCGATGGTTTTACATGGTTTGGCCTTTAACATACATTTTCGGCCTTCTGATACTTGAGTCAAATCCTGTTATACCTCGTTAAAAAGTAATAAGATTAGAGCTGATCATATTACTTCTGAGGTTGGAGCTATGTGACTTTGGTGTGGAATCTAATTTCAGGGCTGAATATATATTTTTCTCTAAATATTCAGTTCCGATTTTTGGAACTTCCCTCATTATGGACATGTTAAATACGGGACAGTCCAACCCGTCGGCCCGTCCTTAAAGGCCCTGAACGGCTCAGTATTACAATTTTCCGATTTTTTCAAACACAAAAACATGTTTGGCAACTGATTTAGTACACAAAACTAACATATACTGCCTAATAGATACATCTCAAATCTTGAGATTTACATCTTAATCGCAATGTGAAGACAAGAAAAACTTGTTTTGTGTACCACTCAGTGCAAAATGTCAATATTGACAATTTAATTTCCGTAACCCAACGGCTTCGGCTCGGAAGCGAGTCGATAAACTCCGGCTATCGGAATTCATCGGCTGCGAATCGGTGAGTTGAGGAGTTGACCGAGCGTCTATCGAAAAATCGATCAGGCTTTGAAACACGCACCTGCTGTTTGTTTATCAACAAATATTGATATTTTCATCGACTACAAACTCATTTTTGCACCAAAATGAATGCAAACAGTTTCAAGGTGTGTGTAAATAGAAACCTGTTGGATTTATGGAGGCCAAATTCGGCAACTTGAGCCGTATAGGGGCTTTAAATAGCTTTAAATACCAATAATCGATCAAACTAGCTATCCTAAGACTGTGTTGCGAATGTTTGCTGTATGATTGGAAGGGTTAAAATAATTGCTACCTTGCAGAGAATCGAGCACAACTGGCGGACGGGGCGGCACACACTACAGCGGATCCACTGTCGGAGCGAGACGAGTAAAGGTGTCTACTGCCTACAGTACGATGACAATCGCATTGTCAGCGGCCTCCGTGATAACACTATCAAGGTACTAGTTTGTGGTAGCACATTGTTTCATCTAAAGTATTTTACAAATTTAACAGTTTTTGAAAGCCATCATTATTTTCAGATTGTAAAATTAACTGAATGATGATTAACCCTTTCAACACCACAGACCTCTATAGAGACAATGTTTGCAAACAGTGGAGATCCAGATGAGCCGGCTCGTAACGAGCCGTCACATCAGGATCTCCACTGTTTGTTAATAATTTTAAACGTCGTACAGATTACAGTCGTTTCTGTCAAAATGTTCAGGGTTTATACGTGTACAAAGTGTTGTGCGTTGCGTATCCGTGGAGTTTCCGTTAGTTGCGTTTCAAACCGTGTGTCGTCTACGTGCAATACGTTTTCGGCCATGCATTGCGTTTCCCCACTCTTGCGCATGCGCGAAAGTCGAACAAACCGTGTTCAACGCATTGAGTTTCAAAAGCATGTAATCCGTATACAACGGTTGTAAACGTATACAACGCTAAGGTAAACCGTTTAAACGATTTAACGCTTTCTTTGACGAACGGTTACACGCTTCTACATGTACACAGCACCGTACAGATGAAACCGTGTTATACGTATAACACGTTTCCACGGGTTTTAACGCATTACACGTGTTGGTATGCCAACCGTGTATCGCGTAGAATGCGCATGCTCAGATCGTTCTTCGTGTGTGTATATATACTTCTAGACTCGCTGCAGGGCTTCTACAATTTTCATTTTTCCGGTTCTGGACCGATTAAAAAATTGCCAGTCGGCTGCTATTTCGCTATAAAGTTACCGGTTTTGACCACCAAGTAATTTATGAGTCATATCCGCGGGCCATATCCGTGTTAAACCAGTGTGCAGCTCGCTGTGTATTCAGTTTCTCTAAATATCGATTTTTCTTAACATACGCGTGGGACAGGTGCATAGCGGATTAGTGACTGAAATAGACTGGCTTCAGCGTAAAGATACGAGAGTTCCTAGACTCGCCATTTCTGATAATGTTAAAATAAAATAAAGAAACCATGCACTGTGTTTATCTGTGTTCGTAATATTTAACCCCAAGTACGGTAACTTGACACGGACTATCGGCCCGGGCTATTCCATATTGAGTTAGGAACTGTTACATTACGCTGTATTAGGGGTCATTTTTGTGTATATAAAATGTACATGTACGTAGGACTGCCGCAGATCCTGATGAGCCGGCTCACGTGATCTACAATTCGCAAACATTTTGATAAACGACAAGGTACATCTGTCGTGTTAAAAGCATGACTCGTTAGGCATCAGGGATTAGGGATCAATTGAAGTGCTAAATCACACTGGCGATGTACTTTGAACTCAATCTGAGGGTATGTATTCGCGTTATTTTAAAAGGGACGAAACAAGAACGCCTCGAAGCGATCGGGGCCGAACAGGTATTTGTGTTAAAACGTATAACCGTTGTACACGTTTCAACGCTTTCATATAGCTACCGCTTCCAGGTAAAGCGTTGTACACGTTTGAACTCTTTCAGCTCGCTACATATGTATACGCCAAAGCGTGTTATACGCGTTGAAGCTAATCGTATTACACGCTTTAAAACTAAACGGTTTGACAATGTGTATTACACGTGTACGAACCGTATTATACGTTTAAACAACGTATACAACGCTTTTGAACTAAACGGTTTGACAATGTGTATTACATGTGTACGAACCGTATTATACGTTTAAACAACTTATACAACGCTTTTAAACTAAACGGTTTGACAATGTGTATTACACGTGTACGAACCGTATTATACGTTTAAACAACGTATACAACGCTACAGCAAACCATTGCGTTCGCGTTGAGTTTGCAAGTGTTGTCTACGGTGGAACAAAAACGGAGACTGCACTGTACCCTTTTAGAAGAATGGGATAATTTGAATGAACAAAATTAATGAAATAGCGTGAAACATTGGCATGAAACATCCTATTAAGTTACTTGGTGTTGAAAGGGTTAATACTGTTAACCCTTTGAACCCGAAAGCCCGCTATATGCAAACAGTGCAGATCCAGATGAGCCGGCTCGTAACGAGCCGTCTCATCAGGATCTGCACTGTTTGAAAGTAATTTTCATATTTTTGAGAACAAAAAATATCCCCTTTTTATAAATGGAATAGTCTGAAACATTGGCATGGAACATCCTATTAAGTTACTTGGTGTTGAAAGGGTTAACACTATCAAGGTACTAGTGTGCAGTGTTATGCGTAAAGTGAGCCCAAGGGATATTTTCTGACCTCAAACTGCCTATGTCCCTTGAGGATACGCCATTTTGTTCGTGGAATATCCTAAATATTTTCTTTATATGTGCTCAGAAATATATGTCGGGACCACCATTTGAACCGTCTCATCGAGATGGTTCAAATGAGTGGTCACAACAGTGACAACAGACACTTTCTTTGAGAAATATATAAAAACTTTAATACCCGTAAATGTGTATCCGCATGTAATGGGTTAAAATATAAGAATCTCCCATTGACAATGGGTACGGGGCCGAAAACCTGAAATTATCTCCTTGGGGTCCGAGGTCCACCACTGAGTTTGTGATGGCACATTGTTTTTTCTTGCCTAAAGTATTTTATGTCTCTTATGGGAGTGTTTCTATCTTGGGCAATACACGATTATGTGTATTTCAGATTTGGGACAGAAACACGTTGGAGTGTGTACAGGTGTTGACGGGACACACGGGCTCCGTGTTGTGTCTACAGTACGACAACAATATCATCATCTCGGGGTCCAGTGATTCCACTGTCAGGTGCGTACATGGTTGTTGCTTTGATTCAATACAGACACTAGGGGCGGATCACAGAGTTTACATAGATCACAGTTTACCACCAGTTGGAGTCTGAATTTAAACAGGAAAGTGCATTTTGAAGAGCTCGAAAATAGGACAACCCCCTAGTTGCGCACGGTAACTTGCAATTACTCCCGTACCGTCGGTAGCTAGTTACGGACGGTACGGGAGTAGATTGCAACAGTTACCTTCGCAATTAGACTACCACCCCCCCCCCCACCCCCCCACCACCCCCCCCAAATGCTGGACCCCCCCCCCCTTGCAATTGTTGAATAGTGATGGGCACAATGGCTTTATTGTCAGGGTTCCAGTATTTGGGACCACTGGCCCATCCATATTTAATTTAAAATGTGGCCCGAGCCATACAAAATTATGGGTCTTTTTTCGCAGAAAAATGATCTATATTGTTATATATACACCTCATTTATGCCAGATTTTTATAATCCAATGAACATGTCTTGTTAAGCTTCAAATTATAAATCATGTTTAAAAAAATCCTGGATTGGCGAAAGTTTTAGTGTTTAGGTCCATTTCTCTGTGCGCCATCTAGAACCACCATACTGGTACAACTTCATAACCAGATGGTTCAGATGGCGGTCACAATATATACTTCCGGGGCCCGTTTCACTAAACTTCTTGCGACTAAAATGTTCGTAAGTGCAAATTCGGAATCGTTTGGAAATTTCAATTGATGCATTTACATTTATTGAGCATAGGCTGCCTATGCTCAATAAATGTAAATCCAATAATTGTAATAGAACACATTGTTAATGTGAAATTTCCAGACTATCATAAGTTTGCATTTACATTTTAGTTGTAAGAAGTTTAATGAAACGGCCCCCTGATGAGAGATATGTGTTTCCTAGAATAAATTGTGTCCGAATATTTGGGTTATTACGGTGTTATTCGTGTGGTATATTTGCTATGTTATTGTCTGTATTTTTCAGAGTTTGGGACGCGAGAACGGGAGAAATGTTAAACACCCTCATCCACCATTGTGAAGCTGTACTGCATCTGCGTTTCTGTGATGGAATTATGGTCACATGTTCAAAGGTAAATAATGTAACATGAATACATTACGCTGTATTAGGGGTCTCTTTCAACTGGAATGGACCTTGATATGTTAATTTTCCGACCAATCCAATCATCACAAAATGATTTCCAGACTAGCCCATTTATAAAAAGGGTGTGTTTTTCTCAAAAAATGTGACAATTTCTTGCAAAAGGTGCAGATCTTGGTGAGACGGCGGCTCGTTACGAGCCGGCTCATCTGGATCTACACAGTTTGCAAACATCACAAACAAAGAGATCTGTAGTGTTGAAAGAGTTAGACCTATTCCAGAGGACCGGAGGGTATGCATATCTTAATGGCTTTATTATGGTGAATACATGTACATTAAGGACTTGTGTCTTAACCCTACAGACCTCTCTAATACAGTGTTTGCACGCAGTATAGATCCAGATGAGCTGGCACGTACTGAACCGCCTCGTCAGGATCTACACTTTTTGAAAGTAATTAATATATGTGTTATTTCCGATCAGGAAGACAGAGCTCCAGATAAGTCTCGTGTCTAAAAAAAATCAATAATCCATTTGTAAAAGTAAAATACGCAATGATTTTCAAAATCATTGCGTATTTTACTTTTACAAATGGATTATTGATTTTTTTCATTACTAAATAGGGATCAAATGATAAAAATAATATAACACATTTAAACATTCCGTTAATTGATATTGTTTGCTTTTTGCAGCTCAACTAAGTGAATTTTCAACTTTATGACAGTATTTTCACTACTCGCTTTGAAAATAAATGCGTATTTTCACATTACTGTGAGTATTTTGTACGCCCACTTTTGATAATCAATGCATATTCAGCTAAAATAATTGCTTAAAATACGCCAATGCCCACTTTCTCTGGAGCTCTGAAACACATTAATAAATGGTTTCCCACAATGAAGACTGTCCCAATGTTTACAGTAGATGTACTTTATTGGAGCTCTGGGAAGACGCACTATAATCGGTGATAAATGACATAGAAGCCCATACAATTAGGTTTTCCGGGTGTCTGTTTTAGAGAGGGGTATAACATGGAAGTTGTAAGTTCAAGCCAAGAATTCAAGGCATGAAAAATAGTTGCATAATATTTCCATCCCACTGGTCTGTCACATGAGACTAAGCTGTGGTCCCGTCTCTATATGACCTTAGCTGTTGCTGGGACGTTCAGTTTCACTTTTTATACCCCCGCAACTAGTTGTGGTGGGGGGGGGGGGCGGATGTCAGGTTGTCCGTCCGTCCGTCCATCACTAAACTTAACATCACAGAAATATATTATAACTTCAATTTCCTTACATATTCGGGGGGTATTCCATAAGCCTCGCTTACTGACAAATCTAGTTTAGAGAGGTTCTTTTGTACTTTGCTATGAAGTTAGAAAAAGCAGACTAAAAATCAGAATATTCACATATTCAGAATGTCGTGTATACTGGATGATAATTACAGGACCGGTCAATAGCGGTGTGGGACATGCAGTCACATACAGAGATCAATCTCCGGCGCGTGTTGGTGGGTCATCGGGCGGCCGTCAACGTCGTAGACTTCGATGACAAATACATCGTATCAGCTTCAGGGGACAGAACTATTAAGGTAGGTGGTACGCCGTTCAAAATGCTGTATTTTCAAAAAAGAAATTCCGTGGATTTTTGGTGGACAGTTGATCTAGATGGAAATGCTTTCCGCAAGTTATCTACATTACTTTTTAAAGCAATTGGTATATGGTGCAGACAATATTTATTCCCTGAATATCATGTTTAATGGTTAGCTGCACTTGATCATGTCATAAAATAAAACTTATTTTAACCCTTAAACCGCTATCTTATTTTTTTTGTCGTCTGCTGTTTATTTTGCATTTTTATCATCAAAAACATGCTTTGACAGCACTTTAGAATAATTTATAACATGCTTTGACAGCACTTCAGAATCATTTCCATTGGAAATGATTCTGAATTGCGGTCAAACCATGTTTTTATTGAGAAATAAGGCAAGATATAAAAGCAACAGCAGACAACAATTGTTGTGAGTAGCGGTCTAAGGGTTAAACATTTTAACTTATTTTTATACACCATAGGAACAAGTTTGTCTGGATGACAAAATGGAAAAATAGTTGATCTGCTGCCACATTTCTGTGGCCTGATCACAATCTATTTTGTTTCACTAACAACACTGACCAATACTGACCATGATCATACTGCAGATGCGCAGGCTGATCTGGGTCTACACTGATCGCAAATATCATATAAAGCCTATTTCTACAGTCACTGATGCATACAACCCTATTATGAAAGATTATCGAACATCGTTTGCCATTCTACACTGGTTGCAAATGCCATAAGCCCTATTTCTTCAGTCACATTATCATATGACCTTGTTGTTAAACTCGGATCAATTAATCTGTTCGACAGGTGTGGAGTACGTCTACATGTGAGTTTGTGCGGACCCTGAACGGCCATAAGCGAGGAATCGCATGCCTCCAGTACAGGGATAGACTCGTCGTTAGCGGCAGCTCAGACAACACAATTAGGTCAGTCGCATTTCATAGCCTATAACGAGTTTAGACCAATCAATGAAGTCGGAAATAATATTGGGGTGGGTAGCATGTAGAGAGATTCTTCTGAACGTTGCACTCTCCTACTCGCCAATGGCAAATTGAAATCAAGTTGTGTAACTTGTGGTCTTTCGTGTGGTTTACAAATGTCACTCGCCAAAAAGAGGCTCAAATCTGGGACCCGTTTCACTAAACTTTGTACGACTAAGATGTTCGTATGTGCAAATTTAGGATCGTCTGGAAAATTCAATTGGTGGATTTACATTTATTGAGCATATGCTGCATATGCAGCATATGCTCAATAAATGTAAATCCAACAATTGTTTACAAGAAAACCTTGTTAATGTGAAATCATAATTTTTCACTCACAAACATTTTAGTCGTACAATGTTTAGTGAAACGGCCTCCTGTTGATTAGGCAAGTGCTATGTTTTTTTGTTTCTTACCATGGTAATTATAAGAATAGATCGTAGTATAAGTTGTGATCTCATTTGAAACGTGCCAATGATGTGATTAAATTATGTCATCACATTAAGTGCTATCTCCAAATGAGGTTGATTGCATTTTCAGTCAAAGGTAAGTGGCAATATCTGTGGTTTGCTGGCAAAATAAACATTCATTCACCATTAATGATCATACTTTATAATCTGTCAAAACTATTATTTGTTCTAATGACACATTTAATTACTGTCAAACTTGCATTAAGCGACCACCCAAGGGAGACACCAAAAATGGTCGCTGAGAACAATGGTCTCTTAACACAAAAACGAAAAAAATATGGAAATCCGGGTACTGGTATGTCCGGTTACTAGTATATTCGGAATCACCAAATCACGAATATTAAACATTAACATAGAAATAAATACATTAAAATACTACCGGTAATGTTTACTGTGCACTTTTCTGAATTATTCAGGCTTTATTTTAATCAAAATAGACGAAAGAATATGAATGGTATTGCGAAATAAAATTGCCCAGCTGAAATCGCAAAGAGGCAGTAGTGACTGCGATATAAGTGCGATCACTTTTGTCCCGGTGAATCTTACAAGTCGTTGACTGACAACCAAACAAACTGATAGAATAATGATTTATTAACGAAGTGTTCGGTATATACCAGTATCATTACGCGTCAAGAAAATAAATTGAAATGGGTAAAATAAAAATGTGTGTGTATTCTGTACACAACGATAACAAATATTTGTTTTGAAATACGCAGATGTTTTCCCATGTGCTAAGCGACCAGTCCTGTTGTTCCCATGTGCTAAGCGACAATGAGTTAATTCCCTTTAGTAATCACCGAATCAGAACGAGGTTTCAGGTCAGTAATCATAAAGAATGCACCATTCACACTTTGACAGTGACAGGGGATTTGTTTCCTTTGTCAAACGCTTGAGGCTAATTTCACCTTGAGAAAGTGATATCCTATAAATTAATGGTCGTTTAATACAAACAAACTTTGCTGTCAGTTACAAAATATTTGACCGCTGATCGCATTAAGGAAAAGCCGTTTAATACACTGTCATTATATAGGCCAAATGGTCGGTGGAAATTGAAAGTGGTTGCATGAGACAAAATGGGCATGTACCTTTAAAGCCATTCACTTTCACTTTTCCTAATCGATTGGCCCTCAACTTTAATACTGGACTTTGCATAATTTCAAAATTTAAAGATTTTCTTGAAAGACTTTTTCACAATATCTGATGGTACTCAAGATTGCCATTGATCGGACGTAAAACACAAATGTACCAATGCAGAATAGTCTTGGCTCATTATCGGACTGTAGGAGCGCGCTAGCACATTCGGGAGCTCGTTTGACCACAAATACCATAATCCCCATTTCTCCAGTGACAGCCACAAACCAATCCCTTCTTGGAGAGGATTTCAATTATATGTATTTGCTTTCAAACCAATCCAAATTACCATTATGTACATGCCTGTTTGCAAATACAGTCCTCTAAGTAACTGGAATAGACTATGATAAGTTCATTTAAGAAGGGAGTGTGTTTTTGTCGTTCTGAACAATATGAAAATTACTTGCAAAAAGTGCAGATCCTGATGAAACGGCTCGTTACGAGCCGACTCATCTGGATCTGCACTGTTTGCAAACACAACTAAAGAGGTCTGTAGTGTTGAACGGGTTGAACCAAATCAAGCTTTCGACTTACCCAACCATTTTTGTCGAGCCCGCTTGCGGAAAGCGAGACATAGTGCTCACAATGATGTCCGGGTGTCCATCCGAAATATGCGTTAAATTTTTTAAAAATACCATCAAATGCCTCGGCGGGCTTGACATGCGGGCTGCGGCTATCTGGTGTTAATCAATCAATTGATTATCCCCATTGACAGATTATGGGACATCGAGTGTGGAGCATGCCTGCGAGTGTTGGAAGGCCACGAGGAACTCGTCCGCTGTATCCGCTTCGACAACAAGAGGATAGTCAGCGGTGCATACGATGGGTAGGTTTTCTGTGGTCATTGCGAAATAAGGTTTCTGCTGGGGAAAATAACAAAAATCGCCACTTCACAAAAAATAAAACAATTGGTGATTTTTTTTTCGAAAATTGTAATTTTCTATCGCCAGTTGTTTATTTTTATCACCAATTGCGAAAGTGGCGATCGCCAGCGGAATCCCTGGGGCCCGTTTCACTAAACTTTGTATGATAAAAATGTTCGTACAAAGATTTGTAGGAATTTACTTTACACACTCATTTAGTTGGTTGAAGCTACCAAATTGCGTCAACATGTACAGTTCAATAATTCCAGCACAAAAATATTTACACAATTCCCTAACATTTGATTGGTCAGTAGCAAGTCTCTGTCCAAAATTTATATCCCAGTAAACTCCCACGGCGAACTCCTTTCCGTAACCGTGAGGCGCAGTTAAAATAATTCTTAAGAAAACGGAAAATAAACACATTTTCTTGATGAATTTATTTCAAATGCTGGAATTATAAGGAATGAATGGCCTTTTTGTGGAATTTATCGGGGATATAAACTTGGAAAAGTCGCGGGAATACTGGACGAGGCCTTAAAAAATTACATTTTGATTTTTTTTTCAGAATTTTTTTTTGTTCAGAATTGCATTTTTTATCGCTTCGTCCAGTATTCCCGCGACTTTTCCAAGTTTATGCCCCGATAAATTTAAAAAAAAGGCCATTCATTCCTATAATACATTGATTATACTCACTACGCATTTGCAAACATTGGCTGTCTGCGAAAATAAACTTTTAGTCGTACCAGAGCTCCAGATAAGCTGCGTATTTGCTTAAATACCCATTTAAATTGCCAAAAACACAATTGAAATATGAAGTGGCGAGTATAAAAAAGGAATACAAATTTTGTGGTACCTTTATCATGCTGCAGTAAACAATAAACGGACCACACATATAGCATATTTTTCTTATTTTCCATGAAAACACATCTTGGTATTTCATTAGAATTGTCTCCAAGGAAATGCCAAGACATGTTTTCATTTCGAAGAAATAATTGCTGTCTGTTGATGTGTAAACAGTAGTGTGATTTTATTTTCCCAATTAAAATTTTGAAATTCCCAATTGTTTCAGAAATGATGGAGTGACAATACTCAATTACTAATTCCTTATTTGGAGCGCTGTTGTACAAAGTTCAGTGATACGGGATTTTCAGGATTCATGGACTTCATTTTCCTTGTCACAGCCACAGATTGAAATAACGGACTGAGGTCTATAAATACATTAAATATACATAAAAGCATTAATAAAGTGAAGAAAAAAATAAGATAACAAAAATCTTTATTTTTAGCTTATTTTCTTCTTCACTTATTAATGCTTTTAGGTATATTTAATGTATTTATAGACCTTGGTCCATTACTTCAACCAGTTTAAATCCCAGTTAAGCAATCAATCTACAAATGGATAAGAAATCTAACTTCATCAAGAAAGAAGATGTTTTGTACTCTCTTAACTCATTGAAGTTTATACACACAATACTTTATATTGAACAAAACTATGATTATTTTTTTTTATTATCCCCTCGCCGATAGGCCAGAGGTTATATAGCGTTAGTCAGAGGTTATATAGCAATTAGTCAGAGGTTATGTAGCAATTAGTCAGAGGTTATATAGCGTTAGTCAGAGGTTATATAGCAATTAGTCAGAGGTTATATAGCGTTAGTCAGAGGTTATATAGCGTTAGTCAGAGGTTATGTAGCGTTAGTCGATGTTTTTGTGTACGTACGTACGTACGTTAGTAACACCTTTCATTTGTCAATAACTTATGCACAGCTTCACCGATTTTAATAATATTTGGCCACAAAATGTGTTATGTGTTGGTGCTTTGTTTTGCATACGACCCACACATGACCACCCATGGTTAAAGTCACTGAGGACTTAGTTCACCTTGTTTGTTATAGAGTGTTGTTTTTTTTTGTTATCAAGGTTGCCAGCGAGGGGATTAGCTTAGTGATAACGATGCTCTTGTTTCATCATAAAAGTACATGTTGTTACCACTTATACATTTTTGGTAACAACATATACTTTCAAACAGAACTAGAGACAATAGTGGAATTTTTTTATTCTACTGTAATTGTAATTATTTAATTATTTAATTAGTTAATCAAATATTTTTATGTTTAATTTCAGGAAAATTAAAGTGTGGGATCTCGCTGCTTCATTAGACCCCCGAGCTCCAGCGGGCAGTCTCTGTATCAGAACACTCGTGGTACGTATACGATCATGGTGTTGTTGCCAATGGGTATTTTAACATTAACCCTTTGACCGCTACTCACAATTGCCGTCTGCTGTTGCTTTTATATATTGCCTCATTTCTCAATAAAAACATGGTTTGACAGCATTTCAGAATCCAATGGAAATGATTCTGAAGTGCTGTCAAAGCATGTTGTAAATTATTCTAGTGCTGTCTGTTTTTGATGATAAAAATGTAAAATAGAAAATAAACAGCAGACGACAAAAAAAATAAGATAGCGGTCTAAGGGTTAACCGTTTCACCCCTAACTGGAATGGATTTTGATGTTAATTTTGCATTCAATTCAATCATCACAAAATGATTCCAAAATGATTTTCAGACCAGTCCATTTGACAAGATGGTGTTTTTATTCTCAAAAATATGAAAATTACTAGCAAAAAGATCCTGATGATTGGCCGGCTCATCTGGATCTATACTGTTTGCCAATTCCACTGTACAGGTTTGTAGTGTTGAAAGCGTTAATGACGAATCACAAATTCCCTCATCATACATACTACGAAGAGGCATATATCATTTTTGTACGGTCCACCATCCGTCATAGGGGTGCCATCCTTCCGTTTTTCAGTACCGTTCGCGTTATAACAGGGTTCGTACAGATTTGAAAAGTACTTGAATTCTCAGTGATAAATGAAAAGTACTTATTTTCTGAAAATCAGCTTGAAAAGTGCTTGAATTGAATTTTAGTACTTGAAAAGTGCTTAAGAAAATGCCTTCATGCTTAAAAAGTACTTGAATTTTAATAGAAAAAAAGTTAATCGCTAAAATTCGATGTTCGATGGGTCGAGTGTAAATTGTGCAGCGCTGATCGGTATTGGAAACTGCATGTTAAACTATGCGTGGTATCGGCAAAACCGTGCGCGGTTCTGGTTTTAAACTGGTCCAATATGAGCCTCGTTCTGAATGGTTAATGGCGACGTGCGTGAACGCTACACTGCGTTTTCACAATGGGGAAAAATGTATTCAACCGTATCTGGATAAGCCGCTTTAAGTGGGTTAAAGAAGCGATAGGCACAAAGCCTATTGTACTGTATGTCGGAAAGAAATTGATATTGTGCTTGAAAAAATAATAATTGTACTTGAAAAGTGCTTGAAAAGTGCTTGAATTTTATCATGTCATGTCTGTACGAACCCTGTATAATTTGTGGATAAGTATTACCATCATAAGTTGGATTGCGGCCAAATTTCTTATGCTTGTCATCATCCAACTTTTCATTCTATAGCTCGGTGCTCCAGATAAGGAATTAGTAATTGAGTATTATTTACACATCAACAGGCAGCAATTATTGAATTGGTTGCTTTGAAATGAAAACATGTCTTGGCATTTCATTAGACTTGGAGACAATTCTAATGAAATGCCAAGATGTGTTTTCATGGAAAATAAGAAAACTATGCTATATTTGTGGTCTATTTATTCTTTTCTGCAGCATGATAAATGTACCACACATTTTGTATTGCTTTTTGATACTCGCTACGTCTGATTTCAATTGGGTTTTTTGACAATTTTAATTGGGTATTTAAGCAAATACGCAGCTTATCTGGCGCTCTGATAACTGGTAACTATACCCAAGGTCATATGTCTTGGAAGTTTGCTTTTAAGTTTTTGTTATAAAATGTGTGATTTATCTTGTTTAACAACTGTAGAAACCCATTCCATAAGTGAATCCGCTTCATGAGTAGCTATACTTCTCCTGTAACAAATACAATGTACCCCTCATTTTTTAATCAGGAACACAATGAGTATAACCATGTTAACCAACCATGCAACTCCATTCAATAAAGCAATCAGTTTGATTTGGCGGTAGATTATTAATCCTATGACAAATTTTCCTTCTTATTGTTTTTTGAATCGGGAACACAATGTGTTCTGACTATAACCATGTTAACCAACCATACAACTCCATTCAATAAAACAATCAGTTTGATTTGGTGGTAGATTATTAATCCTATAACAAATAATACTTTTTTATTGTTACATAGGGTACATGTGTATCCATATGTATTGCGATCGAGCGGGATCATTTGGCCCGCCCACGACCCCCCGTGGTGCGGACGCCTGTGATTGACAACTTAGAATCGCGTCGGACAGTTAGCCACGCCCCAGATCCCCTCGATGGGCACGTCCGTAGTGATATCTTGGAATAACCATAACAACAAAATGCATTGTGTTACTAAACGTTTAACTGGCATACGCAACCACTAATTGAAAATAATATTATGAAAAACTTGCACTGCACAATATCAACAACGGTTGTTCTACGTACAAAAATACATCGGATTATTTTGTTGCGCGTGATTTGCCCCCATTTGCAGCACAAATCGTGCGGTCATCGCTAAATTTAGTAACAGAGTTAACTCCCCTCCGAATACTCTCCGAAACTGATGTTTAATCCTCATTCTCTCTCTCTATCGATGGATCTACAGTGGATTTTAGTGACATTCCTGAATTCGGCCTGATTGACATTTGTCTATGGTGGCCAATATACGCCAACATGAGTGTCAATTCTACGTTCATGGAAGGGGGTCAATAAGTCAGTATTTAAGGTGATAACTTACAGTCAGGGAACACATTAATGACAGTATAACACTGCAAGTACTGAAATACGACAAAAAAAATCTAACAAGTTTCTAAACGTTACAAGTGCCCGCTATACAGATATAATCATTTAGTAATATTTATTTTACTGATAGTGACACGCGCGGTGGTATCAGGCTATGTTCATATGCAAATGAGGCATGATATGTTTTAATTATTTATACTAAAGAAATGCGTCACCTGAAAAAATAATATTTTCAACAGATTTTAAAGTATGATCATTGCACATCATAAAATAAATACAGAGATTAAAGAGTAATGTCCGTTAACATTTTAAGCAAACACGGTTATCGCCCCTCATATCAGTGTGTAAATTTACGTCTGATATAACATGTATAATAATGCCAATCAGTACGTGGGATAATGGTGCATGAATGTTTATTTTGCCAGGAAATGTCTCAGATGATGTCTCTGATGTAAAGAACATTTTGTACCTACTGAGTGGGCATGTACCTTTAAGGGTTAATGAAACTGTAACACCAGCAATCAATCAAGCAATCAATCTAGTTTAATCTTGTAGTACCCTATGTTCAGTACTTTCAGTACTTTGATTTTTTGAAACAGCAACATGATGTGATATGACTTCGTTTTAAAGTCACTCTTTTTATTAAATTTTCGACCACATGTGGTCGAAAATTTAATAAAGAGAGTGAATTTAAAACAATGTGTATTAAATGTGCTTCCCTTCGGAGGTTATTGGAAATTACTATTGATGTGATATAAATTTGTCTTAAAACCCATTTCAATAAATTGATCAGTTTGATGAATATGTAGACTGTAACAATTACTCCCATTATGTATTCTTGAATCAGGAACACTCGGGCCGCGTATTCCGGCTGCAGTTTGACGAGTTCCAGATCGTGAGCAGTTCGCACGACGACACGATCCTCCTCTGGGACTTTCTCAACGTTCCCGTACCGGAGGGCTCAACTCGATCTCCATCTCGCACATACACATACGTCACAAAATGAGAGCCATCACTGCTGATGATTCAAGTGTAACGTTCGAAACTCTGTACCAAAGTGATCTGCCGGCTCGGCATGCACGATGTGTTGAGCCTAAATTTAGCAGCGCAATTTAAGCATGTACGATGTGTTGACCCTAAATCTATCGGTGCATTTTAGGCATACACGATATGTTGACTCTAAATTTATCGGTGCAATTTAGGCATGCACGGTGTGTTGAGCCTAAATTTATCAACGCAATTCGACAGTGCTAAGCTGGCTAGATAAGTTGGCGTGTGAATGTCAATGCTAGTGGCTTTTTGGATTATCTACACAGTGCATGGACCATGTATAGAGCTGGCTAGTTCATTGGTTTACATCTGATCGTCTTTGAGATGACTTGCTTTATCGCTTCGGCGATATTCTCCAAAGATTTTGAAATTCGGTGTTTTTTTTCCAATGAATATTATAACATGTTGGGAGAAAGTCAGATTGGTCGTGCGGTAAGTGGTATTTTCTCATCAAAAGGTTGATTCTTAAATAGTTTCATGTCTGACAAGGGGAACATTGCAATTTGTGGCTGTGGCTGGAGAAATGGGGCTTACGGCATTTGCGATCAGTGTAGTCCCAGATCAGCCTGCGCATCCACACAGTCTGATCAGGGTCTGCACTGTTTGCCATTCACTTAGTCAAACAGCCGTCATGCCCCTATCAAGCAGTAAAGATATTCATCAACCTGTGATTAGAAGCGAGACTGGCCACAAATGCCATAAGTCCTATTTCTCCAATCACAGCCACATTTACGTTTGTGACCATTGTATAACCTGATCCTCTTGCACATTTCATGGTAGGATTGGGATTTAATTTTTTCACTAACCGCAGTTACATCATTGTCGAATGGCGAATAGCGTAGGGCCTGATCAGACTGACCTGGGGCTACCCTGGGCCTAGTTGCTCAAAATCTCTGTTAGCTTAACAGTGTTAAGGATTTAACAGTCTGTTAAGCTATTAAACAGCTTTCATGCAACCAAGCCCTGGCGCCCGTTTCACTAAGTTTTTTACGATAAAAAAGTGTTTAAGATGATTTTTATCGGTGTGTTTTTCTCATGAACCTGTTTCGAGAATGCTGCCATTTTCTGCCTATATGTACAGTTCACTAAGTGTGAACATATCAACTAAAGATTGCAAATACACGTATCCCTATTCAGTGCTAATGTTTTTGTACATTTCAATTTCGTACAAACTAAGATTCTTAATCAAACGAGTTTAGAGAAACGGGTCCCCAGGGGCCCGTTTCACTAAACGTCGTACAATTAAAATGTTTGTAAGAGCAAATTTAGAATCGTCTGGAAATTTCAATTGATGGATTTACATTTATTGAGCATAGGCTGCATATGAGCATAGGCTGCATATGCAGCCTATGCTCAATAAATGTAAATTCAATAACTGTTTATAAGAAAACGTCATAATTTTGCTCTTACGAACCTTTTAGTCGTACTAAGTGAAACGGGACCCAGGTCTCTAATGACCTGATATCCCTTCTGTCGGCTGTCGGTCAAATTTGTCTACTCTCGTTCTGGCAAGTCACATAGACTTTGTATTCCATTCATCTTACCAGGGCTCCAGATAAGCTTTGTGTCTAAAGAGTATTGTACCTCCTGATTTGAAATTCAATGTGTATTTTATTTTTACAAATGGATTTTTGATTTTCTTTATTAAATAGGGAACAAATGGTCAACAAATTTAAAAATTTACTATAAAATTTGAGCTGCAAAAAGCAAACACTGCTTGCTTTTTGCAGCTCGACTATTAAAGTAAATTTTCAATTTTAATTACAGTATTTTCACTACTCAATTTGAAAATCAATGCATATTTTCAGATTGCTGTGAGCATTTTGTACTCCCACTTTCGATAATCAATGCGTATTCAGAAAAAAATAAGTACATAAAATACGCCAATACGCACCTTATCTGGGGCTCTGTCTTACTGTTAATTACGTAAATCCAATTGGACGAAGTAGAAACGTGTTTCGGGAATTAAATACTATTTTATTATTATTATTGTGGGTGGTGGTCGCGCGAATGAAACGGCGTAAATTAACGGTATGGGTTCCTCCTTATAGGAATCGCTATTTGCCTGGTTTGGCCCTCCGATACGTTTTTATCTTTGGCTCTTTTGTTACCTGGGAGTTGAATTGGGTTATTGCCCATTATAAAAGTAGTAAGATTATTACTTATCCTACTGCTTTTGGGAGGGGCCAAGTGATTCTGGTGTGGCGAGGACCTGGCATCGGATCAGGATTATTCTGATTTCAGGGCTGAATATATAGTTTTGTTATTGTAAATATTCATTTCTGATTTGGGATTTCCCCCCATTTGTACATGTACTTGAACATGTACATGTACTTGTACAGGTAATATATGGAATTTAGTACTAAACCCATTGACCTGGCCTTAAATGACCTTAGCTGTTGATAGGCCGTTAAACCCCAACAAACAAACAAACATTTATTATTATTACTTGACATGCTCAAGTTCATGGTGCCATTATTTAATTGCTTACGATAGTTGATTTATATTTAAACGGTGGTTCATTAACACTGTAAAACTTGATAACTTTGCTCCGCTCACATAGCTCTCAAAGTCCTTGCATTGCATTTTGACAGAGGTCTGCGATTGGTTCTGTGATTGTATATTCCGCAGTCATTCCATGCCAAATTGATTTGTAAAAAAATCGAAACATTTCCTTTGAATTACTTCATTCCTTATCACTAATTTTTCAAGCCAATTCCCACCCTTAAATATAAGCCACTTATTTATTAATATTTGTTTATGTGGCTGGAAAAATGTGGCTTATAACAGTCAAACCTCTCTAAGCCGAAAACAGAGAGAAGTTACTTGTGCTTAATTTGGATATATTTCGTGTCCATGTATCTCCGAATATAATGTCTGTTCATGATCGCATAGCACCCACGCGTGTCTTGAAGTAGCTATATATACATGTTTCACAGTGGAGCCTCTCTAAACCGGACACCCTGGGATGTTCCCAGGGTGTCCGGTTTAGAGAAGTTCCACTGTGCTCGATTGATTCAGTGCTCTATTTGTTCTATAAGTTTTAAGAATAAGCTGAAAATGTGTTGCTTACAGCGGCACAGATTGATTTCCAATTGCATGTCCGACACGGACACAATAAAGTAATTCTTGTAATATTTCATGTTTCTCAATGCCCTACTATTCAGTGGATACCAATCTGCAGTAGAATTTTTTTTTCATCAGTCCATGACTATGAGTGGCAAGTGTATGACCATTTTTAGCTCACCTGAGGGAAGCTCCTGTGAGCTATTGTTACCGCAATGTGTCCGGCGTCCGTGAACATTTTCAAACGTCTTCTCCTCGGTAATCATTGGGCCTATAGTCAACAAACTTCATGGTCATGGTCGTTGGGTAGGGGGATTACAAAATTGTTAAAATTGCGTCATTACGTAATCCAAGATGGCCTCCGTCTAAAAATAGCACAATTTCTTCAAAAAATCTTCTTCTCAAGAACCGCCAACCGGATTTCGACAAAACTTGGTAGGAATGATCGATGTACAATTCTCTTTCAAAGTTGTTAAAATGGTGACCCCGGGGTCAAAAATGGGCGTGGCCCGTGGGGTCAAATTTTATTTTTGACCGAATATGGTCATGTCATATCAAATCGAAGGTATCAACGAGGCGATCACTCTGGTGCATTTTTTGTCGAAATCGGATGGTTATGTCATCCAAGATGGCCGCCGAAAGGTCAAAAGGTTCTTTTATTAGAGATTTCAAAATTCTTCTTCACATGAACCGCTAGCCCCATGGAAGCCAAACTTAAAAGTTATGGTCCATGGGTGAAGCCTTTACAGATTTGTTAAAATGGAGGTCGTCGCTTATCCAAGATGGCCGCCATCTAAAAATAGCACAAATTATTAAAAAATCTTCTCATGAACCGCCAGCCGGATTTCGACGGAACTTGGTAGAAATGATCGACGTAGAATGCTCTTTCAAAGGTGTTAAAATGGTGACCCCTGGGTCAAAAATGGGCATGGCCCATGGGGTCAAATTTTATATTTGACCAAATATGCTCATGTCATATATCAAATTGAAGGTATCGATGAGGCAATTGCTCTGGTGCAATATTTGTCGGAATCGGATGATTATGTCATCCATGATGGCCTCCAAAAGGTCCATTTATTCGAGATTTTTAACGTCTTTTTCTCAGGAACCACATGGCCGATGGTGGCCAAACTTCATAGTAATTTAAGATCCTTGGGTGAAGCATTTTCAGATTTGGTAAAATGAGAATCATCGCTTAATCCAAGATGACCGCCATCTAAAAATAGCACAATTTTTTAAAAACACAACTCCATTTCATATTCTCCTCTGGTGTTCATGGAGTCAGGTGAGCGAATTAGGGCCATCATATTTTTCCATTTTTCTCATCAAAAACTTGGTTTGACAGCACTTTAGAATCATTTCCAATGGAAATGATTCAAAAATGCTTCCAAACCATGTTTTTACTGAGATAAAAGACAAAATATGAATTATCAGCAGACGACTATTTTCGGTTCCCGCATTCTAAGGGTTAAGCATGACTGGAAACTGAAGAGATTTCATGCCGACAGTCTGAATTTGTATGATGACATATACATAGTACATTTACAATTGAATATATCCACCTCGTCTTCCTTATTATTCTACATGTATAATTCGAGACCAGTCGTGTACTTTTGTACCTAGCAGATTGATGTGTGATATCTGATGAAAAATATTTACAAATGTTTTGATCTTTTCGTAAATGACGTCGAAAGTTGACAAAAAATGTTTAAAGCTGTGAATATTTCGTCACCTTCCGACGTGATTATCACTCACTGTTTTCATGAAAATAGCTTGGGTTACAATATTGCATGGCTCGTCTCCTTACAGGTGACTAAAAACGGCATGTAAGTGTCGTTTATAGTTTAAGTGCAAGGTCCAGCGCTCCAGTTAAGGTGTGTAATTTGTTCATTTTGTGGTGAAATTTTTATTATTTCTTCTCCAAAAATGGCAAGTTGGGAGTCCTTTAGAATCGTCTCATTGAGACGATTCTAAAGCACTCCCAACATGCCATTTTTGATATTGAAATAAGAAATTTGTTCCCAAATTACTCACCTTACCTGGAGCTCTGAAGGTCGGGAAGTAGTAAAACATATTCATTTTTCAAACCTGCTAAAATGATGGAAATCGGTACCTTACTATAACAAGTCGCGTTGAATATGTGTAAACATACATCATTCAACGTCACCGTGCCATTTACCCAGTTAAAAAGTACATTGTGCATGTGATATAGCACTAGTTTTTCGGCCAACCCGCCGCACAAAAAGTCGCCGAATCAACGTCCCCTGAAAATATTAATATACACAGATGGCAGGCTTTTCACCTGAACATTCAGTCTCCCAGAACATTGTCCAGGCTGTATCTACATCAACTACGTAGATTAATCCATCTAGAATGAAATTTGCACCATTCCAACCTCGTGCCTAATAATTGTCAATAAATCTGCGAAGAAACCTGTAGTTTTGAAAAGAAATTGGCCGTCATTATGACAGCAAGACTCGCGTGACGTGACGTCATTTACAGAAAGAGCCAATCGGAACACGTTTTGCAGTTCTAGGGGACCATCGATTTCTGCAACTTTTTGTGGTGAAGACTATGAACACAAACAGTGCTGTTTACAGACACTAAGTATTTTTTAGCCCGCTGAACGGCACTGTGACGCTGAACGATTTGACAAATATTCAACGTCAAATCCCAAGATAAAATAACAATTTCTATCATTTAAACAGGTTTGAAAAAGGCGTGCGTTTCACCGCCGCGTTGCTGACCTTTTAATTTATATTAGAAACTAGATAATTAGGTGGTATTTTATGTTATGGTATCTATGCTCTCATATACTATCAAAGATTGACTAACTGGTCTTGGACAGTCGCATGGTCTGAGATCACCAAATGTTAAGAATGTCAGACTGGCAATTTGTCCGTCACTAATTCTCGTGTCGTATTATGATAATTGTGGCTGTGACTGGAGAAATGGGGCTTATGGGCTTTGCGACCAGTGTAGATCCAGATCAGCCTGTGCATCCGCAGTCTGATCAGGGTCTGCACTGTTCGCCATTTCTTCAATGAAACACCCGTCATGCTTCTAACAAGCAATATAGATCGTTGTCAGGCTACAGGAGATGGCAATTTGATCACAATCTGTAGCCGTAATCACCAACATTGCAAAGTATACTTATCTAGCAAAGTATACTTTGAGGGAGAAATTTTCAATTTAAGGATAAATTTATTAATTTTTATTATATTGAATTTATTACATTATCACAGCCAATGAGGCTGTGATAATGTAATAAATTCAGTATAATAATTCTGCATACTTTTAATCATCAGATATATGCAGTCGTTAGTTCTATATGAAAAATGCATTTCGGGAAAAATAAATGATTACTCCCTCAAAGTGGGTGGTGGTCGGGCGAACAAGACGGCGTAAATTAACGGTAGAGGTTCCTCCTTATAAGAATCACAATTTGCCTGGTTTGACCCTCGGGTACGTTTTGATCTTTGGCTCTTTTGTTACCTGGGAGTTGAATTGGGTTATTGCCCATTATAAAAGTAGTAAGATTATTACTGATCCTACTGCTTTTCGGAGGCGGCCAAGTGATTCTGGTGTGGCGAGGACCTGGCATCCGATATCAGGATTATTCTGATTTCAGGGCTGAATATATAGTTTTTTTATTGTAAATATTCAGTTCTGATTTTGGGATTCCCCCCCCCCATTTGTACATGTATGTACTTGTACAGGTAATATATGGAATTTAGTACTAAACCCATTGACCCGTCCTTAAATGACCTTAGCTGTTGATAGGCCGTCAAACCCCAACAAACAAACAAACAACACTGAATTTATTACATTATCACGGCCATTGTGGCTGTGATAATGTAATAAATTCAGTATAATAATTCTGCATACTTTTAATCATCAAATATATATGCAGTCTGTAGTTCTATATGAAATAATGCATTTCGGGAAAAATAAATGATTGCTCCCTCAAATTATACTTTGCTAGATAAGTATACTTTGCAATTTTGATGAAATCCGCTACTGGTCACAAATCCCATAAGCCCCATTTCTCTATACAGCCACACATACTTGCAAACTATGTGTCATGCTTGCCACCTGCTCCAAGGATGAAACAGTGACTGTAAATCGGGCATTATAAGTGAATGCACTCGATCATGATACTAAACAGACGCAAAAAAACATCATTCTTTGTCATACCGCAGATAAGTTTCTCGGCTTTTGATTGGCTAGCTTGCCTGTTCATATATATTATATGACCTGCCAAGGCCGTCGGACATACAGGAATTGCGATTCCCCTACGGCGTCTCGCGTCCAATGAAGACACATTTTGCAAGCGTCTACCGATTGCGAATTGTATTCCTCACTAAACACAATAAAACCCCGAATTAATCAATACAAGTAACAAATTGTACTCAAAACCAGTATTTTTTTGTTTATTTTTCCATAAATATTCTTCGCTCATCAAAATATGATCGAAAAATTAGCCAAAATAACAAAAATTGCTTTTCAAATCTCAACACGCTTGCCTTCGTGACACGGCTATATTTAGGTCACAAACTATGGGTTCCACGCACGAAACCGCGGCGTAGCAATGACAGCGAATGTTTGTGAACCAGTCGCATTATTCTAGAGGCGCCAAAGGGAGAGCAGATCGATAGAGCAGTGGAATATAAATTAAATTACACGATATAAAAAAACTGTCATAAAGTCGTTTTCGATGGATTTCTTACTCCATATTTAGTTTGTTTTCGTTTAATAAAAAAACAAAATGTTCATTTACGCCTTTATATTAAGACTGACGGTAGAAAATCGAATCTCGGATTATTTTTCTTCCTGAAAAAACGCAAAGATCAAAAGAAGAGATATGTTTATACGGCCAAATACAGGATCTGCGGTATGACAAATACGTTATTGTGAATAATAACTTGTAGTATTAAGGATTCGTATGTACTTTTCTATGACAACCTTTAATAATAGTATTCACATGACAGCTTTGCACTATTCGTAAGTATATTTACAGCTATTCGTTCTTATAAGATGTGATTGTGGTTTCGTTGTTTATATCTATGTGTCACTAGACATTAAATTTTTCACCTACTTTCACATTTTTCTCATTTTGTGTAATCTAAAGCACATTTGTGCTTCGTGTCGTGGCAAAATTGGGTTAATTGCCAGTATGCAGGCAATATGAATATTAACTAGTTGCGAATAAGTAACTCTGCGAACAAGTAACTAGTTGCGAATAAGTAACTGCAAATAAGTAACTAGTTGCGAATAAGTAACTAGTTGCGAATAAGTAACTCTGCAAATAAGTAACTAGTTGCGAATAAGTAACTCTGCAACTCTATCGATGCATAGCACTTACGACCTTATGTTACTAGACCATCGATATATTAACCTTCACACCACTGAGGTTCATCCTTATGTTACTAGACCATCGATATATTAACCTTCACACCACTGAGGTTCATCCTTATCGGAATTCCGACTGGTGACCTGGTTTGGCCCTCATATACGTCTTTGGTATTTTGTATGTGACAGTTGAATCTGGTTATGCCCCTTATATGAGTATTACGATTATTCGTAATCCTATTTTGGGGGAGGGGCCAAGTGACTTTGGTGTGATATGGACCTGGCACCAGGTCAGGTTATTCTCATTTCAGGGCTGAATATATTGTTTCTCGATGTAAATATTCTGTTCTGATTTTGTGATTTTCCCCCCAATGCAGCAGGTTAAAATGGGATCGAACCTGTTTGCCCGTCCTTACATGACCTTAGCTGTTGATAGGACGTTAAACACCAATAAACAAACAAACACACCACTGAATTAAATATCATCAGCTGTTTTTTTGTCCACATTTTTATGCCCCCGGTAGATCTGGCAAGCATCATTTTTTTTTATAGTGTTTGGACTGTGTGTCCGTGTGTATGTGTGGTGGTTGGTTTGGAGCATGTGATTGGTAATTTAATCATCGGGATTCCTCCTTGCCATGATGCTGGTGTGGCGAAGGCCTGGCACCAGATCAGGTTGTTCTAATTTCAGGACTGAATATATATATTTTGATTGTAAATATTGAGTTCTGAAGTTGGGATTTACCCCCCTCGGACAGGTGGATACGGGACACGACCCCGTTGACCCGTCTGCGTGTAGACTCCCTGAGGCTTGTACCTCTATGTCAGAAAAGCGGACGCTAAACCCTATTCACTCACTCACTCACTCACTCACTCCTCCTTGCCATAATCTCGACCGGAGACCTGGTTTGACCCTCGGGTATGTCTTTGTCTTTCTTGTATGTGAGAGTTGAATCTGGTTATACCAGATTATAAGAGTAATGCTACCAGTATTACTTTTAGGGAAAGGGGCCAAGTGCCTTTGGCGTGGTATGGACCTGTAGTCTATTTCATCAACATTGCAAAGTATACATTTCTAGCAAAGTATACTTAGAGGGAGTAATCATTTATTTTTCCTGAAATGCATTATTTCATATAGAACTAACCACTGCATATATTTGATGATTAAAAGTATGCAGAATTATTTTCCTGAATTTATTAAATTATCACAGCCAAAATGGCTGTGATAATGTAATAAATTCAATATAATAAAAAATAATAAATTTATCCTTAAATTGAAAATTTCTCTCAAAATATACTTTGCTAGAAAAGTATGCTTTGCAATGTTGGTGAAATAGGTTACTGATACCAGGTCGGGTTATTCTAATTTCATGGTAGTGGGTGGTTGGTCGGGTGAACGCGATAGCGTAAATTAACGGTAGGGGTTCCTCCTTATAGGAATCACGATTTGCCTGGTTAGCCCTTAAGTACGTTGTTATCTTTGGCTCTTTTGTTACCTGGGAGTTGAATTGGGTTATTGCCCATTACAGGTGATATATGGGATTTAGTACTAAACCCATTGACCCGGCCTTAAATGACCTCAGCTGTTGATAGGCCGTTAAACCCCAACAAGCAAAGTATTGCCCATTATAAAAGTAGTAAGATTATTACTGATCCTTTTGGGAGGGGACCAAGTGATTCTGGTGTGGCGAGGACCTGGCATCAGATCAGGATTATTCTGATTTCGGGGTTGACTATATAGATTTTTATTGTAAATATTCAGATCTGATTTTTGGATTTTCTGTCCATTTGTACAAGTAATATATGGAATTTAGTACTAAACCCATTGACCCGGCCTTAAATGACCATAGCTGTTGATAGGCCGTTTAACCGCAACAAACAAACACAAACAAATCCCATAAGCCCCATTGTTCCAGTGACAGCGACAAATGACCTCAAGAATTGACATAATGATAGTTCATGCTGAATTCCACAGTGACTCTGAATTTGGTGGCAACGATTGAAGTGTATCCTGCTGCGACGTGATACGGGATGCAGTGCCACTATCCTATGTCACCAAAATTGCAAAGTTATACTTATCTTGTTAAGTTCACTTTGAGGGGGAAATTTTCAATTTATGGATAAATTTATTAATTTTTATTATACTGAATTTATTACATTATCAATCCTAAATTTGCACTTACCAATATTTTAGTTGTACGCAGTTTAGTGAAACGGGGGCCCTGATTCCATCTAAATGGGGTTATTGATCGCTCGTACACCACAATCGCTGTCAATTAAAACTTTTATCCAAGTGCTCTTTCTGTTCGTACTTGTTGTAAAGTAAATAAATTTCAAGTACAGTCGATACTCGTTACCTCGATCTCTCGTAACCCTTTCAACACCACATGTTGCAAAATTCACATATCAAAATCCAATCCAGTTACTTAGGGGTGAAAGGGTTAAGTCAAACTATGCAGTCAAATTCTGGGTTCCATGTACATGTTTTCCTAGAATAACTTGTTAATTAAAATTTTCTTTAACTCAGTATTTTCCTGAGTCCCTTGGACTTTGAGTAAATGAATGTAGACTGTACATGAATTTGCAAATTCATTAGGATTGTCCTGTGAAATTAATAGCCACTGAGAAAGCAAAAGATATTTAGTGTACATGTATTTTGAAACGTAAGGCACGGAGCATCATGTAGGTTGCGATATATTGCTGCATGTATACCAATCGTCTATTGACAAGTGGTGCCTTAACATTTTGTGCTCGAATTTGTAGTTTTGTTATCAGGTCTTGTATGCTTTTTGTTACATAAATGGACGTTGTCATTACATCTATACATGTATATGAACATGGCAAAAAATTGGTCATTTCGAGGATTTTGTAAAAAAATAATGTTTCTCGGAGAATTTTCTTTTGGCATTCTAAAGCTATACAATTTAGCATTAACCCTTAACTACGCTGAATTAAATGCTGTCGTCTGCTGGAAATGTATTATTTTCAATATTTCTAAGTGACGTTGGTGTGGTGAGGACCTGGCACCCGGTCGGGTTATTCTATTTTCAAAGCTGCTTATATATTTTTTTTCGGAATATATAGTTATTTCGATGTAAATATTCCATTCTGATTTTGGGATTTTTCCCCCAATGCAGTAGGTTAAATATGGGATCGAACCCGTTGGCTCGGCCTTAAATGACCTTAGCTGTTGATAAGCTGTTAAGCCCCAACAAACAAACAAACAAAACCAATAAACAAACAAACATTTCTCCAGTCCTGGCCACAATTGATTTATTTTGGTCCACCAGTGTTGCGGTGAGTCATGATGCACTTGCGAGGGTAACTCCTGACTTGGTTGCAAAATTAAAACTCATATTCAGTATAATTGGCATGCAATTATTAACCCTTAGAACGCTATTCACAACAATTGTGGTTTTTATATCTTGCCTTATTGCTCAATAAAAACATGTTTTGACAGCACTTCAAAGCATGTTTTTGATGATAAAAATGGAAAATAGAAAATAAACAGCAGACGACAAAAAAATTAAGATAGCGGTCTAAGGGTTAACTCTTTCAACACTACAGACCGCTATAGTGGAGTTTGCAAACAATATAGATGAAGATGAACCGACTCGTGACGTGCGTTCCATCAGGATCTGAACTTTTTCCAAGTAATTTTCATATTTTTTAGTGAGAAAAAAAACAACCCTTTATATGAATGGACTAATCTGAAAATCATTTTGTGATGATTGGATCGGTCGAAACATTAACATTTCAAAATCCATTCCATTACTTAGGGTTGAAAGGGTTAAAATATCTGTTGTGTTGTATAGTAATTAGTAAGTATATCCAGAATAAAAACTAATGCTGAAGAAGTTTTTAACCCTTAGAACACTGAATTAATTTTGATGTCTGCTTATTTATTTTTTTCTGTCCAAATATCTTGATGACATGTTTTGACCGTGCACGAGAATCATCTCTATATCAAACATGCATTATGTTAAAAATAAGGCAAAAATGAACAGCAGCAGACAACAATATTTGGTTCCTGCCTATTTAGGGTTAAATGTTCTGTTTGTTGTATAGGATAGTTGTCGGGAAGAAAGACGAGCGCTGAAGATGTTTTTAATTTTGCATGCTGTAGATACCAGTTGAACAACTGTATTATATTTATGTGTAGTTATGTTTTGTTTCTCGTTATTTGTGCAAGAATTTGATGAAAAATATTTTTTGCAGAAAATGAACACCCAATTTTTTGGCGAAATTATCTCTTGGTTTGGACCTGCCACTGACAAAATAGAATTTACAGCATTTGCAACAATTGCAGATTTTAACCCTTAGACCGCTACTCACAACAATTGTCGTCTGCTGTTGCTTTTATATCTTGCCATGTTTCTCAATAAAAACATGGTTTGACAGCACTTCAGAATAATTTCCAATTGAAATGATTCTGAAGTGCTGTAAAAGCATGTCGTAAATTATTCTAAAGTGCTGTCAAAGCACATTTTGATGATAAAATGGAAAATAAACAGCAGACGATAACAAATTAAGATGGCGGTTTAAGGGTTAATTAACAAATCTACTTGGAATAATAATTAGGATCAAATTCAAAGTGTTTACAATATGTGTTTGTGTTTATGAAATTTTTAATATTTCTTACTGTTTATAATTATATGGGCCAATATCTGACAAAACCCGACTTGTTGCCATTATGACCAGTGAGGACTGTGCTGTCTGATCAGCATATTTACTGTTTGCCATTATATTAACCCTTAGACCGCTACTCACAACAATTGTCGTCTGCTGTTGCTTTTATATCTTGCCTTATTTCTCAATACAAACATGGTTTGACAGCACTTCAGAATCATTTCCATTGGAAATGATTCTGAAGTGCTGTCAAAGCGTGTTGTAAACTATTCTAAAGTGCTGTCAAAGCATGTTTTTAATGATAAAAATGGAAAATAAACAGCAGACGACAAAAAAAAATAAGATAGCGGTCTAAGGGTTAACCATTGAATGTAGGAAACATAAAAATCTTATAACTTAGTGGGAGTCGCCCAGGCCAAGTGTAGTGGGTGACAGGTGGGAGCATGCGATGGGTAATTTAGCAATCGGGATTCATCCTTACCGGAGACCTGGTTTGGCCCGAATGTACACCTTGGGCTTTCTTGTATGTGAGGGTTGAATCTGGTTATACCCCTTATATGGGTAATATGATTATTCGTGATCCTATCACTTTTTTAGGCGAAGGCACCAAGTGACGTTGGCGTGGTATGGACCTGCAACCAGGTCCGGTTTTTCTAATTTTAGGGCTGAATATGTATTTATTTTGATTTATATATTCCGTTTTGATTTTGTGATTTTCCCCCCAATGCAGCAGGTTGAATGCCGGATTGAAACATCTTCAAATGACCTTAGCTGTTGATAGGCCATTAAACACCATTAAACAAACATAAATAAGCCTGGTTTTGCCAGATCATGACCCATGCTGTATGTTTATGCACGTGTATTTATTTCTTCATGTTTGTGGATGTGACTGAAGAAATGGTCTTATGGGATTTGTGACCAGGATAGCTCCTGATCAAATAGCACACTTCCGTATATTGCTTGTGAGAAGCACGGCGGGTGTTTCATTGATGGAATTGCGAACAGTGCAGATCCTGATCAGACTGTGCGGATGCACATTCTGATCTGGATCTACACTGGTCGCAAACACATAAGCCTCATTACTCCAGTCACAGCCACATATTTACCCAGTGCCGCAATGAAACATGTGGTACAAGTATCACGATTTACTTGTTACAATATGTAAGTATGGCTGTTGGTAACTGTTTATGAATATATCATGGTGAGTACCTGTCACACATACAGTGAAGTTAATAGTTCACACATAGTGCTTGAAACTGTTCATAAAATATTGTATACTTGGAATTGTACATAAACGTATTGTATACATGTACTTGAAAATGTTCATAAAAGTTGTATAAAAATGTTGCTGTGAAAGTCCCGTGATGAATTTCAGGCTTGTGCGAGAATTACTTAACTCCAGAGCTTCTAATTTATGTATAACATGTAACCTCTAATAGCTTATATCATTCTGCTGACGTATGTTTTCATTGTTATATAACTATGTAAAATGTCCCAATACATATGCAGTACAGTTGTCGCTACGTTTTCACCTTTTATACTCTTGGTGGTTGGTTGGGAGCATGCAACTGGTACTTAACGATCGGGATTCATCCTTACCGGAATCCCGATATCCCTGGTTTGGCTTTCGGGTAGGCGAGAGTTGAATCCGGTTATACCCATTATAAAAGTAATAAGGTTAGTAGTAATCCTATTACTTTTGGGAGGGGAACTAAGTGATGCTGGTGTGGTAAGGACATGGCACCAGGTCAGGTTATCCTAATTTCTGGCTGCATATATATTTTTTCTGTAAATATTCAGTTCTAATTTTGGGATTTACCCCCATCACAACAGGTAACATATGGGATTCGACCGCGTTAACCAGGCTTGAAATGACTAGCTGAGGTTGATAAACACCATTAAATCTTTCATACTGATTGTACACCACTGGTTTGGCTTTCTGGTACATGAGAATTAAATCCTGTTATGCCCATTATAAAAGTAGTAAGTTTAGTACTAATCAAATTACTTTTGCTGGTAGGACTAAGTGACTGGTGTGGTGAGGACATGGCATCAGTAGCCTATTTTATCAACATTGCAAAGTATACTTATCTAGCAAAGTATACTTGAGGGAGAAATTTTCAATTGAAGGATAAACTTATTAATTTTTATTATACTGAATTTATTATATTATCACAGCCATTTTCCATTTTGGCTGTGATAAAGTAATAAATTCAGTATAATAATTCTGCGTACTGTTAATCATCAAATATATGCAGTGGTTGGTTCTATATGAAGTAATGCATTTTGGGAAAAATAAATGATTACTCTACTACCTCAAAGTATACTTTGCTAGATAAGTATACTTTGCAATGTTGATGAAATCAGCTACTGATCAGGTTATTCTCATTTCAGGGCTGAATATATAAAAAAAAACAAATAGAAATATTTAGTTGAGATTTTCCCCCATCTGTATTGGTGAAATATGGGAATCGACCCCGTCAACCTACCTGGCCAAAAATGACCATAGCTGTTAACAGACCATTAAACATAAGCATAAGCTACTTATCTCTTTGCATGCTGGGAAACTTGTGGGCTGTAAAGCGGACAAAAAAATCATCATATTTTCTTTTATTTCTCCTTGTGTGTAAATATCATGAATATGTCTTGGAATTTCATTAGAATTGAGTCCTGTGGACTCAATTCTAATGAATTTCCAAGATATATTTACAGAGAGAAATAAAACATAGTCCTAATTTGTTTGGCAGATATTTTCGCCGTTAGCATGCAAAGAGTTATACTTAGTTTCTGAGAACAAAAAATATATACAGTGGAACCTCTCTAAACCGGAGAGTGGGTGGCAGGTGGGAGCATGCGATGGGTAATTTAACGATCGGGGTTCATCCTTACCGGAATCCCGACTGGAGACCTGGTTTGGCCCTCACATATGTCTTTGGCATTTTGTATGCGACAGTTGAATCTGGTTATACCCCTTATAAGAGTAATCCTACCGGTATTACTTTTAAATAGGGGAAGGGGCCAAGTGACTTTGGTGCGGTATGGACCTGGCACCAGGTCAGGTTATTCTAATTTCAGGGCTGAATATGTTGCATCTCGATGTAAATATTCCGTTCTGATTTTGGGATTTTCCCCCCAATGCAGCGTTAAAACGGGGTCGAACCTGTTTGCCCGGCCTTACATGACCTTAGCTGTTGATAGGCCGTTAAACACCAATAAACAAACAAACAAACTAAACCGGAGACCCTGGGATGTCCCCAAGAGTGTCCGCTTTAGAGATGTTCCACTGCAACAACACAAGCAAATAAACTCTCCAAGAAGTCGTTTTGTGCTTTGTGAACAGGAACACATATTAACATAATAGATAAATCAAAACTAAACTCGCCATAATTAAGAACACCAATCTTTATCGGTGTCCCGGAGGTCGGGAGAATGCGATGGGTAATTGAATGATCGAGATTCAGCCCTACCAGAATCCCGGCTGGAGACCTGGTTTGACTCTCAAGTACGTCTTCGGCTTCCTTGTTAATTGAGAGTTTAATCTGGTTATACGAGTAATACAATTATTCCTAATCGTATTACTTTTAGGGGAAGGGGCCAAGTGACCTAGTGTGGTATGGACCTGGCACCAGGTCAGGTTATTCTAATTTCAGGGCTGACTATGTATTTATTTTTATGTAAATATTCCGTTCTGATCTTGTGATTTCCCCCGCAATGCAGGAGGTCAATGCAGGATCGAACCTGTTGGCCAGGCCTGAAATTACCATAGCTGTTGCTAGGCCGTTAAACACCAATAAATTTAATCTCGGTGTCCGGTTTAGAGAGGTTCTATTGTACATGTTATTGTATGGTAGTCTTTTATTTCTCCACAGGAGACGATTCTCATGCACTGCCAACAATGTTATTGCCAAGAAATTCTGAAAATACAGTGGAACCTCTCTAAACCGGACACAGAGATAATATATGTGATCTCATTTTAAGAGGTTTCTTGATAATGCATCTCAGATAATAATGCATGTTCATGATTGCAAAAGATATAAGAATGTACCAAAATGGTTATACAGTGGAATATCTCTTACCCGGACACCCTGGGGACCTCCCCAGGGTGTCCGGTTTAGAGAAGTTTCACTGTATGCGAAGACAGTACACAAGATTGGACTCCTGTTTAAGGGTTAAGACTATTATATACATGTATATTATATATTTTGTATTTATTTCATTGTGTGTGCCCGTTAGCTATGTCTCTGTGTGTGCATGTCGTTGACACGATCGGTGATGTTTGCTGCGTCACGTGTCACGTTTATGGTATACGTGATGTATCCAAAATAAAACTAAAGTCTGCTCTACCAAAGGGTTGTCTTGTCTTTCTCGGTCAATTTTTGTGTCGCCCACTTTCGGAGATATTGTTAAAATGGAGGTCATCGCACAACCCAAGATGGCCGCCATGTAATAGCTTAAATTCTTAAAACCAGATGGCCGTGGCCCACATGTCGAGCCCGCTGAGGTATTTTTAAAAACTTTAACGCAGATTTTGGACCGACGCACGCACGGATGCACGGACACCCGGACGTCATTGTGAATACATGTACTATGTCTCGCTTTCCGCAAGCGGGCTCGACAAAAATCTCATCAGCCAGTGGCTTCAATTTCATTTTGACAGACTATATTTGTGTTGTATATCAAATCGAAGGTGCAACTTCATCAATAGCTTCCTCATATTGATAGCTATCCATCCATTGTCATTTGGGTGACCATGGCCTTCACCTTGGTGACCTTAACCTTTGTAGGACGTACATTTTGGACATAGCCAAATTTCCCACCTCTTGATCTGTTAGTCAGATCATTACCAAACTTCATCAATAGTTTCCTCACATTGATAGTTATCCATCCAGTGTCATTTGGGTGACCTTGACCTTCACCTTGGTGAGTGGGTGGTTGAGTGGGTGGTTGGTCGGGCATACGAGAAGTGTAATTTAACAACCGGGGTTCATCCTTACTGGAATGCCGACTTGCATGGTTTGGCACTCATGTAAATTTTCGACCTTCCGATACTTAGTTATGCCCCAGTAAAATGTAATAAGATTAGTGCTGATCATATTGCTTTTGGGGTTGGAGCTAAGTGACTAAGTGTAGAATGGACCTGGCACCAGGTTAGGATATTCTAATTTCAGGGCTAAATATATATATTTTTCTGTAAATATCGAGTTCTTATTTTGGGAATTTCCCTCATTATGGACAGGTTAAATACGGGATACTCCAACCTGATGACCGAGACTTAAATAACCGTAGCTGTTGATAGGCCGTTAAACACCAATAATCAATTACCTTTGGGCCGTAGCAAAATTTCCCATATATATTGATACGTTAACCCTTACTACGCTGAATTAAATTCTGTCGTCTGCTGGAAATGTTTTATTTTCAATATTTCACGATATAAACCTGTTTTGACAGCGCATGAGAATCGTCACCACTGGAGACGATTCTCATGTGCTGCCAAAACAGGTTTTTTGTTAAGAATAAAGGTAAAAATGAAAAACAGCAGACGGCATTTTTTGTCTCCCGCGTAGTGAGGGTTAAAGCCCCCAATACGGCTCAAATTGCCAAATGTGGCCTATTGGGTTTTCCCACACATAAATCCAACAGGTTTCTATTTACACACACTTTGAAACTGTTTGCATTAATTTTGGTACAAAAATGAGTTTGTAGTCGATGAAAATATCAATATATGTTGATAAACAAACAGCAGGTGCGTGTTCAAAGTCCGATCGATTTTCCGATAGACGCTCGGGTCAACTGCTGAACTCCCTGATTTGCGGCCGATGAATTCCGATAGCCGGAGTTTATCGACTCGCTTCCGAGCCGAAGCCGTTGGGTTACGGAAATTAATTTGTCAATATTGACATTTTGCACCGAGTTGTACACAAAACAAGTTTTTGTTGTCTTCACATTGCGATTAAGATGTAAATCTCAAGACTTGAGATGTATCTATTAGGCAGTATATGTTAGTTTTGTGTACTAAATCAGTTGCCAAACATGTTTTTGTGTTTGAAAAAATCGGAAAATTGTAATACTGAGCCGTTCAGGGCCTTTCAGTCGGATCATTACCAAATTACATCAATAGATTTCACACATCCACCCACTGTCATTCGGCCTTGACCTTGATCTTGGTGACCTTAACCTTTGTGTCAATAATTTTGTACGTAACGTCCAAATGTTGTGGGTGGCAGGTGGAAGAATGCAATGGGATAATTTAACGATCGGGGTTCATCCTTACCTGAATTTGGACTGGAGACCTGGTTTGGCCTTCACTTGTGTCTTTGGAATTTGTATGCACCAGGTCGGTTATTCTAATTTCAGGGCCGAATATATTTTTTCTCGATGTAAATATTCCGTTATATGATGGACCCCCCCCCCCCCCCCCCCCCCCCCCCCCCCCCCCCCCCCCCCCCCCCCCCCCCCCCCCCTCAATGCAGCAGGTTAAAACGGGATCAAACCTGTTTGCCCGGCCTTACATGACCTTAGCTGTTGATAGTCAATTTCGCATATCTTGTTCAATTTTAATATCTTACAACAACAATACTGAATAAGAGACGACAACACTGGGTATTTCTACTAATTTTAAAATTGTATTGCAACTTAAAGAAATAATTAACATATTAAAAAGGACAATTCAATGGGTAGAATACATTTAATTAGAACACGGGCATCGTTATCACTAAGCTAATCCCCTCGCTGGCAGCCTTGATAATAATTTTTTTAATGCATTTGCCTTACAAACAAGGGAAACAAGTCCGCAAAGGCATTGACCTTGGCCGGTCAGACATGGGTCATATGCAAAACAAAGCACCATCCCAAGGGGGGGTTTTTCATCTTATAGTTATTGGGTCTAATAATATTTAAGAGTTATCTACCTGATTAAACTGGAGCCTTGATTTGTCTTTTTTTAACAGCTTTTGCACCACATTAAGATTACATTCACCCTTTCAACACCACATGCCTGTATAGTGGTATTGGCAAAAAGTGTAGATCCAGATGAGCCGGCTCGTTACGAGCCGTCTCATCAGGATCTGCACATTTTGCAACTAATTTTCATATTTTTTTTAGAAAATGATTTGACCAAATTGGGTTCTACGTACGTACACACATGGACTAACGCTATATCCCCTCTTGCCCATCGGTGAGAGGATAACGAGCACTGTGCCAAATGTAGAGCAAATATAAGTCTGATGGCTGTTTCACGAAACCTGCCCAAATTTTACGGCCATATGAACAATGCAAAAGCAATTTTTTTTTCGATAATATTAAATTTGATTAAAATTTAAGAAAGAATGAGCCTTCTTTTTATTTTTCGTGAAATTTGGTCAAAAATGGATTTTATTACGAAAAATTGATTTGTCTATGGGACTTTAACATGGGGGCAAAAAGGAGGTGAAGGAGCTGTGGGACGAGTCCCAAAAAAAAGAAAGAATTTACTCCGAAACCTGGGTAGATAGCTTAGAAATGATCTAAATTTCACCTTGCTAAATCTCCACAGACCTCTTCACTCATGGGGAAATTGTTTTTTTCGTAATAAAATCAATATTGGACCAAATTTCACAAAATAAAAAGGCTCATTCTTGAATTTTTATAAAATTTAACATAAAAAAAAAAATGTTTTTGCATTGTTTATATAGCCGTAAAATTTGGGCAGCTTTCGTAAAACAGACGGTAGTGTGGAACTACGTCTTGTAAACATGGTTTGCATTGATCAACTATCATTATACATGATATTCCAGAGTACCAGATTATGATAAGAGCAAGATTGGTGTCATACCCCATTTAATTGATCAGTATTCTGGAAATGGAAGTTTGTGTACTTTAACCCTTTCACCCCTAAGTAACTGACATGGACTATTTCATAAGTCTGAGACTGTTCTATTATGTATATTAACACTTTCACCCCTATGTCAGGGATTCCGCTGGGGAAAAAAAAATTGCCACTTCAAAAAAAAAAGAAAATTGGTGATAAAAAATTACAATTTTCGAAAATTAGATTCCCCCCCCCCCAATTGTTTATTTTGATCGCCATTGCGAAAGTGGCGATCGCCAGCGGAATCCCTGTCTATGTAAATTGGAATGGAATTTGATATGTTAATTTTACAACCAATTCAATTGTCACACAACAGGCGAGACGAAGTCATGAAGGCCGGGTTTTCTTCAAGGCATAGACAATTGGATAACAGATAATTGGCTATTAAAATTCTTATGACCACGACTGAAAGTGACAACTGTCAGTGACCTACGATGGCAAAATCAGCCAGTGTATGAGAAAACCTACATGCAGTTGCAGGCTGACATGTATGTATTAGTACAAGATACGAGTGAACATCTGTGCTGTGTGACGAGTGTTGTCCAATTTAACATTGAAATTCAATTACGTGGAAAACATAGATAAATTAAACAAGAGGGCCATGATGGCCCTAATTCGCTCACCTGACTCCATGAACACCAGTGGAGAATGTGACATTGAGTTCATATGTGTTTTAAAAAAATTGTGCTATTTTTAGATGGCGGTCATCTTGGATTAAGCGATGACTCATTTTACCAAATCTGGAAATGCTTCACAAGGATCTTAACTTACTATGAAGTTTGGCCAGCATCGGCCAGCATCGGCCATGTGGTTCCCGAGAAAAATACGTTCAAAATCTTGAATAAATGGATCTTTTGGCAGCCATAATGGATGACATAATCATCCGATCCCAACAAATATTGCACCAGAGCAATCACCTCATCGATACCTTCAATTTGATATATGACATGAGCATATTCGGTCAAAAATAAAAAATTTGACCGCACGGGCCACGCCCATTTTTCACCTCGGGGTCACCATTTTAATACCTTTGAAAGAGCATTCTACATCGATCATTCCTACCATGTTTCGTCGAAATCCGGCTGGCGGTTCATGAGAAGAAATCTTTTTAAGTATTTGCGCTATTTTTAGACGGCGGCCATCTTGGATTAGAAACGACCTCCGTTGTAACAAATCTGGAAAGGCTTCACCCATGGACCATAACTGTGAAGTTTGGCCACCATGGGCCAAGCGGTTCGTGTGAAGAATTTTGAAATCTCTAATAAAAGAACAACCTTTTGACCTTTCGGCGGCCATCTTGGATGACATGACCATCCAATTTCGACAAAAAATGTACCAGAGCGATCGTCTCTTTAATACCTTCGATTTGATATAGACATGGCCATATTCGGTCAAAAATAAAATTTTACCCCACGGGCCACGCCCATTTTTGACCCTGGGGTCACCATTTTAACAACTTTGAAAGAGCATTGTACATCGATCATTCCTACCAAGTTTCGTCGAAATCCGGCTGGCGGTTCATGAGAAGAAGATTTTATAAGAATTTATGCTATTTTTAGACGGCGGCCATCTTGCTTTAGCGATGACCTCCATTTTAACAAATCTGAAAAGGCTTCACCCATGGAGCATAATTTTTAAGTTTGGCTACCATGGGCCAAGCGGTTCATGTGAAGAAGAATTTTGAAATCTCTGATAAAGAACGACCTTTTGACCTTTCGGCGGCCATCTTGGATGACATAACCATCCAATTTCGACAATAAATGCACCAGATTGATCGCCTCGTTGATACCTTCGATTTGATATATAACAGGACCATATTCGGTCAAAAATAAAATTTGACCCCAATTTGACCCCACGGGCCACGCCCATTTTTGACCCCGGGGTCACCATTTTAACAACTTTGAAAGAGCATTGTACATCGATCATTCCTAGCTAGTTTCGTCGAAATCCGGTTGGCGGTTCTTGAGAAGAAGATTTTTGAAGAATTTGTGCTATTTTTAGACGGCGGCCACCTTGGATTCCGTAATGACGTCATTTTAACAATTTTGTAATCCCCCTACCTAAGGAACATGACCATGAAGTTTGGTGACTATAGGCCCAATGGTTACCGAGGAGAAGACGTTTGAAAATGTTCACGGACGACGACGACGCCGGACACATTGCGGTAACAATAGCTCACATGAGCTTCGCTCAGGTGAGCTAAAAAGGGTCACATGATGGTACAATGTATGTGGTGGGCACCTGTTGGTTTTGAAGCTGTGCAAGTATGGTTGTACTAGGTGGTACAGTAACAGACAAATGAACAAAACACGAAAACTTAACATTAGAATCGGACGCCACCCGCCGGGCTTTCGCCAATCCAATAGCCGGGATTTTGTTTTTAAAAAAAACCTGGCTAAAAAGGATTTTAAGAAAAAGGCTGTTTTTATCCTCAAAAATATGAAAATTACTTGAAAAAAGTGCAGATGATTCTGGATCTACACTGTTTGACAATACCACATTACATGTCTGTAGTGTTGAAAGGGTTAAGCCATTACACACTGATCGATTGACTGGGGTATTACATCTGCTCAACAGCAAGGTCATATACAGAAGTGAATACACCGATATCAGGAGAGCACTACCAGTATACATGTACATTCAGCACTGAAATAATTACAAGGGCATCATTATTACGAGGTTAATCCCCTCGCTAGCAGCCTTGATAATAATAAAAAACAACACATTTGCCTTACAAACAAGGTGAACATAAGTCCTCAGTGACCGTCACCTTGGACGGTCGGACGTGGGTCGTATCCAAAGCAAAGCACCATCCCTAGACACACATTGTGGGCAAATATTATTAAAATTGTTGAAGTGGTTCAAAAGTTTTTGAAAAATGAAAGGTGTTACTAATGTACGCACACAAGTGCCTGATAAACTTGATAACCAAATGTCACTAAGAGTATCATATGCACTGGTGTGGGACAAGGATATTACACCAGTGTCGGAATATGTCGTCAGAAACGTTCGGACGACATTTTCTGACACGAGGGTGGAATATCCTTAGTCCCACACCATTGCGTTTGTGAGTACTTTTTCTCACCCCTATATAGAACATATTTGCGAATCTCAAAATATTTATCAGACTCGGAATCAGACTCAACTTTTTATTCGCTGAATTTATGCGACTTTTGATACATGTAATGTGGTGCAATTCACCGTTATATTTTAATATGTAAACTACTGGCTGAAATGTAAGAAAAGGGAATCTCACATGGGTGTCTCGGTGGGTGTCTCGGGACACCTGATGGGCGAGAATAGGTATTCTCGATGTATCAGGCATTGAAGCTGATACAACAGGGGCATCGGAACAGGTCCGGCATGTCCTGTGACTGCCGGATCAATACTTTTGACATACTTGGCATAAGTCACATATTTATATATATATATATAAAAAAAAACAAAACAAAACGGAATGTAAATATTTTTTTGCTGCTCTTTTTCTTGTTTCTTATCAGAAATCTATGTTGTTACCACTCAGTCGAACCGTCTCAGCGAGACGGTTCAACCGAGCGGTAACAACATACACTTTGTGTGCGTAGCAGGTGCACCCACTAGATTCGCCGGACCAATTTTATGATGCTTCCGATGCCCCTGTACAATGCATCAGTCAATCTGAATTAAAAATTAGCGTCGCTGATACTTCATTGGTATATTAGCATCATGGCATTACCGAATGCCGTCAGTTTGATAGCGCAACTTAATTTGCATTACAATGCTGATTACCGATAGATTTGTTGTCGCTGATACTTCTTCATTGGTATATTAGCATCATGGCATTAGCGAATGACGTCAGTTTGATGGCGCAACTTAATTTGCATTACAATGCTGATTACCGATAAATTTGATTTTTTTATCAACAAATTGGAAATGATTCATAAGTGCTGGCAAACCATGTTTTTTTTTATTGATATATGCAACTAAAGCAAGTGAGCAGATATCCACGGCCGCCACCTGGACCAACAAACAAAAACTTTAACGCAAATCTTACGTACAGACGAACAGAAATAACCCCACGGATCATCATATGATTCATGCATAATTTCTTCGTAAATGTGATGGGATATATGTATAACATATATGCGAACATTCTCTTCTTATTACATGTAGATCCTGCACGGTGCATGGAGTTGCCATGTCGGCTATCTTAGTACAAGCCATCGGCCAGTTTGACCTCTTATGGCATTTGAAAGATACCACTAATAATATGACAAACACATGAATAAAAGGTGGTGCATCATGATGGGAAGACATCAGAGAACAGAATGCTATGCGTTGTTTTCATCAAGTTTATAAACAAAGTCTGATATCTGAAGCGTTTGTTGACCCTTTGTTAAAATGTTTGAGAATTCAGTAACGACAGTTTGACAGTAAGAACAATACACAGTGCAGTAAATATCTACTACCATACATACTGTATCGATTCCAGTGACTTGTAAGCAGTTATTCGAGTGTATTGTCACTATTGTCTACTGGCATACTACGCGAGTAAATAAGGCTTTGCTTGTGGCAGATGTCCTTCTAATAATAGACAGCACATCAGTTTGACATTTTACACATTGAATCTAGCTTTTTGTGTAGTCTGCTGAAATAATATTTACAGGACATTGTCGTCATATATATCTGGGACGTATTGCACCAAATTTTATTAGATTTTCTGCCATATTATTTGCTGTATGTGCGCTCCAAGTGTTGGAACTGTCCGATAGCATGTACAAACTAAAATGGCGGAGATGGCAACTCAATGCTCTGCATAATATACACCAAGAACAACAGGGTCAGATATACAGTACTCTATATAGATATTCAGTCACATGTATGATGCTACTACATTATGCTATAAAGTCAGTCCTTAAAGAAAACTATATAACTTCCACCTCCCCCACCCCAAATACCAAATGTATGCCAGGGTATAATGTAGACAAACAACAGCAGACAACAATGTTTGTTTTTCTTTCCCGCATTCTAAGGGTTAATTGTGGGGAAGTTGTGGACCGCAGTAATCCACCTCGTTACACCAATACTCTGGCGGCGGAGATATAGGAATCAAGTACTGCACTTCATCGTTATCTGTATCTTCATGAGTGGCCACGAAATACGTGCATGGCCGCCCGTCGTCAATTTTACCATGGTCATATGGTGGTGACAAAATGTCCAAGAATGCGGCCGTTCCATTCTCAGCAATCACTTCATGAATGTTTCTATTTTCTGGCGTAAGAATACAACATTCGTCATCTTCCGAGACAGATTTTTGTCCTTCATATGAGACAGGAAATAACGGTGTCTTCATTCCGTATCTGCAATTGACAGTGTCTTCAACAGATTGTGGAACTGGGTAGGTATCGGGATTTAACGAGGAATAATTTTTTATGGCGACTGAGCCGTGAACGACCTTGAGTAGGCCACACATTCCTGGGTGGTCGTGAAGAGGGAGGCGATTCCCTTGACGAACGATGAACATACAGACAGTCAGTATCTGAAATCAAAAGAAATTATTTTTCAGGCAGCAGATTGAACATTTTAGTTTTACATATGTGTCAAAATGTGTATAGTAGCCTATGTCAAGGTGTTTTTTCGTGTGCATTCCTTAGATACATATATTTTGGGCAAAATAAACATTCATGTACCATTAAAGGTACATGCCCACCCAGTAGGCACAAACTAGTATTTATATCAGAGACATCATCTGAGACATTTTTTGGCAAAATAAACATTCATTCACCATTAACCCCGTATCATTTGGCATTATTATACATTTTATATCGGACGTAACTTTCCACACTGATATCAGGGGCGATAACCGTGTTTCCTTAAAATGTTAACGGACGTTACTATTTATTCTCTGTATTTATTTTTTGATGTGCAATGATCATAGTTTATAATCTGTCGAAAATATTATTTATTCAGGTGACGCATTTAATTAGTATAAATAATTAAAAAAATATCATGCCTCATTTGCATATGAAAATAGCCTGATACCACCGCGCGTTACTATCAGTAAAATAAATATTACTAAATTATTTTATCTGTATAGCGGTCACTCGTAATGTTTAGAACTGGTGGAATAGTGACACACTTATCAGGGATTCCGCTGGCGATCGTCACTTTCGCAATTGGAGATAAAAATAAAAATAAACAATTGGCGATAAAAAATTACAATTTTCGGCGATAAAAAATTACAATTTTCGAGAAAAAAAAATTGTTTATTTTTATCCTATTGGTTATTTTTTTAAAGTGGCGATTATTTTTTTTTCCCAGCGGAATCCCCGACTTATACACTTATTTAATTCCTATAAAGAACATTTTGTGCCTACTGAGTGGGCATGTACCTTTAAGGGGTGATGTTATTATTATATGATTATGACTGCCAATTTCAACCGATGAGATTGTCCAATTTCGGGTCACACGATTGTGGACTAATATGATATTCACCTGGAGTGGATATCAGTCTCGAGTCCGAGAATGATATTCGAAATGTGGTAGCTGAATATCACATTTCGAATATCATTCTCGAACTCGTCTCGCATATGTCCGAGACTGATATTCAGGTATAGCAACATGTGCATGTCACTGACCAGGCAACCAAAGGATGAAACATATTGTGCGTTGTTGTATCAGATAAGTTCTGTAATATGGGTCATATCATAAAATAATTATGGTCTTTTGAGCTGGTGTACACCAGTAGCTGATTTCATCAAAATTGCAAAGATACTTTTCTAGCAAAGTATACTTTGAGGGAGAAATTTTCAATTTTAGGATAGATTTATTAATTTTTATTATACAGTGGATATACCTAGGTTCTGGATAATAAGCCTTCGTTGGCCAGTTACTAGAGCTATAAGCATATACAAACAATTATTCAAAACTTTTTAAAACAATAAACTTATCTTAAAAGTGCTGTGAAACCAGATTTATCTGAAAGTGCTGCTTGTTTCCATGTCGTCCATTTTGTTAACGTATCATCCAGGCGCTTGTTGAAAATAGACTGTGACCTTAGACTCTGGATTTTTGTTGATGGGTTATTCTCATCCTGTAGTGTGGCGCACCATCGGATCAGAGTAAAAAAATGGTTATCTAAATTATCAGAGGAGTGTACAGTAAACAATTTTCCACCATTTCCTTTGCCAGTCATAAATGACATTAATATTATCACAAGACTAACTAGAAAAAGTCGATGGCGCGCCATCGCAATATACCCACTTTCCCCAAATGCTAAGTCCGAAAGGGGGAGGTAATCCATGATGGAGGGTCGGATAAAAAATCCGAATTCACTTTGCGCATCAGCACATCAAAACGAAGCTACGAACCAAATATCAGACGCGTAGGTATTAAGGTGAAAAAGTTTTTCGACCTACGAGGAAAAATAGTGAAATTCTAAGTCCGAAAGGGGGAGATAATCCATGATGGAAGGTCCGATCAAAATCGAATTCACTTTGCGCATCATAACGAAGCTACATATCAAATATCAGAAATGTAGGTATTAAGGTGAAAAGAAGTTTTTTCGACTTACAATGAAAAAATATGGGAAATTCTGAGTCGAAAGGGGGAGATAATCCATGATGGAGGTCGGATCAAAAATCCGAATTCACTATGCGCATCCGCACATCATAACGAAGCTACATACCAAATATCAGGCGCGTAGGTATGAAGATGAAAAAGTTTTTTCGAGTTACGAGGAAAAAAATGGGAAATTCTGAGTCCGAAAGGGGAGATAATCCATGATGGAGGGTCGGATCAAAAATCCGAATTCACTTTGCGCATCTGCACATGATAACGAAGCTACATACCAAATATCAGGCGGTAGGTATGAAGGTGAAAAAGTTTTTTTCTTTGAGTTACGAGGAAAAAATGGGAAATTCTGAGTCCGAAAGGGGGAGATAATCCATGATGGAGGGTCGGATCAAAAATCCGAATTCACTTTGCGCATCTGCACATGATAACGAAGCTACATACCAAATATCAGGCGCGTAGGTATGAAGGGTGAACAAGTTTTTCGAGTTACAAGGAAAAAATGGGAAATTCTGAGTCCGAAAGGGGGAGATAATCCATGATGGAGGGTCGGATCAAAAATCCGAATTCACTTTGCGCATCTGCACATGATAACGAAGCTACATACCAAATATCAGGGCGCGTAGGTATGAAGTGAAAAAGTTTTTCGAGTTACGAGGAAAAAATGGGAAATTCTGAGTCCGAAAGGGGGAGATAATCCATGATGGAGGGTCGGATCAAAAATCCGAATTCACTTTGCGCATCTGCACATGATAACGAAGCTACATACCAAATATGAGGCGCGTAGGTATGAAGGTGAAAAAGTTTTTCGAGTTACGAGGAAAAAAATGGGAAATTCTGAGTCCGAAAGGGGGAGATAATCCATGATGGAGGGTCGGATGAAAAATCCAAATTCACTTTGCGCATCTGCACATGATAACGAAGGTACATACCAAATATGAGGCGCGTAGGTATGAAGGTGAAAAAGTTTTTCGAGTTACAAGGAAAAAATGGGAAATTCTGAGTGCGAAAGGGGGAGATAATCCATGATGGAGGGTCGGATGAAAAATCCGAATTCACTTTGCGCATCTGCACATGATAACGAAGCTACATAGCAAATATGAGGCGCGTAGGTATGAAGGTGAAAAAGTTTTTATTTTTTCGAGTTTACGAGGAAAAAAATGGGAAATACTGAGTCCGAAAGGGGGGAGATAATCCATGATGGAGGGTCGGATCAAAAATCCAAATTCACTTTGCGCATCTGCACATGATAACGAAGCTACATACCAAATATCAGGCGCGTAGGTATGAAGGTGAAAAAGTTTTTCGAGTTACAAGAAACGTGACGGACGTACGGACGGACGTACGGACGTACGGACGGACGGACACCCGTGACGAAAACAATATACCCGTTTTTTTTTACAAAAAAAGTGGGTATAATAATCATACTGCAAGATGCTTTCAGATCACGTTTAATTTTCATTTGTGGTACATGCTATTTTACCATATTCATTAAGGTGCACATTACAGGCAGGATTTATACCAACAACAAGATAATAACAATCTACAAACTGTAGAATATTATTCTGAGCATTTTTATAATCAACAGAACAATAAATTCTATTAAAAACATGGAGTTTATATCTACATCTGTGTAATCAAATATAATTCTGTGTTAGTTTTTTATTGTTTTTCATATAAGACCCCCCAGTATAATGAGAAGCTCTATTCTGGTAATTGGACAGCTACCAGCCTGTGTTTACATGAATTATGGACATAACGGTCCCTGGACATAACGGACCCGGACATAACGGACCCGATTTCGGACGAAACGGACCCGATTTCTGGACATAACGGACCCGATTCCTGGACATAACGGACCCCGTGTGGACATAACGGACCCCATATAAAACCTATCAGATTCATTAATTGATTGGTGAGTACGACGATTAATCAACTTATTTGACGGTTGATTAGCCAATTATCACGTTGCCATTACTTGTCACATTGTTCAACTTTATAGTGATATTGTATCTATGTTGTTATTCGAGATAATCTAACTACCGGTAACATGTTCTGGTGTACCATATCGAATAATAAGTATTTGCTGTTAAAACACGGGGAATTGCATTTTAAATGAGACGATTCTAAAGAACTCCCAACTTGTCATTCAAGGAAATTATTTAGTTCTAACGCACTCCCAACTACCCATTTTATGGTTTTAGGCTTTTGTGAGTAAATTCTAATGCACTACAAACTTGTCATTTTATGCGTTTGTGCATTTTTCTTGCTAAACTTTTAATCGTATTTTATTACTGTTTCCATACAAATTGAAGTAAAGTAAATTTATTAAAATACTTCTAAAAATGTTATTCATTTTTGAAAGTTAAATTGTTTTCTATAAGTAACGTGATTAAACCGAATATTGTAGATTGGAACGTGTCAAACACAGTTTAGTCCACTGGCAATATCCGGCCATATCCGGAGGGGATTAATTAGCCCGGAAGCCATTGCGATGTGCGAATTCCACAATTGCCTCCCGGAAATTTTGCCAACAACAACTTTTTTCCGTAAAATTTAGAATGTTTAAAACATAAAATAACATTAAAATAATAATTTCTTATAAGTTTACTACAAAAAAAGTAAAAAAAAAATAGCATTTCTGATAGGTTTTATACGGGGTCCGTTATGTCCACACGGGGTCCGTTATGTCCAGGAATCAGGTCCGTTATGTCCAGAAATCGGGTCCGTTTCGTCCGAAATAGGGTCCGTTATGTCCAGGTCCGTTATGTCCAGGGTCCGTTATGTCCAGTTACCGTTTACATGACCTTGACTGCTCAAAATGGCTAAAGAATCCAGTGACGCAGACTGACAGAACCATGCTTTGCAAATCTTTTTCAATAATGATGTTTATGAGTGGACAAAAGTGGGAATAGCTGAAATACAACATTTTGAAGGTATTCTAACAATTTTGATTAAAACCTTACAGGACCAAGGGCGATGTGGAATATTTTTCTCCATTTGACAGATAGGTGTCTTCTGCAAAAATTGTCCGGAAACTGACCGTGAAAGTTTCCGTGATTAGTGACAAATGCGGTTTACGAAAATTCCTGACGCGGGGGTAATCCCGACAAATGGTTACGCTACTGCACTGAATTTATTACATTATCATGTGCAGCCATTTTAATTCTGCATACTTTTAATCATTAAATACACGTAGTCGGTAGTTCTATATGAAATAATGCATTTCAGGAAAAATAAATGATTACTCCCTCAAAGTATACTTTGCTAGATAAGTATACTTTGCAATTTTGATGAAATCGGCTAATGATAAGTTCTGTAATATGGGTCATATCATAAAATAATTATGGTCTTTTGAGCTGGTGTACACCAGATGTACGGACCTTCGAAACGTCATATTCACATCGGCCTTTGAAATCGGTGAATATGACTTTCCGCAGGTCCGTAAATCTCCTGTACGGTACACCTACTCAAAAGACAATAATTGTATGATGGTGGGTCTAGTTTTCGGGGTATTAACAATTAAGTTCATCAACTAGCGATTTATATAAAACAGAACATATTAAATTGTCAGTTCAATAGACTGATAAACATTTCTTTTAATGTTTCTTGCCTTCAAAATAAGATTGTTGTTTGATTAAAATTCGCGTTAGCGCGTTTAGCAACACACGAGTCAGCCATCTTGAATATTGACTTATGGTTGGAGTTTTCGGGATATGTTCAAGTGTCAATACATTTGCTAATTCGTCCTGAGTTTTCGTTTGATGTTATATCATCTCGCAGATGAATGAGGCACAGTGAAGGAAAACTTGAAACTTTTGTATCGATTATGATCTTAACAATATTAAAGAGCAGATTAATGGCGGACGCAGAAAATCACGAAAATCACGGTACTAGGTTCGTGAACAAAATGACCTAAATCGCAAAAATTACCAGTATTTAGTCCAAACACTGGATTTGGTGGCATTTTTAAGAACTTAATATAGGTAATGTCACGTTTATTTTAATCACCTGACGTAAAGCACATCGCGGCTGCACACATGTCTACAAATTAAAAAATATGTGAATACCCCGAAAACTCCGACTACCCCGAAAACTGGCGTCACGGCCATATATTATTTACCTGATTTTCCAACACCCTGATGTAGGTAACGGGTGGGTCATTTGTAGTGGGTATACGATCGTCCAGAAGTCGTGGATCTAACTTCAACTCAGCCTTGGAAATGTTATTGAGATGTTTTGATATTTCTTTCAAGTTGTCATGGTATATATTGCTTATATTCTTGTTAGAAAACAGTCTTATTGCTGATTCAACTGCTTTTTGCAACGGAGTCGACATCTTCACCCGGAAGTTAAAGCCGGACTTGAATGTAGATCATCGGTCCATTTACGTTAGACACCACGACCACGGGTGGCGAGGGTCACTTCGGTCTAGTGTAACATTGAAAGAGAGATAATATGAAAATAGGCACTGCATATCAACGGGGAAAAATATGTGATAAATGTTTGTATTACTTATGTGACTGTTTGTGGGTGAGCCAGAAAGGGTCACCATTACCACTTGGAGGGTGTGGGGAGGGGGGGGGGGAGGGGGTGTCAAATTGCCACTATATTTTCGTGAAACGTATTATATCCTAGCATATCATTTCCGCATGAATTGATAGCAATGTATAAGTCTTCGTTAAGTGGCCCGCCCTAACGGCAACATGTTTGCTCTTAAAAGGGCTGTTTGCGAACGTTCAAATAAAACTGCCGCAAAATCGCATGGACACATTGTAAAACGTACTGAAAACATTGCAGTCGGTGTTTGAGATTTACATATAACCGAACTAGAACAGTTTCATCCACAATGGCCGCCCAAATCCAAGATGGCCGCCAATACACCAATACCTTACCACAGCACACTAAACCATATATACATTTATTTTATTTTCCCAGTTCTTGGGTTATTCGTATTGGATTATATTTTAGAAGTGAAACACACGCTTGTTATTTTAATAAATGTGTATTTGCTTGAGAACTTATGTATGCAAATCCAAAATGGCCGCCAACAATCACAATCTCCGTTCATTTGCCATCATGTCGATTTTATTACATAATTTAACATTTCAAAATATACTTAGATACTATCATATGCACACAGTACCTGGCGATGAGAATAGCAAAACATGCTTGGATAAATATTTTGTTTGACAAAATCCAAGATGGCCGCCAAATATCACGATTTCCCATCAATGTCCATCGTTTTATTTATTTAAGGCATTAAACAGTAAAAAAGAGTAAACAGTATCACATTGAAGCAGTAAAACAAATGTAAAGCCTACATGGATAAATGCCTTTATTACACTCTTGCGAATTATTTGTATGGGTGTCGCTGTGAGAGAAAACCCGTAATCAATTCCTCACAAATAATACACAGTGAAGAGAACACCCGTAACTGCGTGCGTGTTTTCTTGGAAACCTCCAGCTACCATGCAAAATGTTTAAATTTGATTACAGTCAAAATCAAAGTTATTTGAAATCTTGAAGAGGACCTTGACTAATATAGAATGTTAAAATGAGTGAACATATTGCAAACATGCACTAAACTATATCTAGTTCATATAAACAGATGCGTAATTTGGATTTCAAACAGTTTACATGACTTCACAGTTGACATCCCACAACGTTACGTCGAAAGCGGGAAACACGTCATTGTGTAACTATTCATGCGCACATCACACTTCATTTGATTGTATCAAAACTAGACTAAATGTGTATATATATCCGCCGTGGAAGTGTAATAAATAGGATATTCCATCGTACATGTTTGAATAGCTTGCAATAATACACTCGTGTACGTCAGCATTCGCGTAAACAACTAGTTCGCTTCGCTTACCCGTTGTTTACGCGGAAGCCGACGTACACTCGTGTATTATTTCCCGCTGTACGATGGAATATCCTCTATACATTACCTATCTAACATGGCCGCCATAACTTCATAACTAGTTTATTAGTATGCACTATTTAATATTAAATAAGAAGGTTACCGTAATGTTTATATTTTCTGTTTAGACACGGTTTATAATATGGAAATTAGTATGACATACCCGAGTAAGTATGGCATTTGTATGAATTAGGCATAACCACGTGCACTTTGAAATATTTCAAATTATACAATTACTTGCTCTTCATATTAATATTTCTGAGCTTCAATTTATAAGCCGGGCGTTATGACATCCATTATATTGCATTCATTACTAATAAATCAAACGGTAAACGTTGCTATGTCCCACTAACATAGAACTAAGACCGAATTGGCTTCATATGCACTCAAGTGATAGCGAGTCCAAAACTATTCTACCACATCTGACCATTTTCTATTGTAACTGAACGCATTTCATACCCAGTTCTGAACATCATAAAGCATTATACGGTTACATATTCATTATTAACGGCCTGTGTTAAGCAAAATGTGCAATGTTCCACCAATATCGAAACATATAATGAAAAATACAACAAAATGCCTGTTTCAAATATAATTTACATTTGTATGTAGACATTACATATTAAAAAGTCTCTGATGATCTGCAAAAGCAGTGAAACCGATTAGACGGAATTAAATATTTAATGTCTACATAAAAATGTAAATGATATTGGAAACAGGAATTTTGTTGTATTTTTCATTATATATATACATGTATATATATATTTGTTGCTTCATATGTGTGCCCGTCATTTACTGACACAACTGCTAAATATTTCATACAAAAATAGGCTTCACATAGCCGCGGAATGTGTTACTATTACAACATTAATTTATATAACCCGCACAAATGGTATATAAACACATTTCTATATACTTATTTATTTAGAAATTTATATACAATATCATTCAACGTATCATTCAGGTTTCACATTCTAAGCTCCTCAAACACGATAATTAATTTAATTTATCATGTCTCACTGTACTACATTTTCTTATGGTAAAAACATGTAATATGTGTTATATACCAGAATAAAATTTATTGTATTGTATTGTATATATACTGCTTATGTTTCACAAGTATTATTTCGGCATCAGAGAATCGCTATATTACGCTCGCTAAGAAATAAATTAATCCATAGATCACGCAGTAATTAAATTAATGAGTAAAGAGGTGTGACAATGAAATATAATGCAAAAGCTACTCATGTACAGTACAATGAGACACAAAAGCGTACCGTCCCGAACTGCCAGTGGTCAATATAGTTCGTCATGACAGTTAAACCTGGTTAACATGGCGTCGCAACGCCCATATGGTCACCTTAACTTCTCATTATGGCGCACACAGACAGTCATTATAACATAGAGGAAACATACAGCGACGAAATAAAACGACCAATAGTAAGGCAACACTATGACAGTGACAAACGACCACATTGTGTGATGTGCGACAATCATGTAATAGGTCACCCATAAGAAACAAGTAAGCACAACGAAATAAAGCAAATGCTACAAAAGAAGGGACAACGTGATCAAATTCAGTAGCATGGTGGACGCTGTCGTGAACTCTGTAGGAGAACACCTTTTAACATATGCCATATAATTACCATCACAAGTACTTCATAGCAGCATTGCACTTCAAAGAAATACCAGTAGCGGTTAAACACGCCATACAAAGTAAAATACTATGCATAACCGCATTTGACAGCATATTCGCGCTCAGCACTAGCTGGAGCAGAAATAAATGTCCTGATAGTAAATGATTGTCAATTCGAACAGCAGGCGAATATCCCCGATCGTTTTATGGAATGGACTTCAATGATACTGATTTTCATGGTTATCAATATCAATATTCTTCTTTAATATGTCTGGCACAGACTAACCTTAAGCTAATACACTGCATTATGCTTTACACTGGAGTGGTCTGTTGATATACTTCCAGGACATGTTGCTGAATTGGATATTAAATTGTTCAATATCAATGGAATTTAGTTTGAAGGAAACATGAATCAAAACATCATGGTGCTCGTGCTGTAAAGATGGTATAGAGATTAGATAATTAGTGCAAATATTATCGTCCATGATATATTTGCAAGTACGTGTTTTAATGTTAATCTGGTTAACTAGGTGCTTTAGAGGAATGACACTAGACAATTATTGCAACGCTTGGCAGTTGCAATGTTTCATCTGTGTAACGAGTGTAAAGTTTGTGCAGCTACAGGTAACCAATAGAGAGGGACATTGTCACATGCCGTATTGTCGTATGTTACGAAACAGATACGGTTCTATTTAAAATGTATGCATTTTTTTACCTTTAATACATACTGTAGAATATTTTATTTTTAAACCTACTATCCCTGTTAGCTACAGATGCCATTGACTGTTTTTATATGTTAACTACTAGTCGCAAATATCAGGATTAGACGATGTTTCTTTATTTGCAAAAGTATGTATGCTCGGTGAGCACGTAGGAACTAATAACTGATATACTACAATACTACTGATCTAACTGATCTAAATAAACTGTTCTGTCCATGACCTTTCAAACAGTGTTGTGGTAAACGCTACGTCACGGAGTAAGCGCGCGATAAAATTACATGCCGTGATGCCAACGCAGCCGAAAAAATTAACGAGGCGTATGGCAACCACGTACAAAGATCAAACACTGCAGCGTGTGACAATGTACATGTTCAGAAACGCAAGGTTTGTCCAATTCAGAATAATCAATGCACACCATAAGATAACTTCAATATTCAAACTTACACGACGTCCGGTGTCTTAGGGTCTGTAACATTATTAGTTAACATTGCCAACGTTGTATGGACCTAATTGTTATAGATACAGTTTTCTATAAATAATCTGAAATGTTTATTAATGGCATATACTAGCTATATATCATTGTAATTATAATACAATGTTGTTTATGGAATAGTAAAAAATGAAAATCGCACGTTTATGCCCCATTGTCTTTTCCACATGGGCTGGATTAAATATAAGTGGTATCTACAAACACATATGAATTTGGGAAATTCTGATATTCAACGATTAGTTTTTCATGAGTCAACACTGGCTGGCCATTTAAATACGGCTGACACTGTAATAAGCAAACACTCACTTATAATGTTAATGCAATATCTAAGTGAATAAATGGTATGTGTTTATTTAATTGTGGGTCGTATGTTGCTAGGCCTTACACTATACATTGGTGTCTGTTGAAAACCCCGTGCTTACAACATACAGCGAGGAGTATGCTCTCAATGTATCGTTCTCAAACTAGTAGTATGGCCGAGATTCATTACACCCGTAGCCTATTTCACCAACATTGGAAAGTATACTTATCTAGCAAAGTATACTTTGAGGGAGATATTTTCACTTTCAGGATACATTTATTATTTTTATTACACTGAATAATCGATTTCGGGAAAAAAATTAATGATTACTCCCTCAAAGTATACTTTGCTAGATAAGTATACTTTGCAATGTTGGTGAAATAGGCTACTGGTCCTTGAAAGTGCAATCATAAATGATACATTTGCATGTAAACAGATGATATATCATATTCATATTAATCGCATCGCAGATTAATCAAACACAACTGGATACAAACTTAATTACATGGTAAACAGTAAGCATGTTTATGGTTTCGAAAATGCATGGCTTTATCCTAAATTGAAGCAGAACACATGATGAAATATTAATTTCGGCAGCCATCCTGATTTTATATAGATAGCATAATTAAATATTCATATGAAAGTCGGTTCTGATAAAGCTATCAGACTAATTTAGTTTGCCTAGTTCATCAATTTGTGATTATCGTTCATTACTTGAAATGTAATGTGTTAGAACCAGCATGGAATAAAGTTTTGAAGTTTGATATTTGAAAGCCATATTGGATTATTATATGGAATTCAGGCTATCACAAAATGTGTCACTGCACTTCCAGACAATGATGGAAGAATGGTGTGAAAGCATACATACACCACCACTATTACAATGTAGCTATAATTTGATTCTGTTAGCGGTGGGTTGTGTTGGTGGATGAACTTGTGATGCCTTTGGTGGCCATCTTACATTTTGGTAGCAGTTTTTGACGAAATTGAGTATCAAGTTTCATATCGTTTTATAATGTGTCAATATGAGTTTGCTTTGATGTTACAGGATTTTGTTTAAAAATCATGCACATTGTCTGGCTGGGCAGCTATGATATTTGGCGGCCATATTGGATTTTGTACATACCTTCTCAATTGCTACGTATTTAAAAACAAAGTATCATCTAATGTGTTACTAGAACATATTTCAACCTTAAACGTACTTCTATTTAGCCAATAAGTGATGTAGTTCGTACATGTTTTAGTGTGGTGGGGTAATGCACTTGGGTTTTGGCAGCCGTCTTGGTTAATGGTTAATTTCGATTTCATGTAAATTATAATTACTGGCTGTCATGTTTTCCGTCCTTTTTTTCGATGTGTGAATGCGAGTTTGCATAGTTGATACTTGAATGGTATCAACATTGCACAGTTTTGAGCAGAAAATGACGCTGTTGAGAGCATAAACTCTTTAAACGAAGAATGACAGCTTGCTATCATGCGGAAATAATATCTAGAGATAGCTACCTTACAATAACGACGTTCATTATCGTTGTCAATAACGTCACGCTATTGACCAGCAACGTCGCTGTTCTATGAATTCCGACAAAATGACGTAAAACAATAACATTCCCAATTTTAACGCCATATTTGGTTATTTACATTTCTGAAATTATCCGGATATGCAATGTAAATATAAGTAATACAACCACGGACAAACGCAGTTCAGCCCATGGTTTAAATGTATTCATTAAATAACGATGAATGACACCAGTCGGTTCTACAAAGCGGCAGTCAAAGTTATACCACTTTATTATTTACCATACTATGGATAAACTTTACGATGCTATGGATAAATGACGCCAGTAACTTCTAAATGACGTGTTTCCTTAGTATAGACAAACCAAATGATGTTGTCGGACACGTGACCCTCTCAATCGAACGCAAGACTGTCGTCCTCAATACGGTCCTCACCTGGAAATTCCACGATTGGCATTAGTTTTGGTTTTATAAAGTATCATATGTGAAATGTAAGAAAACGTAAGCAAATGCTTATTTAACCATGCAGGCGAGCTGATTATCTTGAAATATTTACACCTTCCATAAATTCATAATGGAAAGGCCCATTCGACGTATTGCGTTTACATCCCAATACAATACATTAGAGCCACGTGACGTCGCGCGATATTGTTGATTGGTTGAAGTTCGTTTGACGTCATTAATTCCCACGAGGTTGTCAATAACGGCACGCGTTTGGCCGGCAACGTCGCTGTTCCAGGAATAGCAAAAAATAACGTAAAACAAGAGTGTTCTTCATGTTAACGCCATATTTAGTTACGTATTTACATTTTTGAAACTACCAGAAAATGCAGTATAAATATAAGTAATAAAACCATGGGCTGTTGCGTTTACTGGGGTGGATACTACATTTCGTCTGTTTAAAGTTTGCGAGGAGTCCTTCGATATCGGTATATCTTCTACGCTGCCCACGTGATGAAAAGTAGCGCATCCAATTGCAAGCAAGAATCTTATATTAACTGCACTGTACGTCAATTGAATGAATATATGTTCTATCGATCACTCTTATTTACTTCTCAATTGAGGTATATGGTGTTACCACTCATTTGAATGTTCGCGTGACCGTGCATTTCGATGATAATAAATCAAAGTACTGAAAGTACTGAAATATGTTATCTCCACAAAAACTGATCACTTGCGGAACTAGAGACTGAACGTTGCATATTTTCTCAATCATCATCCAGAGGCAAATGTACGGTGATGGTGCAAACCCATTCCCATCCATACGTTTTCTCTAGAATAAATTACTGTTTGAAACTCCCTATGCTATTAATGTACTATATATGAAAAGGAAATATCTGAATTGTATCATTGGTTCAAATAAGAGAAGTGAGACAATGACGCTATTTAATTATAATAGAGAAGCTGTAACGGGAAGTATAGTTGCGGGAAGTAACTCTGCAATACTACAATATACTACGGTACCGTTCATAGCATACTATAACATCATGGTAAACATGGTAAAACTATCATTTGGTCAATTTAGTTTCATACGCTAACGTCGCCCGTCATAGGTAGTGCCTATTTCATAGTAGATGCTGTATTCATACGCACGAAAATTCTTGATTCGTATTTTCCAGACTGATAAACTGAGCCCGAAACGGAGAAAACTATAGAGATTATAGTATGTAGAGTTTAAGAGACAAAGCAAGACATACCAAAACGCCATAGGATAAGTTGGCAAAGGGAACTATTTTCTTGGTAGTACTCGCCGTTTAGGCGTAGCACGACAATATGGCTGCCCCCGAAGAAATTTGCGCGACATAATATGCTATCTCAAGGGTGATATATTACATATACAAATGGTCAGGTGTTTCTTCAGCAATATGGAGCACAGGTTGAAGTAACGGACCAAGGTCTACAAATACATTAAATATACATAAAAGTATCAATACGTGGGAAAAAAATCAGTTGAAACAAAAGTTTACTCCGTGTTAGAACACAATGTGTTTTAACTTATTTTTTTTTCTCACTTATTGATACTTTCAGGTACATGTATATTTAATGTATTTACAGGTCTTGGTATGTTACTTCAACCTGTGATATGGTGTAGGCATATCCACATTCCGGGACATAGATCATACGGTAGTCTAGACAATTCCTCAGCATGAAATGTGTTAAAACATCTGCTTTCCATGCGGGCATTGCAATTGATAGTCAAATAAATACGACGCTAACCGCTACGTACGATGTTACTTCGGTGAATGGAGCGACCCAGTAAGCGGACTGAAACCGTGGAATACCTTGCTCTATGCAATTTACTGCCCTAATGTTTTATATTGGCCGACAAACTTGACTTGTCTGCACTACGTTCTGCACGATGTGTGAAAACTGATTCAGTCTGTCTGCTCGAGCTCTGTGCAGCGCCGAACATACCATCTATTTCCGGGTTAATTAATCGCTCCATTTGTTTACATGCTAAGAGTGACGTCCCTTGCTGATCCCCACTCACGTTTCAATATCGACATTACACAGC
>CM055272.1:82954719-83091778 GCA_029237695.1 Conchocele bisecta
TTCTAGTATCATCATATATCTTCTATTAAACCACTTTACACAGGGCCATGATGAAAACATGTTTATAGGAATGAATGGCCTTTTTGTGGAATTTATCGGGGTTTAAACTTGGAAAAGTCGCGGGAATACTGGACGAAGGCCGGAAGGCCTCGTCCAGTATTCCCGCGACTTTTCCAAGTTTATATCCCCGATAAATTCACAAAAAGGCCATTCATTCCTTATAATTCCAGCATTTGAAATAAATTCATCAAGAAAATGTGTTTATTTTCCGTTTTCTTAAGAATTATTTTAACTGCGCCTGACGGTTACGGAAAGTAGTTCGGCATGGAGTTTACTGGGATATAAATTCTGTACAGAGACTTGCTACGGACCAATCAAATGTTAGGGAATTGTGTAAATATTTTTGTGCTGGAATTATTTTATAGTATTTTTTCAAAAAATCCTGATATGCCCCTTTAATATGATCTTGACCTTTTGACTTTCATAGCTGCTTATCAATGCTTATCATCACTTTTGGTTAATTCACTTTTTCACAGTTTCTCCAATCTGCCACCGGGGGCATTCGTGTGCCGACAGGCATAAAATGGGTTATTACAGTGTAATAAAAAATAATAATGCTCTAGTGTAATAAATATGCAAATTAGGCCTCTGCAGAAAACATGATAGATGACCAGTAGCCTATTTCACCAACATTGCAAAGTATACTTTTCTAGCAAAGTATACTTTGAGGGAGAAATTTTCAATTTTATGATAAATTTATTAATTTTCATTATACTGAATTTATTACATTATCACAGCCACTTTGGCTGTGATAATGTAATAAATTCAGTATAATAATTCTGCATACTTTTAATCATCAAATATATGCAGTTGTTAGTTTTATATCAAAGAATGCATTTCAGGAAAAATAAATGATTACCCTCTCAAAGTATACTTTGCTAGAAAAGTATACTTTGCAATGTTGGTGAAATCGGCTACAGGACATATTCAATGTATAATACTGTACTTATGCAATAAATAGAATCAAACACTTGTGTTGATTTAATACGATATGTATAGCATAGCCTTGTTTCTTATGAAATCAGTAAACTACCGTAGCTTGTTTACTAATAAATATCAGATTAAATCATCACTCGTGTAAGATCCTCTATTTAGTGCTAAATGTACCGTGCTCAGCCCATACAGGTGCATTTCCATATAATTCCAGCACACAAATATTTACACAATTCCGTAACATTTGATTGGTCCGTAGCAAGTCTCTGTCCAAAATTTATATCCCAGTAAACTCCCAAGCCGAACTACTTTCCGTAACCGTCAGGCGCAGTTAAAATAATTCTTAAGAAAACGGAAAATAAACTCATTTTCTTGATGAATTTATTTCAAATGCTGGAATTATAAGGAATGAATGGCCTTTTTGTGGAATTTATCGGGGATATAAACTTGGAAAAGTCGTGGGAATACTGGACGAGGCCTTCCGGCCTTTGTCCATTATTCCCGCGACTTTTCCAAGTTTATACCCCGATAAATTCCACAAAAATGGCATTCATTCCTATAATAAGACGAGTCATGTAAATTTGTACCTAAGAAGATGTGTGATTTTTAAAGAAAAATATTTACAGAACCTGTCATATTTTCTGTAATGATGTTGAAATTTGAGGAAATGTTCATAGCAAATTTGGCTATCGCTGTGGACGCACAGGCTGATCTGGATCTAAACTGGTCACACAACTCAAAAGCACTTTCTGCTGGTCACCTATATCTACTATACCAACCTTATTCAACATATGATGCCAATACGATATGTTTCCTATATGATATGCATATATAATATAAATGTATGGTATATTCGAACCGTACATACCAGCTCAAATCCTCACAGAATTATCCCCCTTTTTCGACATTATTGACTTGTACGGCAAACTAGTCCTATATTTTTCCACCGATCTAATTCATCCTTGATATATGTCACATATATCAAGGATGAATTAGATCGGTGGAAAATTATAGGACTAGTTTGCCGTACAAGTCAAAAATGTCGAAAAAGGGGGATAATTCTGTGAGGATTTGAGGTGGTATGATTGTGAAAATCAAGAAGTGCGAGAGTGAGGAACATGAACATTTTACATGTGGTCCCGATCCATATGGAGCTATGCCCCTTTTATGACTCAGAAAATGCAACTTTATGCTTGTCTTCTACTGTTTCTGCAGTTTTCAACCGATTTACTTCCTACTCTGTGTGCATGCACATAAACATCAGCTACAGAGATGTGGCTTAGGAGAATGATCGTGACATGCTGGCAGAAATTACCAAATTTGGCACAGTTCTACGTTTATAGGTGAATACAATGTTTTCTGGAGGGGGGCTACCCGATTTTAAAGACCCAAGGTTAGGTCAAGGTCAAAGGTCTAGAAATTGTAACATTTATTTATTAATTATCTCTACACTAACATTATATTTTTTACAACCTGAACAATTATTCAAATGACTGTCGCGCCTGCTTTAGTTTCTTCATCATGATATAACTTTAATATTACTTGATGGATTGCTTCAATATTTGGACACTTGATACATGTGAACGTTGTGCAACGCACTCATGCCAACATTAACATGGCCATGACCTTTGGGACCTTCACTTTTTTTTTTTGTCGACAAGTTTATACCAGTTTCTCCATCATCATATAACTTTAATATTACTTCCGGGATCGCTTCAATATTTGGACACGTGATACATGTAAGCATTTGGAACGCACACATGCCCCCATTAACAAGACATTGACCGTTTTGACCTTCAAATGGGTGTGGAAACCACTTAGCCATTTTCTTACGTCGAAAAGTTTGTATAAATTTATTCATCATAATATAGCTTTAATATTACTTTACAGATTGCTTCAATATTTGAACACTTGATACACGTGAACATTTGGAACACACCTATGCTGCTATTAAAATAACGTTCGACCTCTTTCGTGCCCATGATTATGTATGGTAAAATGCCTCGGCAGGCGCGACACTGCTTCTGCGGCGGAATTCTTGTTATCAAATTGCAGATGAATTTTGATGGAATTTTCTGATTTACATGTACTTTGTAATGGGGATAATAATTTCAGGTGAGCGATACAGGCCCATTTTGTGCCCCTTGTTTTGGTGACAAGTACAATTGGGTTCAGCTTATAAGATGCAAATGTATAATTCAATTACTTTGACTAATCTGTTTCTTCATCTTCTGCTCATATCTGAGACCCAGTGATGCTAAGGAAATTTGTTTGTGGCTCTGACTGGAGAAATGGGGCTTATAAATGGGTTTTGTGACCAGTCTAGATCGCCATTCCACGCGTTCTGTTTCTAACAAGCAATATAGATTGTTGCCAGGGTACAGAAGTGTGATATTTGAGCAGGAGCTACACTGCTCACAGATCCCATAAGCCCCATTTCTCCAGTCACAGCCACATTTATGTGTGATTGAGGTCGGATGATATTCATAACATTATCATGTTGCACCATTTGATGACATCGATGACAATCCACCGTTCTGCGACGTTACACCAAATTGCCATATATACCAATGCCCGTACATGTATTATTATACCCCAACCCCCCAAGCCTACCCGGCATACTAAGTATATCGATGGGTATATAGTTTTCATCATTCCGTCCGTCCGGCCGTCCGTCCGTCAGTTTTTGCATACCCATTATCTCTGCAACGTCGGATTGACGTTGAACTTCATATACTTCCTTATCATCATCCATATTTTCATTCCATACCAAACCCATGATGCCTTCATGTCCAAGATCAATGTCTAATTACTTAGAAATTTTCATTATTATTTTTTAAATATTTGCGTTAATGATTTTGTTTGTCAGTCCAGGCGGTGGCCGGGAGTATCTTTGATCCTACAGAGCCATGCAGGGGACGTAGAATTCTTTTTTTATTAATTCGTTCCCACGAAATAACAATTTGTTCCCTCAATTTAACAATTCGTTCCCTCAATTTAACAAATTGTTATATCGTGGGAATGAATTGTTAATTTGAGGCAACAAATTGTTAAATTGAGGGAACAAATTATTATCTCGAGGGGATGAATTGTTAAATTGAGGGAACTAATTGTTATTTCGTGGGAACGAATTAATAAAAAAAAATCCATGTCCCCTGCAGGGCTCTGCAGTAAATGACATCGTAAGTTCATAACAAGTACAGAATTGTATTTCGCATTTGCTATGGAAATTTTGCCAACTTAATTTACAGAAAATATAAATTTTGTAAATTTATCACTTGAAAATGTGCACATCCTATTTAGGTACAAAATCACATGGCTTAGCTTGTGTAAAGATTGTGTTGTGTGTTGTTGTTATTACACACCTAGTATGTTATCTTATAATTCGCCCGACTTTCTAATCCAATCACTGGCCAGTATCGCTCTCCACATATTTCACATGAAGATTTAACCATAATACGTTAGCAATAATACATACATTTACTACCAGGTTTAAATGTACATGCACACTCAGTAGACTACGCCCCCCGTTGTGGGGGGTATTCTGGAGTCGGCTTGTCCGTCCGTCCGTCCGTCCGGTCCGGTCCGTCCGTCCGTCCGTCCGGCCAGACATTCAGGTACTTATGTGGCTAGCCCCACAGGGTTATGGACTTGTTAAAGGATAGGGTTGGTTACAATTAGCCACCTAAGATATCGTTTTATGTGGCTAAAAGTGGTTTTATGTGGCTAATATTTAACATGCGATAAGCCACATAGTTACCTGAAAGTAAGAACGTCCGTCTTTCCGTCCGTCACAAAACTTAACAATTGTAAATTTCCTTTTAACTTCTCTTTCCCTTTGCGGAAATCTTTCATATTTTACCCGCCCCTTCGCTGACACTCATACATCATTCTGCAACAAACCTACGACCCCCATTTATGCCAGGAGTCAAGGTCACGGACTTAGAAACTTAGAAAAAAACGAAAACTTAACAATTGTAAATTTCCTTTTAACTTCTCTTTCCCTTTGCGGAAATCTTTCGTATTTTACCCACCCCTTCTCTGACACTCATACATCATTCTGCAACAAACCTACGACCCCCATTTATGCCAGGGCTCAAGGTCACGGACTTATAAACTTAGAAAAAAAATAAAATTAACAAAATGTAAATTTCCTTATTAACTTCTCTTTCCCTTTGTGGAATGCAGTGATATTTTACCCGGCCCTTCTCTGACACTCATACATCATTCTGCAACAAACCTATGACCCCCATTTATGCCAGGGGTCAAGGTCACGGACTTAGAATGTCTAGTTTGCTTTTTTCAACTGGAACCACCATCGCACTCTCCATATGTGCTGACATAGTCTTTTATCTGAAAATGATAGTATGCGAGCTGGAATTCATTCTAGGTCAGGGCTGACGCGGGGGGGTATTCCGTAAGCCCCCGCTTACTGACAAATCTAGTTTATATCCGAGACATCATCCGAGACATTTACTGGCAAAACAAACATTCATTCACCATTACCTCACATATTGATTGGCATTATTATACATTTTATATCAGACGTATATTTCCACACTGATATCAGGGGCGATAACCGCGTTTCATTAAAATGTTAACAGACATTACTATTTATTATCCCCTCAACACAGTGCCGTGAAATACATTTTTGATATCCTGTCAATACAACCTAATCACTGCATATGAATATGTGTGGTGATTGGGGTTATTTTTTTGCATTTAAAAGCCATTTGTAGGTGTTGACGGGATAAATAGAATAGTAGGTTAGTGCACTGAATGGGGAAAATATATGGCGCGGCAGGGAAACGCGATGTGCTCGGCCCATCCCGTTTCCTAAGCCTTGCCAGATATTTTTTCCCATTCACGGTACTAACCTACTACATGTATTCTCTATTTCTCTGTATTTTTTGATGTGCTTACTTTATAATCTGTCGAAAATATTATTTTTTTCGGGTGACGCATTTAATTAGTATACCTGTAAATAGTTAAAAAATATCATGCCTCATTTGCATATGAAAATATCCTGATATCACCACCGCGAGTCACTATCAGTAAAATAAACATTACTAAATGATTATATCTGTAAAGCGGGCACTCGTAATTTTTTGGAACTGGTGGAATAGTGACACAAGTATACACTTATTTAATTCTTATAAAGAATATTTTGTGCCTACTGAGTGAGCATGTACCTTTAATGATTTAATCTACATGTTCCACAGGAAGTGGAAAATCAGTACTCGTGTGGAACCCTGCTTTATAAACCTGGCTAATTATAAGTATGTTATTGTTCCCTCGCATTTAATTCCTTAAAAATCCAATATGTGAACAATACCATATTCCCATCTGAGGTTATGTTCATTGGCTGTGTGTTTGGTGAAGATTCAGACGAGCAATATGACAACGTGTTGGCTGTGTAAAATCTTATTTTCATGTAACATGTATTGTTTCTCAGTTTATATACTGTTTGTTTCACGAAACCTGCCCAAATGCTACGGCTATATAAATAATGCAAAAAATTATAGCAAAATTTAAGAATGAGCCTACTTTTATTTCGTGAATTTGGTAGAATTTTTGTTTTTATTGTGAAAAAATCAATTTCCACATATTAAATCCACATACAGTAGACATCTTCACAGAGTGAAGAAGATGTCTATGGGGATTTAACATGGGGAAATTTTTCTAATTTCCGATATAGTTGACCGATTTTCAACATGTAACTTTTGTTTTCTTAGTTAGATCATTTCTAAGCTATATATCTAGCTATGTTTCAAAATCAATTTCAAAATGTTTTCGTTTTTCTACTCCTCCTCCAGGTTCTCCACCTCTTTTTCCCCATGTTAAATTACCATAGAGAACTCATTTTTATACGACCGTTTTTAGAAAACGGTACGTGTTATGTTTTACCGCGGGCGGGCGGCGGACAGAAAAAGTGCATTGTTTGTGTACACAACTCCTCCGAAACCATTCAGTCGATCGATCTGACACTATACACACTATACACACGTCTTATACACATATTGAAGATGTGCACCTTGGTGCTGTCCGTCCGTCCGTCTCCGTCCATCCGTCCGCCGTCCGTCCGTAAACTGAACATGATAGAAATATTGTTGTAAGTTCTATTTCCTTCATCTAAAATGCTTAATATTTCACACATGCATTCCTGTAAGGCTCTACTACCATGCTATTCCAAATCCACGACCGTCCAACCCCCGCTGATGCAAGGTCAAGGTCAAATACTTAGTCTCTTTACAAAACTTAACATCAGAGAAATATTGTTATAACTTCTATTTCCTTCATCTAAAATGCGTAATAGTTCACACATGCATTTCTGTAAGGCTCTACTACCATGCTGTGCAAAATCCATGACGGTCCAACCCCCACTGATCCCAAGGTCAAGGTCTCTTTACAAAACTTAACATCAGAGAAATAAGTTATAACTTCTATTTCCTTCATTGAAAATTCATAATATTTCACTTGTGCATTCCTCTAAGGTTGTACTATCATGCTGTGACAAATCTACGACCGTCCAAGCCCCGCTGATCCCAAGGTCAAGGGGATATACTTAGTCTCTTCACAAAACTTGTCATCAGAGAAATATGTTATAACTTCTATTTCTTTCATCGAATATTCTTAATATTTCATGCATGCATTCCTCTAATGCTCTACTATCGTGCTGTGACAAATCCCCGCTGATCTCGAGGTCAAGGTCACATACTTAGTCTCTTTTCAAAACTTAACATCAGAGAAATCGGTTATAACTTCTATTTCCTTGCTCGGATCTGCTTCACTTTTCACACACGCATTGCTCCAATGGACCTCTACCACCATGTGACAGATTTACGTTCGTGCTGCCCCGCTAAGCCCAGAGTCAAGGTCACAAACCCACACACTTGGAAACTTTTTACATATTTAGGGGTACCTGGGCCCACGCCTCGCTTACTGACCAATCTAGTTAGAAGCTTGATTGGTGTGTTATTGATGGAATGGCGAACAGTGGCGATCCTGATCAGACTGAGATCTGGATCTACAGTGGTCGCAAACCGATAATCTCCAGTGACAGTCATGTATAATGGTGTTGACTTGTCCAGTTAATCTGTAATTGTTGGTAATAATCAAATGATCCTATTTCTCGCATCATAGGATCTCCAGTGTTTGTCAGAAGCATGAGGAGTGTTTCCCGGACTGAATGGTGAATATCTAGACACAAACCAGACTGCGCAGTTATTTAAATTAATTCAACTCTTGTTGAGAATAGAAACATACTTCTATAGGAGCTGCTGTACCAACTTATTTCCGCTGTTTGTCTGTCCGTGTACACTGCAAAATGTGTCGCATATTAATTTCATATGTATTTCATATGCAAATTGCATATGCAAATGATATGAATTTAAGTGAGCCAATATGCAATTCATATGTAAAATCTTCATATGCATTTCATATGCAAATCATATGCAAATTATTCATAGGAAATGCATTTTACAGTCTTCATAGGAAATTCATATGAACATCATATGAATTTTATATGTGCTCTTTTCATATCAATTTCATATGCAATTCTTTTGTTTTTCTTATGTGTTCCATAGGAACAGCATATGTATTTTTTTCGTATGAATTGCATATGTGGCACGTTTTGGTGTGTACCACCGTTTGTTTTATGCAAATGACCTATATAAAACAATTAAGCCATTTTATCCAATGTCGAGGGTTTTATGTTTTATTATACTATATACTATAATTGGCAGGGGAGATATTTTGCTAATGCATTTAGTAATAGTTATAGTTCACATTGTGCGCATATGACCGCCCACACACGCGCTCATTTCCTGTCACACCGCCAATCACATACTAATATATCACTTCACGTTTAGGGGCGGAGCTTCGCGAATGGGCAGTGTAAACAATAAGTAAGTTATAGATCACATACTGAATTTTAAATAAACTAATTTCTCGATCGCTAGCGCTCGCTTGAAATTAATTTATGTGATATATAACTATTACGTACAGTACCAGGAAGCACACTTTCTGAAACATAACACCCTTGTATGCATCTTGTATTGTAATGCAAGCCATTAAAGTTGATTTGAGTGGAGATGTTTTCTTACTTTTACGTACTTCCCCGTCCCATTTAGACACAATGAAACGCAAGCCGTCAATATTTTCCCATAGTGACGTCTCGTGAGTACATTTTAGTAAAATAGTTCCTTCTAAGCCACCACTAATTGTTATATTTATATTCTGTTTATCTTTTTAGGCGCATATACATTAGGAGTGATTTGATTTGTATGTGGATATATGCTACTCGTTCCGCAGCGTAATTTCTTTTCTATCTCGTTCACACGACATAGCATCTCGTTCCCACGACATAGCATCTCATTCCCTCGAGATATCATCTCGTTCCCTCGAGATAAGATCTCGTTAAAACGAGTTAGCTATGTCGTTCCCACGAGATAGAATCCGTAACCACGACATATTCATCTCGTTCCCCCAAGAGATAGACTCGTTGCCAATGTCGTCCCCACAGATAGCATCTCGTACCACGACATCAGCATCTCGTTCCCATGAGATAGGATCTCGTTGCCAATGTCGTTTCCACGAGATAGCATCTCGTTACCACGACATCGCATCTCGTTCCCTCGAGATAGGATCTCGTTCCCACGACATACTAGGTAGCCAATGAAAATGTAGCATAAACCTCCATATTTAGTCTACCAAATGTGAAGCTAACAATGTCGAGTACCGCAAAGTTTAAAAGTGGAAATGTAATATATAGGTCTGAAGGACTTGGAAACTGCGGGATGCCCATTTGCATATGTGCAAATCTTTTCTTAATTGACATAATTAGCATATTACAGTGGAACCTCTCTATACCGAACACCCTGGCGACCGACGGGGGTTTTCAGTTTAGAGGGGTTTGCTAATTCCAGTTAATTTGTTTCATCATCAACTCTGTCCATGTATGTTGTGTACCATATAACCATATTGCAAGCATAAACATCAGTTGCTGTTAATGTTACTGGAACTGGAAGCACCGTTTGGTAAATGTATAACCTGATCATTTTGCGGAGACTATCAGACGCCTTAAACTGATCCACAAAATGTGCAATGTGTAAGTGCATTTGCCCATGTTCCGATTCTAGTGATGATTCAACCAAACAAACAAAGACAGCCTGTGTCTAAACTAAAAGGTGACACTTTAGGTGTGGATCAACCTCCAGTGTAGTCTTATGGAGTGGTCGTACACATACCAATATCCAAATTACAATATGTCCGTGTATGTCCTTTTTTAGCTCACCTGAGCGAAGCTCATGTGAGCTATTGTTACCGCAATGTGTTCGTCGTCCGTCGTCGTCGTCCGTCGTCGTCCGTGAACATTTTCAAACGTCTTCTCCTCGGTAACCATTCGGCCTATAGTTGCCAAACTTCATGGTCATGGTCCTTAGGTAGGGGGATTACAAAATTGTTAAAATGACATCATTACGTAATCCAAGATGGCCGCCGTCTAAAAATAGCACAAATTCTTCAAAAATCTTCTCAAGAACCGCTAACCGGATTTCGACAAAACTTGGTAGGAATGATCAATGTACAATGCTCTTTCAAAGTTGTTAAAATGGTGACCCCGGGGTCAAAAATGGGCGTGGCCCGTGGGGTCAAATTGGGGTCAAATTTTATTTTTGACCGAATATGGCCATGTCATATATCAAAAATGTCGAAATGTCATAACGTCGTTCTTTTATTAGAGATTTCAAAATTCTTCTTCACATGAACCGCTTGGCCCATGGTAGCCAAACTTAAAAGTTATGGTCCATGGGTGAAGCCTTTTCAGATTTGTTAAAATGGAAGTCATCGCTAATCCAAGATGGCCGCCGTCTAAAAATAGCATAAATTCTTAAAAAATCTTCTTCTCATGAACCGCTAGCGGGATTTCGATGAAACTTGGTAGGAATGATCAATGTACAATGCTCTTTTAAAGTTGTTAAAATGGTGACCCCGGGGTCAAAAATGGGCGTGGCCCGTGGGGTCAAATTGGGGTCAAATTTTATTTTTGACCGAATATGGTCATGTTATATATCAAATCGAAGGTATCAAAGAGGCGATCACTCTGGTACATTTTTTGTCGAAATCGGATTGTTATGTCATCCAAGATGGCCGCCGAAATTGTCATAACGTCGTTCTTTTATTAGAGGATTTATTTCAAAATTCTTCTTCACATGAACCGCTTGGCCCATGGTAGCCAAACTTAAAAGTTATGGTCCAAGGTGGAAGCCTTTTCAGATTTTTATTTGTAAAATGGAGGTCATCGCTAATCCAAGATGGCCGCTGTCTAAAAATAGCATAAATTCTTAAAAAATCTTCTTCTCATGAACCGCTGGCCGGATTTCGATGAAACTTGGTAGCAATGATCGATGTACAATGCTCTTTCAAAGTTGTTAAAATGATGACCCCGGGGTCAAAAATGGGCGTAGCCCGTTGGGTCAAATTGGGGTCAAATTTTATTTTTGACTGAATATGGTCATGTTATATATCAAATCGAAGGTATCAAAGAGGCGATCACTCTGGCACATTTTTTGTCGAAATCGGATTGTTATGTCATCCAAGATGGCCGCCGAAATGTCATAACGTCGTTCTTTTATTAAATTCTTCTTCACATGAACCGTTTGGCCCATGGTAACCGAACTTAAAATGTATGGTCCATGTGAGAAACCTTTTCAGATTTGTTAAAATGGAGGTCATCGCTAATCCAAGATGGCCGCCGTCTAGAAATCGCATAAATTCTTAAAAAAATCTTCTTCTCATGAACCGCTAGCCGCATTTCGACGAAACTTGGTAGGAATGATCGATATACAATGGTCTTTCAAAGTTGTTAAAATGGTGACCCCGGGGTCAAAAATGGGCGTGGCTCGTGGGGTCAAATTGGGGTCAAATTTTATTTTTGATCGAATATAGTCATGTTATATATCAAATCGAAGGTATCAATGAGGCGATCACTCTGGTACATTTTTTTGTCGAAATGTCATTTTTTTGCCGAAATGTCAAAAGGTCTTTCTTTTATTAGAGATTTCAAAATTCTTCTTCACATGAACCACTTGGCCCATGGTAGCCAAACTTAAAAGTTATGGTCCATGGGTGAAGCCTTTTCAGATTTGTTAAAATGGAGGTCATCGCTAATCCAAGGTGGCTGCCGTCTAAAAATAGCATAAATTCTTAAAAAATCTTCTTCTCATGAACCGCTGGCCGGATTTCGACTAAACTTGGTAGAAATGATCGATTTACAATGCTCTTTCAAAGTTGTGAAAATGGTGACCGCGGGGTCAAAAATGGGCGTGGCCCGTAGGGTCAAATTTTATTTTTGTCGGAATCGGATGATTATAACATCCATGATGGCCGCCAAAAGGTCCATTTATTCGAGATTTTGGACGTCTTTTTCTCAGGAACCACATGGCCGATGCTGGCCAAACTTCATAGGAAGTTAAGATCCTTGGGTGAAGCATTTTCAGATTCGGTACAATGAGTCATCGCTTAATCCAAGATGACCGCCATTTAAAAATAGCACAATTTTTTTTAGAACACATGAACTCAATGTCACATTCTCCTCTGGTGTTCATGGAGTCAGGTGAGCGAATTAGGGCCATCATGGCCCTCTTGTTTATTAAATTTTCAAGGTGTACCCTAAAACTACAAAATGTATAGACCCTGATTGTGTAGCACATGTATACCAAATTGCAGGTCAAATTAAGTTGTCAGAAGCAGCTTTTGCTTTGAAAAACATGTCTAATGGAAAATCCCCTGGTTCGGATGGCTTTTCTGTTGATTTTTTTAAATTATTTTGGACGGACCTTGGCTACTTTTTAATTAAATCATTGAATTATAGCTATTATATTGGAGAAGTATCTGTAACTGAAAAAGGAGGAATTATAACGTGTATCCCAAAAGGAAATACAAAGAAACAACTCTTGAAAAATTGGCGGCCGATTTCTCTATTAAATGTGGCATACAAAATTGGTTCCGCAACAATAGCTAACCGTATAGAAAACAATCCTACCATCTATTATAAACGAAGACCAGACTGGGTTTATAACGGGCAGATATATAGGAGAAAATATAAGAACGGTATATGATGTATTCGATTATACAGCAAATAATCATATACCAGGTCTCGTATTACTTATTGACTTTGAGAAAGCTCTGTTTGTCTCTTGTCATTTATAAACAACGTCTTAGATTTTCTTAATTTTGGTCAATCAATAAGGAATTGGTTCAACATATTCTATAATAATATAAAATCACAAGTAGTAGTTACTGGACATCTATCATCCTGGCTACCCATTGAACCAGGCTGTCGACAAGGTGACCCGTGTCACCATGCATAGTTGTAATATGCGCCGAAATACTGGTCCATCTGATACGAATAGCCCAAATATTAAAGGTATCAGTATACATGAAAACACCTTCCTTTTATCACAATACGCTGACGACACATGCATATTCTTAGATGGCTCAACTAGATCTTTAGAACATACTTTATTAGTGTTAAAATTGTATGCGAAAATCTCCGGCCTTGAACTCCATGTCGAAAAAACTATGTGATATGGTTTGGATCGAAATCTGGTAGTACTAGTACGATATGCAATGATACGCCATTATGCTGGGACCAAGATATCTTTACATTGCTAGGCGTACGTTTTTCAACCGATCTCGGCAGACTTATTGATCAAAATTCAAGAAATAAGGGCTAACCATCTATTGTTAAGCTTACCAAGTCCTAACGAGAATGTAATCGAACAACTAAACCTACCATAGTTCAAAACCTACCATAGGGCATGTAAATATTTTGATAATATTTTCATCCATCTGGTCTGTCGAATGAGACGTCAAACTTTAATTCCATCCTTATGTGACTTTAGCTGTTGCTGGGACGATTGAGTTGTTTCATCCATATATATATACTGTTCGCTATAACTATTAAAACTAGTGTTTTGTGTTGAAAGGGTTGAAGTAGGTGTTAGCATTTACTGATAGTATAGATAGATACCATGATAGTGTTATACACTGTGTACACGACAGCCGGCTACAATAAAATGCAAGTACAGTGTAACATCGCTATACCGAACACCATAGGTGCCGACAGGGTGTCTGGTATAACGAGTTTTCAACTGTTAGCAATCAATCACCAGCTGTCAGGGCCACAACATGGACCTGTTGGAAGAGCGTGGCTTTGAGGTACACGATTTGTACAGATGAACCTCTCTATACCGAACACGCCGATCGTACCCGTCGTGTTTGGTATAGTGAGATTCAAATGTAATAAAATAATTTAGCTAAAGTGGACTCGTACCCTGCTGTCATGCACACTCCAGTGACTACACATGTATATATTTCCTATTATGTAACATGTATGCTTGTGACTAAAAATAAATAAATATAAAAATAAAATTACAGGGTAGGGTGCGCTGTTTGCATACTGGACAATAGCCCACCCTGTTTGGTTTGTCACGTTTATTCTTAATTAACAGGCTTGTAAACAAGGCGTGGTTTTTACACCCAATTGACATTGACAGCACCGTATTTGTTTTATTGAGGCATACAGACAGGTGACAGAGTTGTTCGGTTTTCAGGGTGGTTTTTAATGCCGAAATAACATTTTGGGACTTGAAATGTCGTTCGGATTACGGAATACGTACTGGGATTCCGGATTAGAGGGGTAGAAAACAATGTGTTTATATAGCGGAGAATTCGGGACTTGTCCATCTGTTCGGTTTACTCATGGCTCCATTTCAATGAACAGTCTGAATAATAACGGATTGTTATAGGTGGTGTATTTTTATGAGAAAAAAATACGTGAAAAAAAGTTATCAAAATGTTATAACAAAATAAAATATAGGAATGGACGTCTATTACATGTTCTGGGCTGATATAGGTATATTGATACACATAGCAGGTGAATGTTTTACATATTTATTCCCATAAAGTCACTCCATTTTGAAAATATCTTGTTTATCCTTAATAGTGGCAATAGTTTCTTCTATTATTATTATTTGCTTCAGATATATTTTAAAACGGCCTATCGATGGTTGCGTTTCATCATATTTGCACTTAAAAATAAAATATTTTGCTAGAAGAATTAAAAAGCAGAATGCTGCCGCTGATAAGCATTGTTTTATTTTTGCAGTCAACCCTCACGTTACAAAATGATATGTTTTCATACGTTAAATTACTATTGTAGTATAGCCTACTTGTTTGCAATAGCAGGTTGATATCCGACCAAAAAAGTTGTATGACGTTGCATTCCCAAAACATATGCTTATTATAATCCACATTCATATGACAGAATTCACATAAGTTAGATGGTTTTAATTTGCATTTGAATAGAAAGGTATTGTTTGGAATTAGTCTCGATAATTATTTGTACTGAAATGCTCTATGTTTTGTACTTATTGTGTGTGCTTTTATAGGACAATGAAAAAGTGTATTTCCATTCTATATCTTGTTTATTTAGTTCGTTTTCCCATTTGATTATATGTTTTTGTTGTGCTAATCTTGATTTTCCAATCTGTATATTATATAATATTTTATGTATATGCTTCGATGATAAACATACATGTATTGCATATTTGGGCGTTTCATTAGTCAATAGCTCGATTTTCATTTCTAGTTTCCATTCAGTTTTAATTTTACCTAATAATTTGTAATATTTAAAAAAAATCTCCGGTATTACTTTTTAACAGGGGAAGGGGCGAAGTGACTTTGGTGCGGTATGGACCTGGCACCAGGTCAGGTTATTCTAATTTCAGGGCAGAAAATATTTGTTCTCGATGTAAATATTCCGTTCTGATTTCGTGACCCCACCCCCATGCAGCAGGTTAAATGCGGTATCGAACCCGTTGGCCCGGCCTTGAATGACCTTAGTTGCTGATAGGCCGTTAAACACCATTATTGACAGTTGTTTTCCATACTTAAAAGACAGGAAGTTAACTATTAAAATGATGAAAAAGAGTGTGATATAGACAATACAACATGTACGTGTCGCTATAAAATATCGTCACAGAAAGATATATATGTTGCCACATAGTCTATTAACTAGTCCCTAAAATGACGTATGATGCCAAGCAATATATTTATCGTTATGCACTGTGACCTAGCTGTATGTATGTGTCCGTGAAATGCATTTCTTTGATCCTAAGTCGGTTGTTTAGTTCTGTTGTACCACGATTCATGTGCACATTCGTTGCTCTACGAAATCATATATCAACACACATGCACAAATGCCTTTGTCTGTTGAATAATATGGCTAGGCAAAGCGTATTTGTGATGGAAACTGTTCCATGCAGCGTGTATCGTCTCGGTGAAAAATTGTAATTTCGTCAAACAGTATGTGTTTCACACACCAAAGAACGTGTAATGCTATAACAAAGAAAATACGTTAATTAGCCGTATAAATCGCTATATTAAGGTTTTAATCAAAACGGAAACGTGTTGTCCGGTCATGGCGATGTATTGATCTGGCAACATTGACCAGTGAATGAATTGTGCGACACAATATGTGTGTTACAGAGACCGGGAAACATGTTGATCGATCAATGCAGGAAAACGTTATATCGTAGCATGTAGGCGCAACATAATTAATGTGTGGCGATGTATGAGAAAAATGAAGATGTATAGAGTAGTGTATGTTGCAGCGACATACTGATGTTTTAAGAATCAAATTGCATGTGCAAGTACATGTATGACTACCGAAAGCATGTTTAGACAAATAGTGCGAATGTGTTGTGATGCCATATGTGTACATATGTTTCAGAAATATACTTATGTGTGTGGCCATCTTGCTGGATCGAGGAATGTGCTTCATGAGGCAATATAAGTGTGCTTCATGGACAAAATATAAACACATATTAACAGTCATATCAATATGGGTCGTCTTTATCACAGTCATTGTTCTTTTATGTTGTTCTATTCTGTATTTATCACCTTCCTATTAACACGGTGGCAAAAGCAGCCACACATTTTTGGATCACATTGTAACTTGTGGGTTTTGTGGGTTTCGGATTCAATATACATGTTGTTATATGTACTTAATACTACATGTTCACAATAAAATGTTAATCGCGCCCATGTAATTGGGCGATAAAGTTGACAGTGGCCATATATAGTGTGCGGTGTTTTTCTCGTCATTGATTCGATTGTTTGTATACATTAAGTTAACAATGTTGAACGAGAAAACATGTAAAATTGCCCTGGTTCAATCGGTATTTTTCCTGGACAATATATGTCATAGTAAGTTTAGGGCGACCATAATGGACTTAATGTACCATATTAGGATTAATGTATATATATTGCTATCAATTTGTGATGTTTGTCATACTTCGTTACATAAAGAAGATCGTTGCAGCAAACGTGTGGCTATTTCAAAACGGTTTTCCCAGATACCATATTCTATAGTAAGGCGGCCATATTGCATTCACCGTCATTCAATGACATTATGGACAATACACTATGATATATATATATTTATTGGTATCAAACACATGGGTGTAGAAATCAAAGTAGGTGATTTATGTAGCGAGCTAGTCCTGTTTGAACAAGAATAATATGCTAGCCTGTTGACTATTGACTATCAAAAGTTTCGTAAATGCATGTAAACTGTTGGAATAGTCATACTTGTCCAATCATATTGATCTTTGTATTCTGTTTAAATGCAAGAAATTTCCACTTCAAATATCGTGTTTACATTGTCGAAATATGTTTCTGTAGAAATGTGTATTTTATTATTAATGATCAATCAATGAACAAATGTCAATCTGGATATAAAGTTATGAAGGTGTATTTATATTACTGCATGGATATTGATAATGGGTCTCAAATCTTTGGTGACAACAATTCCAAATATTATCTCAAGTTTGCATATCTCTAGATGTTATACACGCCAGTTAATATGTCCCGTTCTTTGTTCCATGTTTTCGATTTCGCAGTTAGCCCTTGAAATAAACTGCTCTGACGGTACTATGTTTGATTAATTATTGACATTATAAAGCCTGAATAACCACACATTTTGTTTCAACCAGACTGAAATTGTTGAATTAAATATGGTTCTGCCTGGATTGCCTTTGAACAGACAAATGTCATTGGTGGAAATCCACCAAATTATTAATTATAATATGTTTTCAATTTGCAGACTAACATTGTGAAAAATATACTGGCAGTTAATGAAACTTTCTGGAACACCTGGAGTTGCCAGTGTTTATGCGGAATTTCCATCACTAGAATTGTATAGACTTGTGCTTTATTTGTTTGTTGTTATTCATATTTATAACATATTAAACTTTTAAAAACATCATGACTTTAACCATGTAATAAATGTCGCCGAGTTAATAAAACTTGGTGGAGAATCCGGGTATCGATCTTCAACGATTACCTCTCACAAACTAAAAGCGAGTGACATTTTAAGAATAAATAACTTATTCCCCAAGACGGCGTGCCATATTATGGCGCGTTCTAGTAACGTCATGAGACACATGCATTACGTAGGTGTTGGCTTGGCCCCGAAATGAACATTGTCTACTGCCATGGTCAAATAGCACGCGCTGTACGTTTGAACACGGCTGTAAGCGCTGTCAAACAACGGCAGTCATGTAACAATATACATTCAAGCATATGTAACAGACTCATCTGAGAGAAGTACATATAGTTAGATTGCAAGTGACATTACACGCTACATTATGCCACATAATTAGAGATTTCATAACCAATTCATGTCACTTGTTAACTATGTTAGCGTCGCAAATTCGTTTGTTGATTTCAGAAACCGATGGAATGTTTTCAAACATGCTTTATGTTTCATGTATTAAACTCTATAGACAATAATTGTACTTGTCTTTGCAAATTTCACTAAACTTTCCTTAAACAATATGTGTCAACAGATACTATGCGGCAGTCACCTTGAGAAGTAATGCGTCGTATCAATATTAAAATAACCTACAATCAAGACAGTGTTATTATAATAACATTTGTCGTTTTTATTGCAAAATTCCCCATGCCAAATTATTTTAGAAAATCAAATGTGGTTCAAAAATATGTTTAAATGGCGGTCATTTTGTTTTTCAATATTGGAGGTCAAAACTAATATATCTAGCCTGGTAACCGATTGACTTGGATTCAGCATACTCAAATTATGTTAAAACCGCTGGTTACCGAGCATTAACACAAAATGCCTCGATGACTATTGTTATGGCAAAAAATAACCCGTCTATCAATAATGGGTGTCAAACTGGCCGATATTTTAAATTTATAAGTCATTATCATACAAATGAAAGAGATCCTATAAATTATGTATCTTCCTATAAGCATATTAATAGTTTTAATTCAAATGTATACATAGGGACAACCCGTAGCTAACGATAAATCATACTTTATTTATGGCGGCCATTTTTTTTTTTTTTTTCAATTTCGAAGGTCAAAACTAAAAAAATTCCAGTCTGGTAACCAATTTATTCCGATGCAGTATACTCAAATTATATTAAAACAGTCATTTGCCTCCATGACTATTATAAAAGTACATACGGGTACATATGTAGCTGTCAGTGGACAGTCGGTCAATTCAGTACGTGTTGGAAGGTTGCATTGTATAAGAATCTGTCGCATTGCTATACACCAGCTGTTAATTGCTAGTCACTGACTCCACTTCAAGTACATATGTGAGCACATGTATTACTAGTGTATGGGAGTAGATTGCAAGATTTGCCTTTCGCAATTAAGGTCTTACATATGTTAGGATTCGTGACGTTGATGTTTCAGCGTCCAACCCGTTTTCACAAGGACGAACACATCCCATCAGCCGATACATAGTTCGTTTCGCTTTCTAATTAAGTTTCCTAAACTGCATAATGTTCATGAGCTTTTGCAGTTCGTAGAATACTATAAAACGATTGACAGAAGTTATGGTATTTTTTGGGATTTGGTACAAAACCCATTGACCCGGCCTTAAATGACCTTAGCTGTTGATAGGCCGTTAAGCCCCAACAAAGAAACAAACAAAGAAACAAACTAAAGTTACGGTATTTTCCGTACATGACGTCAGATGTTGACGAAATGTTCGTGGAATTTGATTTGATCCGAAAATTTCGTAAACTTAAGGGATCATTTACAGAAAAAGTCACTGTTTCGATAAATATTTTTCATGAAAAATCGCACATCTTCTACAAGATCTGTACAAGATTCGGCACATGGCTTGTCTCGTAGATATGGCACTGACAACTACATGCATAATAGTGTTATACAGAGAGTCCAAGATTTGTTTGCAACATGTTCAGTTTTGCGACTTATTAATATTGACCAGTCTTTGCAATTCATTGCGGCTGCGAATGGGGAATTTGGGCTTAAGGATTTTGCGACCATTGTAGATCCAGGTCAGCCTGTGCATCCGCACAGTCTGCACTGTTCGCCATTCCATCAATGAAACACGCGTCATGCTTCTAACAATTAACTTATATCGTTATCAGGCTACCATGGCTACAGAAGTGTGCTATTTGATCAGGAGTAATACTGATCACAAATGTCATACTCACTGTTTATCCAGTCATTTGTTTTTGCGTTACATCTGAAAAGAGTGCCATCATCTACACAGATTGGTGCTGGAATTGCTATACTGCCAATATTAGCACTGATTCCAGAATTTAAATTACACCTCTCGATTCCTGTATTCCATAGAAAAACAATGTCGCCATATCTGCTTTTGGATTATGATTTATTGAATTAAAGGCAATGCTCCTAGCTTTAATATGATATGTAGTCCTGCCAATTTGGATATGTCGAAAGAACCAAATTCGTCCGTTGAAAGATGTGTTTTCGCAGTTAAATTTTCACAACGAAAATGGTGTTCAGAATCCCGGAACTCATGTAATCTTTAATAACTGATATATTTATTAACATGTAACAAGTTTATGCATACTATATTAAAGATTGCCTTCATAGCTTTAATTTGAGACATCGATTTGTGAATTTGGTGAAAGAAAACGTATTTTAAATCAAGATTGAAAATACTATTTGTATTGTTCCAGATCAGACCAAACATTTACCACAAGAATCCCCGGAACTTACGGAACTCTTCATAAATGACACATTTATTTAGCGATTGTGATATATCATATATCATATGATAGCAGATCCTCACAGCTATAATTTGATATATTGGTCGATACATTTTGAGGTTTTTAATGGTTGCAAATAGTCGCCTTAGTATTAACCTTGTTATTGTCTAATTGATCGCGATTATCAGAAACATGTAAGCGAGACCAGCATTTTTGTGCCATGCCATGCACACTAATTTCATATGATATATTGTGACTATAAGATGTATTTTCTATGTATTAAACAAAGTCACTGAAACAAACAACAATATAAAACATAAATGAAACACGATGTTGTTGGTTTTTTTTTCAGCGTATACTATAAGTTTAGAACATTTCACTACCTACTAGTTAAACTATGTTCCGAACATACAATGAGCTAGGCGATCTGGATATTAATGAATAATTCGGCATTGTATACGAGCACGTACGTACATAAATAATGTAATTGTTAGTTATTGTTAATGGAGAACAACGTAGATACTGACATATTTAATTTAGCGAAGTCATGGTATTTGTTTCCAGACGAAACGTACGTATTAAATCTCCCAAGATAAAAATTGGGTACCATAGGATTAAATTAATTAAATATAGTAATATATTGTTTAATTTTGTCCTAAAACAAAATGTATTGAAGTTTCTAATGAATCGATATAATTTTTATATATATATATGATAAAAAATATATTTAGTACATTTTCTTCCAATTTCGTTACTTTTCAACCGCGCAACCTCATATAAAATAATCACCATTAGTATGCGACAAAACTGGACGAATTACTATTGCTACCAGCGTAGTCATCGAATACATGACTATGATACATGCATACATGTGCGTAGTTTGAGTGCTCATCGTTCGGTGAGCGATATTATGTGATGCAATGGTATGTTAGAACAATAATGGTAATTTGAGGAGTAGAAATTGATAATAATTTACACTGGTTTTAAAGTTTTCTACCAGATTAACAGTACCTCTCATTGGCATGCTTATTTAATTGGCAACACAATAACGGTGTTTTAATTTTCGGCACGCGTCGCAAATCTAATAATTTAAGAGGATTAACGGATATAGTTGGTCGCGCTATGAAAACATTCCGGGGATTATAATTACTGCTTTACCGAATACCACACTGGGAACTTTTGGAGTCAATATTTGTATGTGTTCTAGTCATTCAATTATTACAATTCATGCACCAAATTAAAGCATAGCTTGATGTAAAAGGTACACATACATATAACATATTTTACAAATTATGAAGGGTTCCATGGGTTCCGGGCAGTAGTAGTAAGGGAGTCAAAATGATACCACTTACTGTGATATCATTTATAACCCTCTACAATACCCCCACCACCCCCGAAAAGCAAAAAATTGGTTAACGAGGAAAATGGTCTCCCGACAGCAAATTTATTAATTTTTGGAGAAAATAATTTTGAAAAGAGGGAGTCAAAATGATACCACCTCCAACCAAAAGTTGGTGGTGGTATTGTAGTCCCAATTATATTGGTAATTGACTTTTGAAAAAAGTCGAAATCATTAATGCAAGTACAATAGTTTATATTCCAACACCCCACTCTCCTCCGATATAGCTAATTTATTTCGCAGATCAGCAACTAATTCTACCAGCTCTAGTCTACCACGTTCACCTTAGCCACCTGACAGCGTAGTTGCTTATGTCTACAAAGAGTTTGGGCACTAACGAATTTACAAGGGCATCTGGGGCATTGAAATTGTGGGGGGACACAAGGAAACTTTCTACGTTTCGCTAGATGCCTTCGTAGATAGTCTTTACACGTAAAACGTCTTACAACAAGTCACACACTCCATTATATATGTATATAACCTATGAAATTTATCTGTTCAATTGGACGTGAAAAAAAACATGATGTAAATTGTTCACGTCCAATTGAACAGATAAATTTTATAGGTTATACAAAAGTATATATACAAAAGTATATACAGAAAATATGATAACGCCAGAAACTAGAGCAGAACTAGAAAGTTTGAGAAGAGAAGCCGAATCTCTAGGGATTACTTATAGTAAACGGTTGAGAGTTAGGGGGTTGACAAAGCTGATAAACGCCACAAAGAATAAGGTGTTTATAAGCGGTTTACCCGCGCCTATAAAAGAGGGGCATTTAAAATGATATATCCAAAGCGTAGGAAGTTGGTAACACAGAATTAAAAAAGAAAGTATTGCGGAGTTAAGGGCTAGTGTAATAAAACCTTCAAGCACCAATACTTTGTCTCAAATTAGACGCACAGGTGACCAAATACCAAATAATAAGAAAAAATATATAGTTCGCGCGATAGTGGAAAAAGGTGAAGAAATATTGGGGGCTCACGATGAAACATTGGAAAAAGGTAGTAATGGAAGACGGGTAGTTACATTATCCTTTCGTAAAAACATTGGCATTAACGGGTCTGAACGCATGTCCGATAAACTCGTTCCTTATATAACAACCAATTTTTATTTGAGATATTCATATTCTTACAAGCTAGAACATAATGGAGGAAACTAAAAAATGGAAAACCTGTAACTATAATAATGCACAAAAATCTCGGTAGCGAACCACTATCATCAAATGAAAACCGTTAAAAATTGGGCTGTCCAGATAAGGAGCAAAACACGAATAATGTCCGATAAAATAGACAGACCAAATACAAAGTGGAAGTTTGTAAGATGGGTAGAGGTTTTCGTAAAGCTAATACAGGGTAGTAGGGGAATAGATTTGGGACTACAATCCAAAGAAGCAGCAGGAGGAGAACTTCCAGAATGGCTGAAGAATAAAAAAGGTATGTATTCTTTAGATAAGTATAATGACGACCTTTGTCTGTTCAGGTGTCTAGCTATGCATATGACAGATAAAAGACCCGACAGATGTACAGAAAAGGCGAAAGACTTAGTAAGCAATATTTTGGTAGTAATGTGGTTTCACCAATTCCTTTTTCAGATCTGAAAAAGGTTGAAGAGTTTTTTAAAATCGGCATAGAAGTATATCAACCCACCGAATGTAACGTATGGTGGTTGAAAAAGGTACCAGCACACTATAAGGCAATAGGTAATAAACAAATGACAATAAGACTGTTTAATAATCACGCATTTCTGATAAAAAAACCTTAAAAACCTATCTAAAATTTACGCCTGCGATAATTGCAAGCAGAAATTCACGATAGCGAGTAATATGAAGAGACACGGACCAACATGTATGAAAGGTGAGACAAAAGTAATATGTGATGGTAATTATTTAGAGCGCCCGCGTTCGTCGTTCGAGAAAGCGTTCTACCCAAAAAGTTCTAACAGTTATGGGGCGATCGATTGGATGTACTCTGTGGAAGAACAGTGTGGACACGGGGGTGAAAGATGGGTTTTAGGAGCTCCAATAGATGGATACTGTACGGAAGCCAATACCGTATATCAATATCACGGCTGTTACTGGCACGGGTGTGAGATTCATGCAAAGCATAGAAAAGAAGAACGCGCATCCACTATGAGAAGAGATACATTTATTAGAAGAAGCAAAGAATTCAACCTAGAGTACGAAGCCGAGCACGTTCCGGTAAGCGTTAGTATAGGAGATAATTTCTCAGGAACAGTAACTCATATTTGTGATAAAGATCCCGCAAAACTTATAGAAAAATTCGTAGAAGATTTGAAAGTCAGGGGGAAAGCTATTAGAGAAGAAGTGTGGTCAAGATATGGGTTTAATACAGAACATTTACGTAAAAACCAAATCGCCAAGATCGAACAGTGGATAGAGCAAGTACCGGTTATAGGTTTTAACAGCAGTAAGTACGATATAAACTTAATAAAGAAATACCTAATAGGCGAACTGGCATCAACAACAAAGAAAGTAATGGTCGGAAAACGTGCAAACGCAACAATATTTCTATTTACTCCAGAGTTTAGATTTCTTGATGTAATTCTTTATCTAGGACCTGGTGTAAGTTACGATAGTTGGATAAAAGCCTACGAATGCAAAGGACAGAAATCTTTCTTTCCTTATGAGTGGTTCGATTCCCCAGACGAAACTGGATTACCCAGGACTACCGGATATAGAGAATTGGTATTCCAAACTATCTGGGAAAATGTTAATAGATGAAACAGAATTAAGTAAATGTCTCGTAGAATTTTCGAAGAAAATAATATGAAAACTTTCAGAGATTGGTTGAAATATTATAACGATTTAGATGTAGCACCGTTCCTAGAAGCGGTGGAAAAAATGTGTGAATTTTATAAACACAGAGGTGTGGATATTTTCAAAGATGCGGTAACACTACCTGGAGTAGCTATACAATATTTATTGAGATGAACCATTAAAGAACAAAAATCTTCAAAAAAGACGATTATACCGGAGGATGCTCTATATGCACCAAAAGAAGAAATATACGAAATGATAAAGGACGCTCTAATTGGCGGTCCATCAATAGTATTTACACGATATGCAGAAGCTGGTGTTTCAAATATTAGAGTGGGTTCCAAACCTTGCAAGGCTGTTTTGGGTACGATGCAAACGCTTATATTTATCTACGTTAAATTAAAGAGATGCCGTGTGGGAGAGAAACTATACACCATATAGATACCCCACATAACCCTAAATTTATTAAAAAGAGTTTGCAAAAGAGTTTTATCTGGAGACTGGTTTGGGTTTGCGGAGGTGGATATAGAAGTTCCACACAACTTAAAAGATAAGTTTTCTGAAATGTCCCCAATATTTATAAACAGAGAAGTAGAGGTTGATGAAGTTCCCACACACATGTTAAAATATTTAAAAGATACTGGCCGAACAAGAGGAGATGGACAACAATTGGTGGGATCCATGACCGCCACTAAAGTATTGCTGTACGCGCCACTGTTGAAATGGTATTTAAAACACGGCCTAGAAATAACTGGAGTTCATCGTGTTATAGATTATATTAGCGGAAAACCATTCGAATGGTTCGCAAAAGAAGTTACAGCCGCAAGACGAACAGGTGATGTAGAACGAAATAAGAAACCAGTAGCCGACATAATGAAATTATTAGGAAACTCGTGTTGTGGAAAAATTATAGAGGCAACGGATAGACATTTAAATACGACATATACACAAAACGAAACCTGTGTTGACAAAGCATTAAGATCTGCATTCTTTGACGATTTATTTGGAAGAGATAGGAGATGCGTACGAAATATCTTCAAGAAAACCCAGGTGTGCGGTAAAGAGACCATTCCATTGTGGAATAGCGGTTTATCAACTATCTAAATTGAGAATGTTGGAATTTTACTACGAATTTCTAGACAAATACGTAAAAAGTGAAGACTTTGAATTAATACAGATGGATACAGATAGTATGTATATAGGAGTTAGTGGAAAAACGATAGAGGAATTGATTAGACCTAACTTACTAGACGGGTTTGAAAAAGAAAAAAAGAAATGGTTGGCTTGGGATAAATGGAGCGAAAGAGAGCCCGGACTTTTCAAAATGGAATTTAGCGGAGATAGGGCGATAGCGTTATCTAGTAAGTGTTATTTTCTAGAAAAATTTAATTCCACTAATTTTGATAATTCTAAAGAATTAATTAATAAAAACTCTGCGAAAGGAATGTCCAAGAGAACTAACAATTTAAATTGGGATAGATATAAACGAGTACTAAGTGAACTACAGAAGATGGAAAACACATTATAGATGTAGCACAAAAATTGAGGATTTAAAATGAAAGACGGCGTTATGAAAACGTACTGTCAACAAAAATTAGGACTCTCGGCATACTACGATAAAAGACGCGTGTTACCAGACGGAATACATACAGAACCTCTCTAATGATTTATTTAATTAATAATTTTGAAAAAATAAAGAAAATTAGCAATCTAAAGACTCTGACGATCCGGGGGTAGCTGGGTGTCAGAAGGTACCATAAGAAGTTCTTCGCGAACAAACCCTCGAGATGGCCCATCATCCAAATAGTAAAGCACGGGCTCATCGGGTTTGGCAGTAGATCGATCTAGATGATATACATTGAGAGACCACACGGGATCAGTAGCGCGGCGGCTGCCATCTTCGAGCTCTCCCGGTTGATAGAGGTACCGGACGTCAATATCTGATGGAAGCCGTTGCTCCTCAAACCAACGGGTCGCCCGCGTGAGACGACAGAGGGCTTGCTCGTCACCCTTTTAAACTTGATAGCATCTACAGGCTTCTTACCTACCAATCTGGTCACCTCTCCGTTCAGTGCGGAGACCACGGCGGGCAGTCTGACCACCCACTCGGTCGATCGCGAATGAGGGTCTACAAGTTCTTTGGCGTATTGGTGTCCGAACAGTCTCTCAGCCAGGGTTCGATTGAAGCGTTCCACGATCCCCTGGTCCCGGTGGATGTTGACAGAAACGTCGTGCTTAGACAATAGATGGGAGACAGCGCCCATGAACTCGCGGCCGGGATCGACCTGGAGAAGATTCGGCCATTTGAGAGGACTCCTCTTATATATTCGGGAAAGAGCCTCGGCCACCTCCTTAGACCCTTTAGTGGCCAACGGCTCAGCCTCCTTATAACGACTCGCTACTTAAACGATTGTCAGTGCGTACTTGTACGTCTTGCGACCGACGCGATCGTGAGGGAGAAACAGGAGATCCGCTTGGTGAACTTGGTTCGGCACCGGCACGTCGAATTTCGGGCGCAGAATATTGTGAGGCGCGGGTTAATAGATCTGTCAGATGGCCTGCTTCTTGAGCCATTCCTTGACAGTGTTTTCTGAAACCTTGGTAGCCGCCGTGAGGTTTTTGATGGCCACGAGTCCCTTCCAGTACCCGCGGGGGCTATAGTATGTGTTCGCTAGCTTGCGCGTTAGGGAACCGATGGTTTGGTATTAAGTTTGCACGTGTTCATCGTATGTGATGTATTCTAATATATCGGACAATCTCCAACATGCCCTCGCCAGATCGTCCGGTAACTGCGTCGTTAATAATAAACCTTTGTTGGAAGTACAATTGTGATTGGGGGTTAAGTTCTGAAGGAACATAGGAAAATCTAATTCATCCAATCTCCCGGGATTGGTGGAGGAATCTAACATCCGCTTTGCGAAAAGGGTGGCCGCTTTTTCGTCCTCGCGCCACGTCTCGAGAGAATCTTGGGCCAGACGAATCATACCCTTTGCACCAGCTATACGGTGTTTAAGGGCAGTGTAGCCTACATCAATCATAGCAAAATAAAGTTCGTCAACTGACATCGTTCTATATATATATATATATATATTATTAAATTAATTAATTAATTAATTTTGTAAAAATTATTAATTAATTTAAAATCTCGATATAGTAGGTGACGATACCCACCACACCCATTCCCACGACGATGAACTCGATCTCGCGATCTTTTTGGGGCTCTGACGGTACATAGAAATCTGTAAAGTTGGGGCTCGCGATCCAGTGTCCCAATTTCATTGGATCGAGACTTTTATGTGGATATGCCAGCGCGTACTCGCGGTTGGCTTCTTCAACGTTCTGAAAAGTTTGTGCGGCGTGATTTTCGCGGCGAAGCTCTTCGTTGACCCAGTCCAGATGGGCGGTTCGTTTTTTCGACCATGCTTCCTTTGCGCTATTGAGTTGTTCTACAGCTAAATCGTGACGCTTGCGCTCCTCATCCACGTTCGAGCTTCTCATTTTAGAGAATATAAAGTTGCTACCGCTGAACGCCAATGCGTTTACAAGCGCACCACCTACTATTACTGCGATTGAAGCCATTTATTTCCTATATTAACGGGTAGAATTCCAGCTTTAATTAGATAATCTCGGGTCCAAACTGCGGCCGCTACATCTAAGGTCGCGAGCCCTATGTCTCTCACAGTAAAGTCCAATTTGGGAGCGACCCTCCTAGGCCATCTTTGATAGTCGAGCATACCCGATACTGAAACCCGATATCACCACGGCGTGATAAAGCGCATTCACTATCATTTTACCATCTTGTTCAGCCATTGTTGATAATTATAATTATTGCATATAAAAGGGATCGCGATCAATGTTTAAATGGGGCGCATCCAATCGCGATTGGTGTTTCGTAACTGTTTTTGGATGAATTGATGGGGGTTGTTTTTTCGATAAGGATTGGTGTAATAGGGGGTATTTCCACACGCACAGGGCACCAACAACTGCCAGACCACCACCAACAACCCAACTCCAATTCGTGAATTGGGGTTCAATCGGATTCGTCCAACCTCGATTGGGTGTTGAGTGTGCTTCCAATTCGTGAATAGGGGGTGTTGTTGTACTCAACACTGTTGATCCTGATTGCTCTGTCTTCAGATGTTTTGCTGTCTCCGTCCCCGATTTCAACGACTGTTTAGCCTCTCGAAGCTCGGCGAGTATTTTATCTTGTTTAACTTTTCGGGTGGCAGCCGCCGCCCTCCCAGCTGCCTGCCATTTTGGGTTTTTATGTCGTGCAACCTCCAACTCCAATCGCGATTGGGTTGGAGGATCAATCGGAGTTGGAAGTGCTGCAATCGGGTTCGATTGGGTTGGAGCAATCCCCAACGCTGTTGGAGATTGCTGTTCCGTCACTCTCGCAGGTGTGTCTTGTGTCATCATTTATGATATTAATATTAGGGCTTATAGTTCGTGGGCATATATGTCCAAATTGACAGTGTTTACCCGTGGTCAACGCCGTTGTCAGCGGAGCTAAGTACATTCCAAACTTGTGATAAAATGAGCAGCAGGCTGTTCTAAGAGTATGACCTATAAAAGGGTCAGTCTCTAGATCGTCAAACAATCCCGCGGTATTTGGTATAGGGAGAAATATACTAACGGCGGTTGCGTACAAATGAATAGCCGCCGATCCAAGAGTTTTTGTCATCTCCGCACCTAACCTAGATTCGTATCGCGCATAGATTTGATCGATCTCCGCATCTGACATCTTATCCACCTGAAAAACTGAGAGACGCCTACCGAGATAATGCTCCGATTGTCCCCCAGCAACCAGCGCAGCTAGCCGCTCTCGTCGCGCCGCATTTTCATTTTCATTCGGAGTAGTTGCACTCAACCCAATACCAACCGCCGTTGGAGTTGGAGTTGATCCCGATTGCTCTGTCGGAGTTGATGTTTCATTATCTTTCAGGTGTTGGCAGTCGGATTTGAGGTTTCTTCCATTAGCTGATCGAGAAGTTCGTCGCAGTTCATTATTGCTAATTTTCTTAAAATTAATTTAACTATTCTAACAAGTCTCATCACTTTAACATATTGCCAAGCGCACCACCCGATACTTATGATCACCATTATGCTCGCAACAAAGCTCGCAGCGGAGCACCAAATTGTTAACATTGTTAACCATTGTTCAGCATTTGTTCAACGTTTGTTAAGCATTTGTTCAGCATTGTTCAGCATTTGCTCAGCATTGTTCAGCAATTGCTAAGCATTGTTAAGCATTTACTCGGCAGTTACTAAAAAAGCGTTAAGTAATTGCTAATTAATTATAAAATTAATTAATTGATAACTTCGTAAGCAGTTGGTTGATCAGTCTTTAGCAGAAGCTTGGCGTGCTTAGTTTCCGAAAGCATCTGTCGAACCTCCAGGCGCTCCTCGCGCGTTGGGATAACGTCGTTCTCTCGAAGACAGTCATCGAATGAATCTCGGTCCTTGCAGTGAAAGAGGGCGACCCATTTCGTTTGCTCGCGCAGATCCTTGAGGACGGCGTTGTACTTTTGAGTGGAGATCCATACGCTTTGCCTAGCATGGCGGCCAGAAAATGCGAGCTCAGAGAGCATGTCTTTCTTTTGGTCATCGCCGCCTTGGCTGAGCAATCGTCAATCACGTATAGGGTGGGCTCACCCTGGAATCTTTGGTATAAACCACGCAACCAATCGTGAAGTCTGTCGCCGGGGTCAATAATGTATATCTCAGGGTCGTCCCATATCCACTGGCGCCGCTGATAAGTCTCGTTGTGCCGCACAGTGGGACACAGGATCACAATGTGTCGAAAGGCACCGCGGTAGGACCCCTCGAGCAAGTCGAGGATGAAAACCGTTTTTCCACATCCTGTCTGCCCACATATTATGGCAAAGTGGGCATCTCCAATCGTGAATTGGTATTGATTGCTAATTTTCTTAAAATCAGTAGATCGCTAATACGTATCGACCATCTTCGATGTTGAGTTGTGCGTCTGTAATTATATATAAGTACACGTTCAATGGCCCGGCTCCGTCCGCCTCTTTGGTTATCTGGATCGTCACACCCTCACTAGCGTTCTCAACTTGGCGTCCGCTACCTTGTATTTGGTCGTCGTCGCTGGCTCGCATGTCTAGCCATAACGCGTATTTGGTATTCAGGAACTCCGCGAGGGAGACGGCCGAGAGCTACAGGTCTTTGGCAACCGCGGCAACCTCCGGAGAGCACTTAGAGCCTGCAGCAAACTGCTTTCTTACTTCGTCCCACTGCTGGTGCGCGCGAAGACCCGCGCTGTAGAGTTGATTGGGGACTCCCTCGATCGTCACCTCTACCTTCGTGATTTTGGGGTTATAGAATCTGTCGGTTTTTCTAGCAGCGAGCGCTAACAGAGCCTCCTCGAAAAGCATCAGTATACCTTTCATCGAGCGGGCGGGTACGTTGACGTTAATATTCCACAATGTGTCGCTTTTGTCTTTCGTCATCTTGCGATGGCGAAGAACTCGGTCGTAAAGTATGGCAACGCGCCCGGCGTACTGGGTTCTGATCAATCGCGCGAGTTCGGGCATCGTGACCATGTCATACTCCAGCGAAACATTATCGATCGTATACGTCGATAACATGTCGGTGGCTATGAGAACTCGGCCGTAGTCGTTGAACGTTAGTTCGTATTCGAGGCGGTCAGCCAAAGCACTCTGATTGTAGGGCATGTGACTCTCCAGCAACTCAAAGTCGAGCGGAATGTAGAAGCGGTTGCCGTAAGCGCCCACGACCGCGTTGTCGATCGCGTTGTTATCTGACTTGTTACCAGCCCCGATTCTAAGTTTGGTTACGTTCTTATTTTTGCTGGTGTCAATACCCTGATAGACAGCGTGTTCGCGCTCTTGCGCCGTCTTCTACAGGTCCTGATAACAATGGTAGACGTCGCTGTCATCGATCGACATCACCTCAATACCAGAAATACCTTCTTGACGATGGCGCGACCCAGGTTCTGAACGACGGTTCGGTCCGCGTCCGTCGACGTCAGCGAAATAGTGAAAGCGAGGCGAACAGTCCCCGGCACAATGACGTCGTTAGCTCCGAGGTTGGGGAAGCGGACTAAGAGCTGCTGGTTCTGGTCGATCGTCGATGGGTTGTTCGTAATAACGACACTCTGTCTCACGCATTTTGCCCCGAGGGGCTCCCGCAGTCTGCGGTATGGATTGAGTTTGCGACCATATTGACTCCAAGACATAATTTAGTGAATCTACATGTATATTAAACCCGTATGGTTTTGTCTTTAATACATAATTAATTTTAAGGAAATTATAAATATGGCTGATTACGATATGGCTGATTACTATAATGACATGCATGAAATCGGCAAAGACGATTACCTCGATGGTGATGATGATGATTATAATGACGAAACACCCTTGATACAGCCTCCAGTTCCAATCCAATCGCAATCAGGGGAATTAGGTGGCGCTACTACTAGTCAAAGTCGGGAATTACTCGAGGGAGCTATAGAGGACTACTACAACCGTTTTGCAGAAATCGGTCTGGTCCCGTCTGTCGGTCGCAACTACTCCAAGTTCGAATTTCATTTGAACGGTAGATTGCGACTAAAAGCAGCATCAAATCTCCCATTAGTCAACACGAGGACCGGTAAACCCCTAGCACTGAGCACAATTGCAGGAAACCGGGGCGGTGGTGAAATCATAAGGAGCGAACTAGGATTCGTAGATTGAAAGAAGGGTAAAAAAATTATGCCGACCCGCGCTGTAAAGGCCCTACAGTCTACGGACGAAACGATGGCGAAGACGGCCGCCGATATAGAAACTGTTGAGCTCAGCGAACTCCCTCGAGTAGCAACCGACACTATTAACACAATGGAGACCACGTTCAGCGAAAACGAAATACTCAACGATGACCCACCATTACCTCTTCGCGAACTCCGGGGCCTCGATAAGGTTATGCAAACGGTCCGGGGCGAACTGGTCCTTAACCTCACCAAACTCTCGTCGCTGGATGAACATATAGCGCTAGAAGAAAGAAAACTGGAGGAAGCCGGTGGCGATAGAGAATCTACCGAGCGGATCACCGAACGCCTGCAGTCGTTGCGGGATGAAAGAGCAGCTCGTTTGGAGGCTGCCTCGACTAACCGTGAGGCTCTCCGCACCCAAAAAAGTCGGGTCCGCGAAACAATCTCGAGGGTCCTGCATGAGGAGACGACACTCGGTGAGCGTCTTCGCACTCTGTTCAGAGAACAGGGCATCACGATAGCAAGCATCCTCGCGGCTATCGGCATGACTATATCGACCATAGTTCTAGCTTTCACTGGTGGTGCGGCGCCACCACCCGCGTCAGCACCCACACCACGACCCGCGCCATCCGGTGGAGCCAAGGAGTGGGTAAAAAAACAACTAAAAGCCCTCGCCAGACTCCTGGCTAAATTAGCCGAAAAGGCGGCTGCCGCACTACCTTGACTGATCTGAAGTATCGTTTCTTACTTGCTATCTATATTATCAAAAACGGCCGGATGGCTAGCCAAAAATACTTGGGCTCTAATAGTGGCAATCGCCGGTCTCCTACTATTCTTCGCCAGAGAGTTCCTAAAACCAAAGCGTAAATAGTCCGATCGCCACGAGGGCAACGACGAGCGCTAATTTCTCCTCCTCGTGTGTTGTGCTTCCAATCTCGATTGGTGTTTCCGCTCCTGTTTCAACATTGTTGATGATTGGATTGGGAGAACTCGATGGTGCATCCAATTTATACGAATTGGGGTACTGGGTTCAACTTCAATCCCGATTGTGTTGAGGGAGGTGTATCCATTTTGTGTTTTGGGGGTTTTATGAAATCGGTTCCACTTACAACCTCAACACTGTTGAACCAGGGCATCTTGGGTGGGAGCTTGATGATATCCGTGTTCACGTTACCGTTGTGGCCGATTTTTTGATTGGCGGTGGCGATTACGATCTGATTATTGTAACCATCAACCGGGTCGTCTCGTAGTATCATATTGCTCGGCGCCATATAAAGACCTATTCCAAATACATAGTCTACCGGGGTGCTGGCATTCTGCAAAACGTCTTGATAATTCTGGATCGCCTTCTCCAGGTCCACCCTAGCTGAGATGGCGTCCTCTACAAGTGCTAAGAATTGTTTTTGTGCATCAAACGTCTTTCCCGTGCCCAGTATAGAACTGCGAGTTTGCTTCTGTGCGCCGAGGATGGCCCAGACGTACGTGCGAATGGAGTCGTTGACGCGAGTAACCCCGGCCTGCGTGAACCCTAGACCCGTATCTAACGTCCTGAACCTCAGCAGCCTGCTGTATGTAATCGACGTGAGCCCGTTTAGGAGGTAACATTTTACAAGAAAACACGCCACAGTGCCGACCTCCAGACACTTCCGGCCCAAAAGTCATAGTCGCGGGGTCAAAATTCCCGGCGTTCCGACTGACGATGTGGTCACCGGAGTGGTCGTGTCTAAAATCAGTCTGCGTCCAATTCCCGGACTGGCCCCGAATGAGAACGTCCCCGAGGCCGGTGCTGGTAGGAAATGCTTTCTGTCTCCAGTCCGCGTCTTTTGAAACTTTAAATTCGCTACACAGTCTTTCAAACGCCATATGGTCGTATGCGTTGGAAATGGGATCCCAGGCGTCGTCTTGAGGTAGTGAAATACCTAGTTCTTTGAGAATCCTCCTAATAGTATAATACACGTGAAAGTTGTTGACACTTCTGAGTATGACATTCTTGGATGTCAGATGGTCTTTATGTGAAACTCCACACGCGGCTGTTGCGCACCATACAGCGAAATTTATTTGGTTCTGCCAAAACTGCATCGGTGTTGCTTTCCACCAGTTTACCGCCTCCATCGTAGTAATCTTGGGCAGCCTATATTGTTCAAAGATGTTAGGGAAATTGGTGGCAAAGCCACTGTCCGGTCTAACCGTTACGGTTGGGTGTACAAGGCGGTTAACAACGTCTTTTTGCGTGTATTTACCACCGACCGCGTACTTTGCATTAGAGTTAAAGCTAAATGCTTTGGTATCCATTGAAAGATATTATTATGTTTGCTACTATCACTAATGTTAAAAAAGGGAGTTGTGAACTTCAAAAATTAATAGACAACTGCTGCGGACAACGTCGGGTAGGCCTTAGATCAATCACGTTCTCGGTCGGATGGAAAAACGTTGAAACGTACGAGAGAATCAGAGCCGTAGATCCTTTAGACGACCCTTTACATTCAACTGCCATATTACGTCCTGGCCTTTGGGGTTTCGGAGATCTCCAAGCTTTAATGGCGGCGAAGATTCCTGGTTTAGCCGCTCTCGAAATCGAAAAAGCCACGGGGCTTGCGACATTGTACGTTTATAAAAAATTAGATATCACCCCGGGGTTTGGCCTCAATGTTAAGATTAAACCGTTCACCCCCTTACGACGAGGGTGAACGGTTTGTTGTGGGGTCGATCGAGGGGATGACCCCAGTAAACTTTGCCTTCACAAAAACTCTCGGGGTGCACCTGGATCGGGTGAACACATCGTACAACACGGTAGACGGCACTCCCAGCACATTACTGAAAACCGTGCCCGCCAGCAACTGTTTCTTTGGTGAGACCCTGACCTTAGACTTCCCACACCCCGAGATGAAAGTTTTGGAATCGGGACACATCCACGAGTTGAAGATTTCTATTCTTGATGATAAAGGGCGAGAATTGAAAAACGATTTCCCGATTTCGGTCGTTCTCGAAATTTCAAATTAATTAATTTTAAGAAAATTATTTAGAATTAAACGCATGTTCGTAATTTATATATATATATATATTATCAACATTATTGAAATGAGTATATACGGACCAGGTAGTTCTTCCGATTGGGTGACAAATTCAAAGAATTTGGAACCGACAGAAGGGGGATTCATCCCGACAGAGGGCGACTTTTTAACTACCCAAAAAACAAAAGCCTTCATCAATAGAACTATATCGGCGGCCACGGACGATATTCACAGGATTCTACTATCACAACTTAGAGAATATGCCCTGGCTGTGAATACACAAAGTCGTGAAGAAACGCATACGGAACTAAACAAACTAGGTGAAAAAATAAGCGAATTTCGAAAAGAGGCCCGGTTGGGGATTGAGGGAGTCCGAACGGGTGTTGATAAAGTCCGAGAAGACCACCAGGCGGACCTTACGGAGGCTCATGATGCGTTGCGCTTAAAGGACTCTCTCATCAGCGAAGCGACACTTACCAAACTAGGAAAACAAATAACCAAATTTCGAAAAGAGGCCAGGTCGGATATTGATAAAGTCCGAGAAGACCACCAGGCGGACCTTCTGGAGGGTTATGATGCATTGCGCTTAGAGGACTCTCTCATCAGAGAAGCGACACTTACCGAACTAGACGGGAAAATAACCAAATTTCGAAAAGAGGCCCTGTTGGGGATTGAGGGAGTCCGAGAAGACCACCAGGTGGACCTTGCAGAGGCTTATGATGCGTTGCGCTTAGAGGACTCTCTCAGCAGAGAAGCGACACTTACTGAACTAGACAGAAAAATAGCCGAATTTCTGAAAGAGACCAGGTCGGGGGTTGAGGGGGTCCGAGAAGACCACAAGGAGGCTATTGCGGAGGCTTATGGGATGTTGCTATTTCGAATTTCGAAAGGAGGCCCGGTTGGGGGTTGAGGGGGTCCGAACGGGTATTGATAAAGTCCGAGAAGACCACCAGACGGACCTTACGGAGGTTTATGGGGTGTTGCACTCAGAGGACTCTCTCATCAGAGAAGCGGCGGTTGCTGAACTAGACGGAAAAATAATTGAATTTCAAAAAGAGGCCCGGTTGGGTGCTGAGGGGGTCCGAACGGGTATTGAGAAAGCCCGAGAAGACCACCAGGCGGCCCTTGCGAAGGCTTATGAGGTGTTGCGCTCAGAGGACTCTCTCATCAGAGAAGCGGCGGTTGCCGAACTAGACGGGAAAATAACAGAATTTCAAAAAGAGGCCCGGTCGGGTGTTGAAAAAGCCCTAGAAGGCCACCAGGCGACCATTACAGAGGCTTATGATGCGTTGCGCTTAGAGGACTCTCTCAGCAGAGAAGCGGCACTTACTGAACTAGACGGAAAAATAACCGAAGTTTCCGATAAACTGAAACATGATCGTAGAGCCGCGACCAAAGCTCTTGAGGAGGCCTCTTATAAGATTCGTACTGAGGCCCATACCTCTATCGGGGCGGTTGCCGGATTGGTGCAAACAATGAAAACGCAAAAAACGTGTCATAACAGTTTGGGCTGAGAAGCGGGGCCCATTGGTTGAGGGGCACTATGAATATTCGTTTGGTGCCAAAGTGAGTAATAAATGTTGGGGATACGCCATGACAGCTACAGGTACAGTTCTCCGAATGGCGGTCTGCTCGGTTAATGCTAGTGGTAAACCTGTGGGCGCGGTCACGATAAATCTTGTAGTAGATGGGGAAGAACGGGGAGTTGGAGTCACTAAAATCGCTGGAGATAGTTCGTCGGTGGTTTCGTTCGCCGATTATGATCTAATTAGACTTTCCGAAGGTAGTGTTATTAACTTTGTTACGAAAATCGCTGACCCAGAGACTTCTTCCACTATTGTCTCATTGTTAATTGAACTTAATTTGTAAATACTAATATATTGAAAATCATGAACGAATCACCGCTTCCAATTGTCAATACCACTCCATCAACACTGTATACAATTAACGGAAGAAGTTCAGATTTTAGGTTGAATAATATCGTCGCTATGCAGGATGTTTTAGTTAGAGAATATACAAATAGAAAAAGAAACGCTAAAAAATATAGGTGCGTGGTGAACATGGCTGAAGCATCTAGCACGGCTCTGGCGAGTGTTTCTGTGTTGTGTGGGGCGGGGACAGCTGCAACTATATCCACCATTATAACGGTTCCTGTAGCGGGGGTTTTATGTGCGGTGTCGGCCGTTTCTGGGTTGTTGTGTATGGTAATTAGGGCGTCGGGTGGAAAACTCGAGAAAAAATGTAGAAAACATGATAGAATATCCATTCTCGCTAGGTCTAAGAAAAATAGCATCGACGTTATGGTGTCCAAAGCGTTGGCCGATAAGAAAATATCAAATTTAGAGTTTGAATCCGTGGTGGAAGAAATGGGGAGATATGAAAAATTAAAAAATGATATTAGAATCAAAGCGCGCACCACCATGCCCAAGATTGAGAGTACTGATTGGGATAAATCTAGGGAAAAAATTGGAGATAAAGTCGGAAGAAATTAATATTTTTATTAAACAATTAATTTTATAATTTTCTTTAAATTAATTATAAAATTAATTATATTGGTGCAGTAAACAATTCATTAATTAATTTTAGGAAAATTATTAACAATTTAAAAAAAAAGAAAAAAAGTTTTAGGTCCCACCGAGGCTCGAACCCGCGCCAGCAAAACCCTGACTTTGTTGGTGAAAATAGTTGTGTTTTATTTGTTTCATATTAATTAATTATTATATTTTCTATGTAATTATAGGGGATGTTCAGCTTTAAATTATTAATAATTTTATAATTTTCTTAAAATTAATTATAAAATTAATGAAATAATGAACCATACCGTAAATTCGTTAACCTCTCTAAGTGTTTATAAATAACCTGTGTACACACCGCCTGTGTAAATCGATAATTGTACAACACAAGGTAATGTTTATCATAACAAACTTCGTGGTCGTCTGGGTTAAGGCTATACTCTATAGAGACGAGGGTCGTGGGTTCGCGCCGCGGTCGGAGCTAACTCTTTTTTATTTCTATCCCTACAAATGTGGTCGCTATGGTAAACAACTGCATGACAACGGCGTTCCTATCCGACCGCTCGAGATTGATACAAAAATAAATTCAGATTGCCAGTTTACATACCATCGATAAGGAAAAATACGCTCAAAGAATGACAACGGTGTTCCTATAAGACCGCTCGAGGTTAATGAAAAATAATTCCAGATAGCCAGTTTACATACCTTCTATAAGGAAAATACACTCGGCTATAAATTAATTAGTAGTTTTTTTTTCTGTTCAATAATAATTTTTCAATATCTTTATAAGCGATATCGTAGAAACGTATATTCGTAAACGAATCGGTGGGTTTTAACAATTTTATGTAATACACCCTAGTTTCATATCCGATACGCATTATCCGTCTTAATGTTTTGTATTTGCCTCTTGTATAGTTCGCATAATTGTCGGTATAATATTGTAAATGCAACGTTTTTATCGGAGCGTAATAAATTACGCTGATATTTCATGTATTCGATATCGCCTAGTGTTTTCATTTTATAGAATTTATATATAGGACTATAACCCCCGTATTCTTCGTAAACTTCTTCAACACAGGCATTAAAAGCTTTCAATTCCAATTGTATTGTATTATCCATTTTCTCTAATAATATTTTATTATAACCTATGAAATGTATCTGTTCAATTGGATGTGAAAAAAACATGATGTATTTATGGCACCAATATATGTTTTCAAAAGTCAATTACCAATATAATTGGGACTACAATACCACCACCAACTTTTGGTTGGAGGTGGTATCATTTTGACTCCCTCTTTTCAAAATTATTTTCTCCAAAAATTCATAAATTTGCTGTCGGGAGACAATTTTCCTCGTTAACCAATGTTTTGCTTTTCGGGGGTGGTGGGGTTATTGTAGAGGGTTATAAATGATATCACGGTAAGTGGTATCATTTTGACTCCCTTACTACTACTCGGGCAATCGACGCGACCGGATAAACGGGTAAAACAGTTTTAATTTTCTCAAATTTCAAATAATTAATTATGTAACGTTTAAAAGCGAATCATACACTGATATATCATACAACATATTGAAGAGTGTGACTATATACATTTATTTTGATATCATTGCCATCAACATAATGAACATGAATTATAAGCGGTTAGTTAGAGAGTTCCGTTGTTCACAGTTACGATGTAGTAGTATATAGGGAGTCAAAATGATACCACCTAACGGTGGTATCATTTTAACCCCTATATACTACCACCACCACCCCCGATAAAACACCGTTTCGTCCAATAGCACAAACTGGTCACCAACACAAAAAAACGTGACAATTGGTGTCAGAAATACATCACGTTTTCCCCAATTGAACAGATAAAACTATAGTACTAAAACGGATTTGTTTTCGTGTCGTTGTCATAAATACCTCATGTTCATTTAACGTGCAATTGAACAGATAACACTATACTAATAAAAAGGATTTATTTCATCCCGTTGTCATATTTATTTTTCAACGCGGCATTTTCCTCCTCCACTATAGCTAATTTATTTCTACGATTATTAATAATTTGTAAAAAAATAGCAAACGCCTCTACTCGTGTACACAACCCCAGCGACTGGGCAGATTTCTAGCCGGCACCCAGCCACTGGGGTGTTGGGACCTTTCTTAAGCCCACTCATCTGTTGGCTCACAGTCTCATTTTACGGGTCGCCTTGAACCCCATTGCCAATTCCTCAATTCAGAGAAACCAGCGAAGTAAGGTGAGCCTATGTGTGAATTTGGTTTCCGAAATTGCAAGCTCTTAGGTAGAAATCTTTTAGGCCGGCACCTTTGAGCTATACAATTCCATCACCAATTCACACACACACACACACACACACACACACACACATTTAGAGACTGCTACCATTAAACAGACGAGACGGACGTCATACCGGATCAACAACATGGCACACACGAGATGAGACCAATTGTTGTAAGGCTTTCAAACGTATATATACTCATCACTTTCCTATACAACATAAAAATGGTGCGCAAATTATATATTTATAAACACTTAGCGAGGTTCACGAATTTCCGGGATGGTTCGTTATTATTAATTTGATAAATAGTTTTGTAAACATTATTATTAATTAATTTTAAGAAAATTATAAAGTTAATTAATATAAGAAAAACAGATAAAAAACCACAAAGCATATCGACGTTATAACAAATGAGGTGGTTCAGGGTGTTCGATACGGTTAAATGAAATGTATGGTGGTCAGTGGGTGTGCAGGCTGTCGCAACGGGGCCCTAAATTATTATTTTTATTTTTTTTATGTTCCGTATGGAGGGGCCGTCGGAACAGCTGGAATGTATGGTGGAGGAATATCCTGATGTCGCTGTAGACACGCGAATAAGCATATCACGTCCCGAGACGGGCGAGGAGATTTTTTCTCTCGTCGGCCCTCCCTTCCATAACAAGTTTTTTTATATCTTCGTCCGCGAGAATTTGTGGTCGAGCCTTGGACCGGATAGTACCGTTTAACTACTGATATCTGACCATCTCTTCGACGACCATTTTGAACTCGCTATCTGATATATCGTTGTCGGCTATCGCTTTGGACACGATAACGTCGATACTGTTTTTCTTAGATCTCGCGAGAACCGCTATTCGATCGTGCTTTCGACTCTTGGCCTCTAGTTTTCTTTTTTCGGCCCACGAGTCTGGCCGTCATGCAAAGCAGTCCCGCCCCTGCCGCTACACCACTCAAGGCCACCGCGACCGGTGCAGCGACGATTGTTGACAATAAAGACACACTCCCCAACCCCGCTTATAACGGATGCTGAGGCTAACGCGGTGCTCACGCCCTCTAATATATTGACCGACCGTCTATATTTCTTCGCATATCCCGTCCGCGTCTCTCCCTCGTGTTGTAGAATATGTTGTATCTCAACGATCCTGGTCATCCTAAAGGATGCCGGGTCGACCGTCCCGGAAGGTAAGTGTGGATATAGTTTCTCGTCATTCATCATAAATCAAGTTGTATTAACAGTGTCACTGCAGTGGAGGAAGCCGATTGGTCGCCAATTTTTGTAACAAAGTTAATAACACTACCTGCCGAAACTTTAATTGTAGTGTCATCATCGAATATAGTAAACCCTGACCTCTGCCCCGCGTGCTTGGTGATGCCAATATTCTGTTCTACACCATTCAGGACGACATTCACTCGGACTTCGCCAGTGGCGTGTCCGCGAAAGTTGACCGAGCAGACCGCCATTCGAAAAATCGTCCCGGACACTGCCATGGTGTATCCCCCGTATCTGTTGCTCGCGTTGGCACCGAATGAATATTCGTAGGCCCCCCTCGCTTAGTGAACCCCGCTCCTCGGCACAAACTGTTATGACGGGTTTTCGAGCTTGCATTTGTAACCGCCCTAGTTAAAATTGTGTGGGACTGTGCTACGCCCCTCTCCAGCCTTCTCATCGCGGCTTCATCGTATGCCGCGGCCGCGACGGGAACGTCCCGTTCTAAGTTGGAACCACCTGGACCGTATATGCTCATGATTAATATGTATATATATATTAATGTTTAATCGATTATTTCGAGAACGACCGAAATCGGGCGGGTAATAGTTATTCAACTTTCTCGCTTGATCATCGAGAATAGAAATCTTCAACTCGTGGATGTGTCCCGATTCTAAAACTTTCATCTAGGGGTGTGGGAAGTCTAATGTCACAGTCTCCCCAAAGAAACAATCGCTGGCCGGCACAGTTTATAGTAATGTGCTGGGAGTGCCGTCTACCAGGTTGTACGATGTGTTCACCGATCCAGGTGCACCCGAGCGTTTTTTGTGAAGGTAAAGTTCACCGGGGTATCGCCGTGGTGCTCGCCCGCGGAGAAGACAGGGAGCCGAAACCGTTCATCCTCGTTGTAAGTGGGTGCTAATCCTAACATTGGGGCCAAAGCCGGGGTGATCGTTACCCGGTTGGCGGGTTCGACGGTTAAGGTCGCGTGTCCGGTGACTTTCGAGATTGTGAGGTTGGCTCTACCAGCAAGCTCCGATGCGACAAAAGTTTGGAGGGATCTCGAACTCCAAAGGCCGGGGGGCAGCCTCACACTTACGTGTCGTCTATCCTTCACGTAGCCGAACCCTTCCATTATCCCCACGTTTTTCCACCCAACCGTGAAGGTGATTGATCTGAGGCCTACCCGGCGTTTTCCGCAGGCAGTTGTCGATTGACTTTGAAGTTCACAACTCTCATTTTGAATATTAGTGATAGAAGCAAACATAATAATAATATCTTTCAATGGATACCCAAGCATTTAGCTTTAACTCTAATGCAAAGTATTCAGTCGGGGGTGTATACACTCAAAAGAACACCATTGGTGAGCTTGTGCACCCCACAATAAGAGCTAGTTTGGGCGCGGGTTTCGACACAAATTTCACTAACATGTTTGAAAAGTACAGACTTCCTAAAAACCGTTACACAGGATGTCATAACAAACTGGAACAATAATCATATGCAGTTCTGGCAGAACAACTAAATTTTACCGTGTGGTGTGCCACAACCGGGTGTGGCGTCTCTTTCAGAGACCACATAAAATACAGTAACAGCATGTTAAGCAGTAGCGTCTACAACTTTCATGTGTATTATGCAATTAGGAGGATTCTCAAAGAACTAGGTACTCCACTACCTCAAGACAATGGCTGGAACCCCATTTCCAACACATACGACCGTAAGGCGTTCGAACGGATATGTGACGAATTTAAAATTTCAAAAGATGCGGACTGGAGACAGAAAGTATTTCCTAACAGCAACAGCCTGGGCACCGTTCTCATTCGGGGCCAGTCCGGGAATTGGACGCAGACTGATTTTAGACACGATCGATCGGGTGACCACATCGTCAGTCGGAACGCCGGGAATTTTGATCCCGCGACGATGACCTTCGGGCCGGAAGTATCTGGAGGTCGGCACTGCGGCGTCTCATCCTGCAATTGGTTACCTCCGAAACGAGCTCACGTCGATTTATATTTTACAAGACGAAAACGTGCAGAAGGGTATAGAAACCTTTATATTGGACGACGGTCTAGGGTTTACGCAGGCCGGTGTTACCCGCCTCAACGACTCCATTCGCACATACGTCTGGGCCATCCTCGGCGCACAGAAGCAAACTCGCAGTTCTATAATAGGAGTCGGAACCGCGTTTGACGCTCAAAAACAATTCTTGGCACTTGTAGAGGACGCCATCTCAGCTACGGTGGACCTGGAGAAGGCGATCCAGAATTATCAAGACGTTTTACAGAATGCTAGTACCCCAGTAGACTACGTATTTGGTATAGGTCTTTATATGGCGCTGAGCAATATGATACTACGAGACGACCCGGTTGACGGTTACAATAATCAGATCGTAATCGCCACCGCCAATCAAAATATCGGCCACAACGGGAACGTGAACGTGGATATCATCAAGCGCACCCCCAACAGCGGAAGCGATTTCATAAAACCGCAAGCACCACCCCCAATTCACGAATCAAGTTCATTTAAACTCGTTGTTCCACCCGCGGAAACACCAATCATGAACACTGTTGACATTGGAAGCACAACCCACGAGGAGGAGAAATTAGGGCTCGTCGTTGCCCTCGTGGCAATCGGACTACTTGCGCTTTGGTTTTAGAAACTTTCGGGCGGAGAATAGTAGGAGACCGGCGATCGCCACGATTAAAGCCCAAGCATTATTGGCGAGCCATCCGGCCGTTTTTGATAATATAAATAACAAGTAAGAAACGATAGTTCCGATCAGTCCAGGTAGTGCGGCAGCCGCCTTTCCGGCTAATTTAGCTAGAAGACTGGCGAGGGCTTTTAGTTGTTTTTTTACCCACTCCTTTGCTCCATCGGATGCTGGCGCGGGTGGTGGTGTGGGTGCTGGCGCGGGTGCTGTTGCGCCACCTGTGAAAGCTTGAACTATGGTTGTTATAGTCATACCGATAGCAACGAGGATGCTTGCTATCGTGATGCCCTGCTCTCTGAACAAAGTGCGAAGACGTTCACCGAGTGTCGTCTCCTCGCGCAGAACCCTCGATATTGTTTCGCGGATCCGACTGATTTGGGTGCGGAGAGTCTCGCGGTTAGTTGAGGCAGCCTCCAAACGAGCTGCTTTTTCATCCAGCAACGACCGCAGGCGTTTGTTGATCAGCTCGATAGATTCTCTATCGCCACGGGCTTCGGCTTCCTCAAGTTTTCTTTTTTCTAGTGCGACATGGTCATCCAACGCCGTGAGTTTGGAGAGGTTAAGGACCAATTCGCCCCGGACCTTTTACAGAGCCTTATCGAGTCCCCGGAGTTCGCGAAGAGGTAACGGTGGGTCATCGTTGAGTATATCGCTTTCTGTGAACGTGGTCTCCATCGTGTTAATAGCGTCGGTGGCCACTCGAGGGACCTCGCTGAGCTCGACAGTTTCTATCGCGGCGGCCGTCTTCGTCATCGTTTCGTCGGTAGACGTGAGGGCCTCTACAGCGCGGGCCGGCATAATTGTTTTACCACGCTTCCAATCTGTGAATCCTAGTTCGTTTCTTATGAGTTCGCCACCGCCCCTGTATTTGGAAATGGTGTTTAGCGATAGGGGTTTACCGGTCTTCGTGTTGATGATAGGGATATTTGATGATTTTAGTCGCAATCTCTACCGTTCAGAATCCAATTCGAAATTGGAGTAGTCCGCGGCAGATTGATGGGACCAAACCTTTTTTTATTATACCAATGTTTGTAGTAGTCGTTTACAGCCACCTCGAGTAATTCCAGACTTTGACCACGCTGCTGGTAGCGTCACCCAATTGGATTGGATCTGGAGTCTGTATGGTGGGTGGCGTGAGGGAATCCGCGAAGTCATCATCATCATCCTCATCATCGAGGTAATTGTCTCTGCCGATTTCATCCATGTCAGCCTCGTAATCAGCCATTATTTATAAATTATTATATTAAAGATAAAACCATACAGGTTTAATAGATTATGTCTTCAAGTCAATACGGTCGCAAACTCAATCCATACCGCAGACTGCGGGAGCCCCTCGGGGCAAAAGGCGTGAGACAGAGTGTCGTTATTACGAACAACCCATCGACGATCGACCAGAACCAGCAACTCTTAGTTCGCTTCCCCAACCTCGGAGCTAGCGACGTCATTACGCCGGGGACTGTTCGCCTCGCTATCACTATTTCGCTTACATCGACGGACGCGGACCGAACCGTCGTTCAGAACCTGGGTCGCGCCATCGTCAAGAAGACCATGATAAAGATTTCTGGTAATGAGGTGATGTCGATCGATGACAGCGACGTCTACCATTGCTACCAGGACCTGTGGAAGACGGCACAAGAGCGCGAAAATGCGGTATATCAAGGTATTGACACCAGCCGAAATAGGAACGTAACCAGACTTAGAATCGGGGCTGGTGACAAGGCAGATAACATCGCGAGTGACAACGCGGTCGCGGCCGGTTACGGCAACCAATTCTACATCCCGCTCGACTTTGAGTTGCTGGAGAGTCACATGCCCTACTATCAGAGTGCTTTGGCTGACCGCCTCGAATACGAACTAACGTTCAACGACTACGGCCGAGTTCTCATAGCCACTGACATGACATCGAAGTATACGATCGACAATGTTTCGCTGGAGTACGACATGGTCACGATGCCCGAACTCGCGCGATTGATCAGAACCCAGTATGCCGGGCGCGTTGCCATACTTTACGACCGAGTTCTTCGCCACCGCAAGATGACGAAAGACAAAAGCGAAACATTGTGGAATATTAATGTCAACGTACCCGCCCGCTCGATGAAAGGTATACTGATGTTGTTCGAGGAGGGTCGGTTTGCGCTCGGGGTTAGAAAATCCGACAAATTCTATAACCCCAAAATCACGAAGGTAGAGGTGACGATTGAGGGAGTACCCAATCAACTCTACAGCGCGGGTCTTCGCGCGCACCAGCAGTGGGACGAAGTCAGAAAGCAGTTTGCTTCCGGCTCTAAGCGCTCCCCGGAAGTTGCCGCGGTTGCCAAAGACCTGCAGCTCTCGGACGTCTCCCTCGCGGATTTCCTGACTACCAAATACGCGTTATGGCTAGACATGCGAGCCAGCGACGACGACCAAATGCACGGTAGTGGACGCCAAGTTGAGAACGCTAGCGAGGGTGTGACGATCCAGATAACCAAAGAGGCGGATGGAGCTGGCACATTGAACGTGTACTTATATATAATTACGGACGCGCAACTCAACATCGAAGATGGCCGATACGTATCAGCGATGTACTAAAAATCATTACCAATTCGCGATTGGAGATGCACACTCTGCTATAATATGTGGGCAGACAGGATGCGGAAAAACGGTTTTCATCCTCGACTTACTCGAGGGCTCTTACCACGATGCCTTTCGTCACATCGTGATCCTGTGTCCCACTGTGCAGCACAACGAGACTTATCAGCGGCGCCCTTGGATATGGACCGACCCTGAGGTATACGTTATTGACCCCGGCGATAGGCTTCACGGTTGGTTGTGCTGCTTCTACCAAATATTTCAGGGTGAGCCCACCCTATACGTGATTGACGACTGCTCGGCCAAGGCGGCGATGACCAAAAAGAAGGACATGCTCTCCGAGCTCGCATTTTCTGGCCGCCATGCGAGGCTAAGCGTATGGATATCCACTCAGAAGTACAACGCCGTCCTCAAAGATCTGCGCGAGCAAACGAAATGGGTCGCCCTCTTTCACTGCAAGGACCGAGACTCGTTCGATGAATGTCTTAGAGAGAACGACGTTATCCCAACGCGCGAGGAGCGCCTGGAGGTTCGACGGATACTTTCGGAAACTAAACACGCCAAGCTTCTGCTAAAGACTGATCAACCAACCGCTTATAATGTAATCAATTACTGAACAATGCTGAGCAATGCTTAGCAATTACTGAACAATGCTTAACAATTACTGAACAATGCTGAATAAATGTTGAACAATGCTTAACAAATACTTAACAATGCTTAACAATGCTGAGCAATTGTTAAGAATTTGTTGCTCCGCTGCGAGCTTTGTTGCGAGCATAACGGTGATCATAAGTATCGGGTGGTGCGCTTGGCAATATATTAAACTTATGAGACTCGTAAGAATAATTAAATTAACAATAATGAACTGCGACGAACTTCTCGATCAGCTAATGGAAGAAACCTCAACACAATCGGGATCGAACACCAATCGCGAATCAATCCCCGATTGCACCTCAACCCCACAATTCACGGATTGTAGTTCAACTTCAATCCCGAGTGTGAATTAAAACGCTGCGAGACGCGAGCGGTTGGCTGCGCTGGTTGCTGGGGGGCAATCGGAGCATTATCTCGGTAGGTGTCCCTCAGTTTGCCAGGTGGACAAAATGTCGGATGCGGAGGTCGATAAAATGTACGCGCGATACGAATCCAAATTAGGTGCGGAGATGACAAAAACTCTCGGATCGGCGGCTATTCATTTTTACGCTACCACTGTCAGTGCAATTCTCCCTATACCAAACACCGCGGGGTTGATTAGTGATTTAGAGACTGACCCTTTTATATAGGACACTCTTAGAACAGCATGCTGCTCAATTTATCATAACTTTGGAATGTACTTAGCCCCGCTGACAACCGCGTTGACCACGGGTAAACACTGTCAATTTGGACATATATGCCCACGAACTATAAGCTCAGAAAATGATGACACAAGACGCACCCGCGAGAGTGACGGAACCCTCAACTCCCAATCGAGATTGGATGAACCGATTGCAACTCCGATTGATCCTCCAACGAGACATAAAAATCCAAAAAGACAGGCAGCTGGGCGAGCGGCGGCTGCCACACGAAAAGCTAAACAAGATAAAATACTCGTCGATCTTCGAGAGGCCAAACTCCTATCGAGATTGGGGTGGACAGAGACGGTAAAACACCCGGTGGCAGCCGTTTCTACCCCAATCGCTATCGGATCGGAACCGATCGCTCCTAATAATACTTATTGGTTGTTGTTGGTGTCTGTCGGTTGTGGGCACCCTGTATGTGATTTACCGTTTCAACAGGCCATCAACAGTGTTGAGTGATGTGCCCCATTTAAACATTAAACGCAATCCCTTTTATATGCAATAATGGCTGAACACGATGGTAAAATGATAGTGAATGCGCTTTATCACGCCGTGGTGATATCGGGTCTCAGTATCGGGTATGCTCAAGCAGGAAAGATGGCCTTAGAATGGTCCGCTCCCAAATTGGACTTTACTGCGAGAGACGTAGGGCTCGCGACCTTAGATGTAGCGGCCGCAGTTTGGACCCGAGATTATCTAATTAAAGCTGGAATTCTACCCGTTAATATATGGAAATAAAATGGCTTCGACCGCAATAATGATAGGTGATGCGCTCGTAAACGCATTGGCTTTCAGCGGTAGCAACTATTTCTTCTCTAAACTGAAAAGCTCGGACGCAGATGAGAAGCGCGAGCGTCACGATTTAGCCGAAGAACAACTCAAGAGTGCAGACGAAGCATGGTCGAAAAAACGAACCGCACATCTGGACTGGGTCAACGAAGAGCTTCGCCGCGAGAATCACGCCGCACAAACTTTCCAGAACGTTGAAGAAGCCAACCGCGAGTACGCGCTGGCATATCCGCAAAGAAGTCTCGTGCTACTGGATCGTGAGCCGCAACTTTCAGATTTCTATGTACCGTCAGAGGCCCAAAAAGACCGCGAGATCGCGTTCATCGTCGTGGGAATGGGTGTGGTGGGTTTCGTCGGCTACTATATTCAATCAAAATTTTAAATTTTACAGAATTAATACTTTTTTCTTTTTTTTATATATGACGAGTGCATTTTGGAGATTGTCCGATATATTATAATATTTCGCATTACGATGAACACGCGCAAACTTGATGCTAAACTAACGCACAAGCTGGCGAATACGTACTATAGCCCACGTGGCTACTGGAAGGGACTCGCTGCCATCAAGAACCTCGCGGCGGCGACCAAGGTTTCAGAAAACGCCACCAAAGAATGGCTCAAGAAGCAGGCCATCTGGCAGATATATTTACCCGCGCCTCACAATATTCCAAGTTCACCAAGCGGATCTCCTGTTTCTCCCTCACGATCGCGTCGGTCGCAAGACGTACAAGTACGCACTGACAATCGTTGACATAGCGAGTCGGTATAAGGGGGCTGAGCCGTTGGCCACTAAAGAGTCTAAGGAGGTGGCCGAGGCCCTTTCCCGAATATATAAAAGGAGTCCTCTTTAACGTAGATAAATATAACGCGTTCGCGTCGTACCCCAAAACAGCCTCGCAAGGTTTGGAACCCACTCTAATATTTGAAACATCGGCTTCCGCATATCGCGTAAATACTATCGATGGACCACCAACTAGAGCGTCTTTCATCATTTTATATGTTTCTTCTTTCGGTGCGCATAGAGCATCCTCCGGTATAATCGTCTTTGAAGATTTTTGTTCTTTAATGGTTCCTCTCAATAAATATTGTATAGCCACACCCGGTAGTGTTACCGCGTCTTTGAAGATATCTACACCCCTGTGTTTATAAAAATTCACACATTTTTCCCACAGCTTCTAGGAACGGTGCTACATCTAAATCGTTATAATATTTCAACCAATCTCTGAAAGTTTTCATATTATTTTCTTCGAAAATTCTACGACATTTACTTAATTCTGTTTCGTCTAGTAACATTTTCCCAGATAGTTTGGAATACCAATTCTCTATATCCGGTAGTCCCGGGTAATCCAGCTTGTCTGTACAATCGAACCACTCGTAAGGAAAGAAAGATTTCTGTCCTTTGCAGTCGTAGGCTTTTATCCAACTATCGTAACTTACACCGGGTCCTAGATAAGTATTACATCAAGAAATCTAAACTCCGGAGTAAATAGAAATATTGTCGCGCTCGCCCTTTTTCCAACCATTACTTTCTTCGTTGTTGATGACAGTTCACTACTAAATATTTCTTTATTAAGTTTATATCGTACTTACTGCTGTTAAAACCTATAACCGGTACTTGATCTATCCACTGTTTGATCTGGGCAATTTGTTTTTCGCGTAAATATTCCGTATTAAATTCGTATCTCGACCATACTTCTTCTCTTATAGCTTTTCCCCTGACTTTCAAATCTTCTGCAAATTTTTCTATAAGTTTTGCGGGATCTTTATCGCAAATATGAGTTACCGTTCCTGATAAATTATCTCCTATACTAACGCTTACCGGAACGTGCTCAGCTTCGTACACTAAACTATTACCGGTAGTTTCAACTTCTGGCTGGAGATACGCCTCAAAATCGTATACTATCTGATATGGATAAAGAGTAGTGTCGCAACCGATCTTTATATCTTTACCCGTTCTTTGAAATTCGCATTCCCACATAACTACTAGGTTGAATTCTTTGCTTTTTCTAATAAGTTTATCTCTTCTCATTGTGGATGCGCGTTCTTCTTTTTTATGCTTTGTATGAATCTCACACCCGTGCCAGTAACAGCCGTGATATTGATATACGGTATTGGTTTCTGGACAGTATCCATCTACCGGAGCTCCTAAAATCCATCTTTCACCTCCGTGTCCACCACCTGTTCGTGGTGAATGTGAATTCCCTCCCGCTTTTCCACAGAGTACATCCAATCGATCGCGCCATAACTGTTAGAACCTTTTGGGTAGAAACGCTTTCTCGAACGACGAACGAACGCGCTCTAAATAATTACCATCGCATAATTACTTTTGTCTCACCTCTCATACATGTTGGTCCGTGTCTCTTCATATTACTCGTGTTCGTGAATTTCTGTTTGCAATTATTGCAGGCGTAAATTTTAGATAGGTTTTTAAGGTTTTTTATCAGAAATGCGTGATTATTAAACAGTCCTATTGTCATTGGTTTATTGCCTGTCGCATCATAGTGCGCTGGTACCTTTTTCAACCACCATACGCCACATTCGGTGGGTTGATATACTTCTATCCCGATTTTAAAAAACTCTTCAACCTTTTTCAGATCGAAAAAAGGAATTGGTGAAACCACCTTACTACCGAAATATTGCTTACTAAGTTCTTTCGCTTTTTCCGTACATCTGTCAGGTCTGATCTTTTTATCAAGGTGCATAGCTAAACACCTGAACAGATAAAGGTCGTCATTATACTTATCTAAAGAATACATACCTTTTCTATTCCTCAACCATTCTGGAAGTTCTCCTCCCGCCGCTTCTTTGGATTGTAGTCCCAAATATATTACCCTACTACCTGTATTAACTTTACAAAAACCTCTACCCATCTTACAAACTTCCACTTTGTATTCGGTCTTTCTATTTTATCGGACATTATTCGTGTTTGCTCCTTATCTGACAGCCATTTTTTAACGGTTTTCATTGATGATAGTGGTTCGCTACCACCGAGATTTTTGTGAAATATTATAGTTTTAGGTTTTCCGTTTTTAGTTTCCTCCATATGTTCTAGTTTGTAAGAATATGAATATCTCAAATAAAAATTTGTTGTTAGATACGGAGCGATTTTATCGGACATGCGTTCAGACTCGTTAATGTCAATGTTTTACGAAAGGATAATGCAACTACCCGTCTTCCCTTTTCTACCTTTTCTAATGTTTTATCGTGAGCCCCCAACCCCATTTATTCACACCTTTTTCCACTATCGCGCTAACGATAGATTTTTTTCTTATTATTTTGGCGTCTAATTTGGGACAAATTATTTGTGCTTGAAGGTTTGATTACATTAGCCCTTAACCCCGCAATACTTTCTTTTTGAATTCTGTTACCAACTTCCTCCGCTTTGGATATATCATTAAAGGCTCCTCGTTTGTGGGCTCGGGTAAACCGCTTCATAAACGCCTCATTCTTTGTGGAATTTATAAGATTTGTCAACCCCCTAACTCTCAACCGTTTACTATAAGTAATCCCTAGAGATTCGGCTTCTCTTCTCAAACTTTCTATAGCTAGTTCTGGCGTTATCATATTTTTCTGTAATATACTTTTGTATAACCTATGAGATTTATCTGTTCAATTGGACATGAATAATTTACACATGATGTTTTTTCATGTCCAATTAAACATAAACATATACATATATATATATAAAAAAAAAAAATGGAGTGTGCTACTTGTTGTAAGACTTTTGCTTGTAAAGACTATCTACGAAGACATATATCGAGTTTCCTTGTGTCGCCCCGCAATTTCAATGCCCCAGATGCCCTTGTAAGTTCGTTAGTGCCCAAACTCTTTGTAGACATAAGCAACTACGCTGCCCTGTGGCTAAAGGTGAACGCGGTAGACTAGAGCTGGTAGAATTAGTTGCTGATCTGCGAAATAAATTAGCTATAGTGGAGGAGGAAAATGCCGTGTTGAAAAATAAATATGACAACGGGATGAAATAAATCCTTTTTATTAGTATAGTGTTATCTGTTCAATTGCACGTTAAATGAACATGAGGTATTTATGACAACGACACGAAAACAAATCCGTTTTAGTACTATAGTTTTATCTGTTCAATTGGGGAAAACGTGATGTATTTCTGACACCAATTGTCACGTTTTTTGGTGTTGGTGACCAGTTTGTGCTATTGGACGAAACGGTGTTTTATCGGGGGTGGTGGTGGTAGTATATAGGGGTGAAAATGATACCACCGTTAGGATGATACCACCGTTAGGTGGTATCATTTTGACTCCCTATATACTACTGAAGTGCATCAGTTCCGCGGAACTACGGATTGATTTAGGGCTACACAGATTGCGATAACAATAAACCCCATGTTCTCACAACACTGAAAAATGATCTTAGTATGCGTATTGAACTACGGTAGCTCATAATCAGCTACCACAGTCAGACAATTTATTTGATACATACAATACGTTTGAGTATATACCGCAAACGCAATACCAAGCACTGCATGATATTATCAGACTGTGCTACCTAAAGCATATAGACTAATGTTGAATTTGATATAATATGTAAGTTGTCAATATGGATACTAGCACACCTCAGAAACTATGAACGGTTCCGTACGTGGGTTCCGGTGATTCTACGCTCCATTTTACAAGTGACAAGCAATGTAAATTTTTGCCAACTTCCAATGAATATTTATATTGATTGCATCCGTCGTATACATACATATCATATACGAAATTGGAGCATAGAGACATACCTTTAATTTGATACATTTACCATCAGCATAGGTATTATAAAATATGAGTTATACCCGTGTATAAAAGTTCCGTTTTTCAAATGAGTGGTATCAGTTGTTATAAACCTTGAATACTGAAACAGACTATACATTATCATTCTAAACCGAAAGTAGAGTTTAGTGACATAATGATTTCCTGGAAACTCTGATGATCTAATGCGTGTTTGATTTACGTCAGTTTTCCGGAAAATACCTGTCTGGACAGACAACGGACTGTTGCTGGTGACTTTAAATATTTCATTTATTCGGTGAGTTTATGTATGTAAAATTGCACTTGTAATTGTATTATTCTTTTGGTTTAATAATTATTTTTCAGACAGTCAATCATTCAATGGCTGACCAAATTCCCATGGATTCGTGCCTTCTCATTGATTCATGCACCTAGTAAACAAGTGAATAAGCATATTCTAAGAATAGTGTTAATTGAAAATTATTAAAATTTTTTTTTAAAGGTACATGCCCACGCAGTAGGTTATAATATAGTGATACAGATAATTTTGTATATTCTGTACGTATCATCGTATGACATTTTCTGGCAAAATATACATTCATTCACCATTACCCCACGTATTGATTGGCATTATTATACATTTTATTTTAGACACAAATTTTCACACTGATATCAGGGGCGATAACAGTGTTCACTTAATAGCATACTTTATAACCTGTCAAAAATATTATTTTTTCAGGCGACTCATTTCAGTAGTATAAATGGAAAATAGCCCGATACCAACGCGCGTCACTATCAGTAAAATAAATATTACTAAATGATTACATCTGTTTTCCGGGCCTTTGTAATTTTTAGAACTGGTGGAATAGTGACACAATTATTTAATTCCTATAAAGAACATTTTGTGCTTACTGAGTGGGCATGTACCTTTATGTTGTTTCCCACGGTTTTCTAAGTTACAGTTATACATATTATAATTGTTCTTTACCACCTATTTTGTGACTTTCCTAGATACTTCTTAATCTGAAGAGGGTCTGTTCGCAAATTATGAATAAAATGTAATATGTTTATTTATAGGTGAATCTGGACTTCACCATATTTAAATTTGATGCATATTTTGACGGAAAGTGCACAAAAAAGTCATGTTCATTTGAGAAGTATTGTTATCTTGCTAAAATAACATAGTTAGAACATATTTATGCAAATAATATCGAATTACAGCTCCTTTTCCTAGGTCTGGCACAACCTCGTATCATAACAAATGAAATAATGTGTTAATGGCAAGTTCTTATCATCATTTGAGAATTATCGATATCCTGCAGAAATACATAGAATGCATAGAAAATTACAATTTTCAACATGTTATTTTCTTATGATACGCGGTCGTGTTCAACTTGTTCATATATATATAGTTATACCGATGGAAGCTGAGACACGCCAAATGCCTGTGACTTGGGTGGGTTATTTCTAGGGACGCTAAGACTTACATAAACAACAATTTTGGCGAATTCCTTATGTACATCAGGCGTGGATCCAAGTCGACAGCGCTAGGGGGGTCCAGGGGCATTCCCCCCCCCCCCCCCCCCCCATCTCGGAAAATTTTGGAAATCTACATCGCATTTCCTAAGTTCTGGCGCATTTTGGAGCAAAAATATTGACACTGTCACAGTATGTTTAGACATGATTTTTTTATTGAAAACGTTTAAATTTTGAAACAAAAAGAAAACGACCGAAAAATACATGGAATACATATGGCACTTGGCATGAAACGTGCCTTATAACTTGTAAAAAATCTTTACTCTGCGAATTTTAGGGGGGGCGCGCCGGGTCCCCCCCCCCCCCCCTGAATCCGCCCATGTACATGGGACATGGGACATGGGCGAACGTTATTATTACATTATTACATATATCCCGTTCCATTCAGACAGCTGATTTACACATACATATTCTGGGGGTGCAGTACACGTCGCGTGATAGCAGCATCAATTTCAGTGCAACCGTTATGAACTGGTCTGGTGACATAATTGCACGTTCTATAGTAATTAACGTCATGAGACATATGCATTACGTAGGTGTTGGCTTGGCCCAGGAATGAGCATATTCTACAGCCATTGCAAACGGCGACGTTTGACGGCTGCGATGCAAACAACGATTCGTAGTGGTGACATAATTGCGTTAGAATTAACGCAACATGCATTACGTAGGTGTTGGCTTGGCCCAGGAATGAGCATATTCTACAGCCATTGTCAAACGGCACGCGCTGTACGTTTGAACACGGCTGTGAGCGATGTCAAACAACGACTTTCATGTAGTCTGGTGACATAATTGCACGTTCTTAGTAATTAACGTCATGAGACATATGCATTACGTAGGTGTTGGCTTGGCCCAGGAATGAGCATATTCTACAGCCATTGTCAAACGGCACGCGCTGTACGTTTGAACACGGCTGTGAGCGGTGTCAAACAACGACTTTCATGTAACAATATTTTATTCACTGCTACAGGCTAGGAAAGAACCCATAAAACAGTGAAATATGTTCCGTTCATCAAGTACCCGCATTTTTAAAGGCACGTGATTGTTGATATCAGTACTCAGAAAGGGCTCAAATGAGTGGTAATTAACAACATAAACTTTCATGAAGATATAATTAAAACAAAAAGTATAAGAATCGGTTGAACATTGTGATACCTGTGTATGGTATTCTCATGAAATGGGTCAAGCGAGGTGATAACACTATGCTTATCTAATAGTAGGCTTGTCAGAGGCGTCAGAAGTGGGGCGGCAGGGGCGGCAACCACCGCCCCAATATTTGGACCAAAAATAAAAGGTGTCTCTCTTAAATGCAGTAGAATGCAGAAAATGGCATCTAGAATTTAAAAAAAATTAATTCGCTTTGCTCGGGTCGACATTCGCCACCCCAATTTTAATTTTCTTCCGACGCCTCTGCTTGTTAACCCTTACAGAAATGAAAACCTTGCTAGCGGCAACCTTTTTTCTGCCCAGTCTCACATTGCCACAAGTGTGCCACAAAATAGTACTATGTGCCAGAACATTGCCACAACGGGTACTTTATACAAAATGTGCATCATAAGCGTGCCAGAACTATGCCAAATCAAATAAACGCAACTACCTTTGCCACCCAACCAACTGCGCCAGATAAATAGCAGGTTGCCACGTTGCCACAAAACTGGTTTTGCAAGATGACCCATGTAAGCGTGCCGATTGCCACAAATGAAACCCGTTGCCAGATATGGAAAATAGCAGGTTGCCACAAAGTTGCCACAACCGTTACTTTGCAAGATAGCACATCATAAGAGTGCCATAACATTGCCACAAAAGAAACTTTGTGTGAGATTGAAATAGCAGATTGCACAAGGTTGTCTGAAATGGCTAAGTTGTTTAATCGGAAAAAAGTATAAACATAAACATAGTTTATTGCAAATAAGACTTTAATACATACAATGGGCTTTGGCTATAAGTTCTTACAAAACGTATATATCACTCATTTGAACCGTTTCGTTTTGGGCTTGAAAATTATTAATTGTTCAATGGGGGGGGTGGGGGTGGGGGGGGGGGGGGGGGGATGTTGTTACCGCTCATTTGAACCGTCTCGTTTGAACATTATTAATTGTTCAATGGGGGTGGGGGGGCTTGAAAATTTAATGAAAATGCTGTTGGAAAAGGTGGGGTCTTATATTTTTCTAAGGTGAGTTAACAAAATTTATCCAGCCCCATTCCCACCCCAACCCCCTGGGTCATAAATAATGACCAGACCCTTAGATTGGTATTATACTAGCTTGTTCAAAATATGAAGCATAAGAACATAATAATGACTGATGGATTGCCAATGGTGTTGATTGTATGTTCAACAGCAAAATGTGTGGAGTGGGTGAGAGCTTCCTTGTATATTTAACAATGAAAATACAAAATTTCCTTCACTGGGAAACCAATTTGTTCGAATTATTTTGCTATTGGCGTTTTCATGTTTTTTTTGTTTTTTTTTTGCTTATATTTAACGGCGGCACTGGCTCTAGGACCTTGCATGCCATCTCCCAAGAATGGGAGAAAGAACGGAGGTAGAGATTTTTTGAGAGAAGCCGGTAATTCGTATTTACAGAGCAACTACGAATTATCGGTATCCATTCACAGCTGGGTGAACTGGAGCAGTGTGGATAAAGTGTCTTGCTCAAGGACACAACGCAGCGCCTCCGGTGAGGCTCGAACCCACGACCTTTAGATCAGCAGTCTGACGCTCTAACCACCAGGCCACTGCGCTCCATGTTGGACAAGAAAATGGAGTCATGTGTTAGAATGTAATAACGAGATGGTGCCTAAAAAGGAGTATTATAATAAACACAAAATCATTTAAATTTGTTAACAATTATATTTCTACAGCTTTTAAACGAGTACTAATGTACATACTATTAAGATTATATAGTATTATTCCTTCTTTATCCGTTTATTATAAAGTTGTTTTCAAAAATAAATGTTCCACTATAATAAATCCATTAGTAAACAAGAGTTATCTTCCCTAAGTCAGAACAAGACTACTGTCATGTAGGCACATTTTGGCCTAGAAAGTTCGTTTTTAGTGCAAACTTCGAACTCCTTGTTTGGTGTGTAGCACCAGATGAAGACAAAATCAAACAATTTTATAGGAATGACACTGAATATAAGACAGTAATCTGTGCTGGGCTAATGTTAAACCGGCGATATGTTTTTTTATGCAGAGTCATGCTGTCAACGCCAATGGTGAGACATGATGGTTCACAACAGAAATCTATAGGGTGTATGAAAGTTACAGAAATAATTCATAAACCGCTTAAAACCAGTGAAATAAAGAAAATAATTTGAAATAGCTGGAAATTAATCAAATTTTCTTAGTTTTCTGAAAATACAGAATGGCCTTGCCCGATGTGTCACTCGCCAAATCGGACCAGTGAAAATCCTCTCGCCAACATGAAAATTGAATCGCCATGGCGATGAGTCGAGTGAATTTTTAAGCCATGTTACACATTACAAAATTCCTAAATGTCCCAAGTCTTAGGAGTTTATCTTGTGTTAAATATGGAAATTTAGAGAATGTTAGTAATATTGGTGGTTCTTGAATGTGTACCCTTATGATTCTCACTGAAATTACCATTTGAGATATCAATGTAGACTTTCACTGAAATGTCAGGGAATTATTAACCTTCAAGACACATGTGGACAGAGAGAGAGAGAGACAGACAGACAGACAGACAGACAGAGAGAGACACAGAGAGAGAGAGAGACAGACACAGAGAGAGTCAGAGAGATACACAGACACAGAGACACACACACACACGCACACACACACACACAACACACACGTATGATTATGCACACACATATGTGTCGGAACAATGCTCTCGCAGTCTTTGTGGCTGCAGAGAGATTGAGGCGAAAAATAAGCGCCTGAATTACAGACATACAACAACAACAACAACTAGAAGTTAAGCTGTCACATGGTTTAAATTATAATTTAAACATGAATTACTTCAATATGTAAGTCAACAATCAAACCACAGTAAACTATTTCACAATCAATGAACTATAGACTCAGAAAGGATTAAGACTAGTCTATGTATCACTTAAATCTAATAAGAAAATTTTGAGTTCCAAATTATGAAAGAACTAACCAGTAACCGACTGGATCCAGTAAACAACGTATGCGATTCCATCACTTTCCAGTGTTAAAGACACAATACAATTACAAATCAAAAGACAGGCATAATAATACAAACTGGATAAAAGACTGACACACAATACTGTGACTGACAGCTAGACACTTGACGATTGATTAATTTATGCACACAACCAAACTACAGTAAGAGATTTCATAAACAAATGAACTATATATATTGCTAGCTACTTCTGTTCCACGTATTGCTGCCTATCTATCTATATATTCTATCTATATATTTTCAGGGTCATATATATTAAGGAAACCAATAGAAATCTGCTGTGAAAAGCTTTTTTTGCAATCTGTTTTGGTCACAAATCATCTACATCGATCTGCATTATCTGGGCATTTACAAATGTAGCATATTTATGTTCATGCAATCAATCTGTCCCACACTATTAAAACTGTTCAACTTCATTAACATTCAAACCTATATACATGTATATATGAGTAAATAGCATCTTTCTCACTGAGTTAATGTTAGTATGTGTGGTCGACCAAAATAAATTATTTCTTCGGAAACTTGCAGTCTTGTTCTTGGTGCATCGCCTCTAGGATAGGTCAGCTTATGGTAGATGTGCGGTGCGATCCCTGTTTATTAGTGTGCATCATATTTTCATTCTTGGAGAATTTCTGAAGTAGTGAACTGGCATTTGCAATCTGCATTTCAAAATTCTGTGACCCATGCATGAAACAGTTTCCTGAGATCTCCATTTAAGTCTTCATAGATATTCAAAGCATGAAAATGTCCAGAGAGGTCCATGGTTCCGAACGCAAGAAGGTAAATTTATGTTATATGTGCACTTGTTTTCTAAATACAACGATGGCATATTCCAGGGATCGATATTAACGGTGTCCCAGGGGTCCCGGGATCCCAGAATTTCATGTGGAATCCCAACTTCCGAAAGCTGGGGATTCCAACGGGACCCCTAATTTTTCGTCCAGGTTTGTCAAAAATACGTATTAATCGTCTGAAATAAATTGAAAATTCGTCAAAATCGCCGTTAAACTTGCCTTTCCGACAGCGGAAACGAGTACGATTTAACGCGAATTCGAGTTGACTTCGGTACAATTTGATCGAGTGCCGAATCGGCGACTTTGCAGAGCGCCACCTGTCGATTGTAACATGGCTCGTAACCTACACCGTAGAAGTTATTCCGAACTATGATCCCGATTGCGAGACGCTTATTAAAATGTTCACTATCAAGCGAGTGTTTGATTCTGATCGCTGGATCTTCGCGATCCACGTAATGAGTTTTCGCGATGTGGAATTTTATTGATAAAGTGTCTCCACCACCGGAAAAAAAGAAAAAAACACAGGAAGAACGATTAGATTACCACAAGTCCTACGATGTATCGAGGAAGCGTTCGTTCCAGAGCAGTTGGAAGCGTGATTTTCAATGGCTGCGATTCGACGACTGTAAGCAGCTAATGTCTTGTGACATCTGTATGCAGTATGACAAAGTTGGAACATTCGTAACTGGCTGTAGTAATTTTAAAGTTCAAGCCATAAAAATTTTCTTTCAGCCAGTGCCCGAACCGGAGGACACTGATTCGTTCATGGTCATGGCCGAGGAGTTGGAGGATGCTGAGGGTGAAGAGGCGGAGCTACCAGGAGACGAGTCAGAGATGTGCCAGAAGGCATATCAGTTACTTGAAAAACTGTTATGATTTATATGATATTATAAAACAAAATATGTTGGTACAAAAAAGCATGTCTTTGTTTTATACAATTGTGGGATCCCAAATCCTGAGGTGGGAACCCAGTTTTCAAAAGTAGGGATCCCAGCCGGATCCCAAAGGAAAAAAGTTAGTGTCGATCCCTGTATTCTCAGACAGAAATGCTGCAGTAACAACGTAGAATTTTTCAGATCGTCATTTGTAATAACTGATTTTAGAAGCAGGTAAATACCATTAACTAAAAGCATATATATATTGCATGTTTCAAATACACATTTGGCAAAATATCTTTCATGACTGGAAACAGGTAATATATATATAACAATCTATTTGCAGAGTGTTTGCAATCTATTTGCAGAGTGTTTGCAATGTATTTGCAGAGTGTTTGCTATCTATTTGCGAAGTGTTTGTTATCTATTTGCAATATATTTGCAGAGCATTTGCAAAATAATTGCAGTGTAATTGTTTTTTATTTGCCAAGTAATTGCACATGCAGGGTTTGCAATCTATTTGCGGCAAACCTTCTGCAAAGGGTTGTTGAAGTTCTTGCGCATACCCTTTGCAATCTGTTTGCAGTCTGTTTGCACACGTCGTTCCAAATCTACACTACAGACTGCATTCTGCAAATATTTGTAGAACATACTTTGCAAACATTTTTGCAAACAATTTGCAAAGGGATATAATATATTCCGCATAACCCCTCCATTCATAGGGGTAGTGAGTTTGAATCTTAGTTTTTCATACATGTATACATACATGTATATTTTGATTTGTTTATGTTTTATTACATATTTCTTTTTTATGTGTGTTGCTCTTACAAATTACTTTAATTAAGCATGAGATAGATTATATGTAGAACGTTAGTCTCGCTTTGAAGAAAACTAATAACTAAATGCACACTCATTTCATATATGTGTACATGAAGAATCTGGAGTATGTTCTCGCCGATCGTGTCACATTGAGGTCATATAACAATAGTGATAATCATTGCCTATTCACGTATTCCCGTATCCAGCAGGCAATCATAAAAATAATAGAATGATATCGACAAAAGTAATGCGTTTTGTGAGGTTCGAACTCTCGACCAGATAAAATGAACAAAAGTTCTGCTAACATATAGATATTCTCCCGCTTCGATACCACTGAGCCACACTACATGTCTATTTTGCGCACCTTCAAAGAAAATGATGTATATAATAGTGTTGCAAATGTCCGTCCGTCTATATATGGCCAGAATAATTATATGTGCCACAATTATATATGCTGCAAATATAACGTACTGCTACAACTGTGCCGTAAGGTTGCCGCAACTGTGTGCCGCAAGGTTGCCGCAACTGTGTGCCGCAAGGTTGCCGCAACTGTGTGCCAGAACGCTCATTTGCACACGAAATACGACCTTCCGGCAACCTTGCGGCAACCTTGCCACAAGTGTGCCGCAACTGTGTGCCACAAGGTTGCCACAACTGTGTGCCGCAAGGTTGCCGCAACTGTGTGCCAGAACGCTCATTTGCATACGAAATACGACCTTGCGGCAACCTTGCCACAAGTGTGCCGCAACTGTGTGCCGCAAGGTTGCCACCAACTGTGCGAACAAGGTTACCGAACTATGTGCCAGAACACTCATTTGCATACGAAATACGACCTTGCTGCAAGCTTGCTGCAAAACTAGTTGCCGCAACCTTGCCGCAACCTTGCCGCAATTGGTTGCCAGAGACCTGATATTTCTGTAAGGGAAGTGCATACAATAGGGGTTTGACTTCACATCATGATGCAAATATTAAGGTCCCCTTTGGTATTGAAGTTCCTTAGGACCATAGAAAGTTTTTTATCCAAAGACACACGCTCTATCTCATATTCAAGATGGCTTCCGGCGGCCATCTTGAAATTATGGCCGACGATATATATGTTGAGTTAAATTTCAATTATACTTAATTATGATTCTTATTTCTAGTGTTGTATGGTAGCTTCTACCAATCATGGAGGAGTTAATATGAAATATAGTACATGTAGTTGTATCTCAATTCCAAGTTCAGCTAAATTTCAATAAAAGTAATGATTTTCATTTATTCTGTTATATACAAAGTCCTAAGGGTCATGGAGGAATGAATATCTAATATAGAAGTTGTATGGCAAATTCAAGATGGCCACCGGTCTCCATATAGGTAAAATATTGCTGACAGCTATATTGGAAAAACTGGCCGACAATATATAAGTGTAGCTAAATAGTGATAAAAGTAATGATTTCAATTTCTTCTGTTATATTCAAGTTGCTAAGGTTCATGGAGGAATGAATATCTAATACAGAAGCTTTATCTAAAATTCAAGACGGCCGCCAGTTGCCATATTGGTAAAAATTGCTGACAATATATGTAATTAATGAATTAATGTTGTAATGTGACTCCTCTTTAATATAGAACTACATATGTGTCATAGAAAACTAAATAACATAATTAATAAGTTGTATCTCGAATCCAAGATGGTCGCCATCAGCCAATTTTCAATTAAATTATCGAGTTCGCTAACTGTTTGTCGTAGATGCTATTATAAACATCTGTATGTAGACAGTTTTCACTTGAAATAAATGAACTGATGTATATAATAACATATGTAAACAAATCTGAATCTCAAATCCAAGACGGCTGCCATCAATCATTCGGAAACAGATTAGGCATGTATATGTACAAACAAATAAAAATAACAATTATTTACAATGTTTGGATACGGTTGATTACACATTTTTTTTCAGGCAGTTTTCACTGTTAGAATGTATTCAAGCACCATTCGAAAGTAGCACAGAAATATAGGAATTTGTAATGCAAAAGGCCTTTGAGGAAATGAAAAAGGGCTGCCTACTGCATATACACATACAGCTTAAAGCATTTGGCACTGACATTGTGAATGCTGACTTTAACAAAAGTGTTACTAGCAGCAGTACAGATCAACAGACGACCGGAATGAATGACGACAAAATGTACACTGCACCGTTCAGCAATATATGTATACCGTATAATAATAAAATATGCATATACCAATCACATACACTCTTATAATGTATGCGGAGATGCAATGTATGCATTCCAAGTAATATAAAACATCACATACTATTAATTTATAAGCACATAGTGTAATGGTGTAGTACTTAGAATGCATATTATGCATGACATTTTGTCATAATGCAAGCATATTCATGTTATGTTCTATCTATTCAGTATTTGTCTCGCAGAGGGAATATTAATTCAGAGAAACCCAGACTCACTTATTAATGTCAATCACCGACATGAACCCAACATATCTATATTCGTCAATTTACATTTTCATTGCATAGTATTGGCGTCATTGTAGCAACGTTTAAACTCAGTCCACGATATGTAGCAATGTTTCTGTTAGCAGGGGATAGTGTTATAGTCACCATTATACACAGTAGCTGATGAATCGTATCTCACTGTAGCTAGACTAATTATAAAATAACGTAAAGTTGACCATTATATCGTGATGTATGGCAACCATTATGTATTTGCGCACTGAATATCGTCTCATCTCGTATTAGTTTTATTATATCATGTAGTGTGTGGAATATATACATTTACATGCATTATTCGTGTTTCAATAATACATGTTCTCTACAACATAATTCACGCGAGTGACCATTAAGCTTCCGATATCACATTATATTGCGATATACATACATGTATAAGTCGCTCAAACACCATATTGTATACATCCGGCTATTTAGTGAGCCTGACAAAACTGCGCACTACATGTTTGTACTGTTCTGTTTGCTAATAAAATAAAACATATGTTGCAATAAAATAAGCCACTCTCAAACAAAATATATATGCACATACACAAGAGTGATTTTGCAATGTGCTGCACTATATAATGCGGAGCATATGCATATAATAGGCACTTCAAGACATACGAAGCTCCTTAAATTTGAGATACAACTTCTGTATTTTGCTATTCATTCTTCCATGACCGTTAGAAATGTGCATACAATAGATAGAACAAAGTCATAGAAAAAATCTAGCTTCCATTAAAATTTAGCTAAACTTATACATCTTCGGCCATGTTTTCCAATATAGCCGATGGCGGCCATCTTGAATATGAGATACAACTTCAATATGTTGATAGTCATTCTTCCATTACCATTAGAAACTTGCATACAACAGAAAACAATTAATCAATCTTGAATTGAAATTTAGCTAAACGACTATTTACTTTCGGCCACATTTTCCAATATGGTCGTCGGCGGCCATCTTGTATTTGAGATACGACTTCTATATTTATTAATAATTTTGCCATGACTCTTAGAAGCTTGCATACAACAGATAAATTTGAATGTTAACTTTAAATGGAATTTAGCTAAGCTTACATATGATAGGCTATTTTTTTCCAATAAGGCCGCCGGCGGCCATCTTGCAAATAGCGTGTGTCTTTGGATAAAAAAGTTTCTATGGTCCTTAGGTACTTCCATACCAAAGGGGACCTTTGCATCATGACTTGAAGTAAATAGTCACTTAACAAGCCTTACTATAAGTGGGTTAATTAGTATGTGATGGCAAATGATGTTTTCCAAATGTTTTGACAACACTGATGTCAACAATACCTCAGGGGTTTGGCTTGTTTTTGCTTTCTTTGGTATTGCTACATAAACTATACAAGATTCCAACTCAGGTCGGATATGACCTCGTATTGTAACACATTCAGCACTTATTTCAGTATTAACCCTTACAATGCTGATTGCTGAATTAAATTTTGTCGTCTGCTGTTAATTTTCATTTTCCATTTTTTCTCATCAGAAACGTGATTTGAGATCACTTTGGAAAATGATTCTAAAGTGTTATCAGACCATGTTTTTATTGAAAGAGAAGACAAAATATAGAATTACAGCAGACCACAATATTCGTTTTCAGCATTTTAATGGTTAACACTAACATAAATATTGCAATTGGTGGAAAGTTCACATGTCCGTTTGAGAAATATGGTTATCTTGGTGAAATACATGCAACATACCGGTGTCATAGGAAATCTTCCCCCCTGAAAATCTTCCCCCCCGGGGGGGAACATTTTCAGGGTGCACCCCTGAAAATCTTCCCCCCGGGGGAAGATTTCCTAGGAAATCTTCCCCCCCGGGGGGGTATATTTTCCTAGGAAATCTTCCCCCCCCACCCTGGAAATATTCCCCCCCACCAATTATTTTTTTTATTTTTTTATTTTTTATTTTTTTATTATTGTTATTTTGTAGTCAAAAGCGTACTCAGTTGTGTCTTTATGATCAAAATTCACTCCTAAACAAATATTGTGCTTTATATGTACCACACTATCAACCCTATATGTACCACACTATCAACCCCACCCGACATTATTTTTATCTTCCATACACAAGTACATACATATCATGAGGTGGGGGGGAGGATTTCCTAGGAAATATTCCCCCCCACCCAACAATATTTCATCTTCCATACACAAGTACATACAATATCATGACGTGGGGGGGGGGGAGGATTTCCTAGGAAATCTTCCCCCCCACCAACATTACTTTATTCTTCCATACACATGTACATACTATATCATGACGTTGGGGGTGGGGGAGGATTTCCTAGGAAATATTCCCCCCCCACCCAACATTATTTTATCTTCCATACACAAGTACATACAATATCCTGACGGGGGGGGGGGGATTTCCTAGGAAATCTTCCCCCCCCACCCACATTATTTTATTTTATCTTCCATACACATGTACATACTATATCATGGCGTTGGGGGGGGGGGGGGAGGATTTCTAGGAAATCTTCCCCCCCACCCGACATTATTTTATCTTCCATATAACATGTACATACAATATCATGACGGGGGGGGGGGGGAGGATTTCCTAGGAAATCTTCCCCCCACCCAACATTTATTTATCTTCCATACACATGTACATACTATATCATGACGTTGGGGGGGGGGGAGGATTTCCTAGGAAATCTTCCCCCCACCCCGACATATTTTATCTTCCATACACAAGTACATACAATATCATGACGGGGGGGGGGTGGGGGGGGGGGAGGATTTCTAGGAAAATATTCCCCCCACCCAACATTATTTTATCTGGGGGGGAGGATTTCCTAGGAAATCTTCCCCCCCACCCAACATTATTTTATCTTCCATACACAAGTACACAATATCATGACGCGTGGGGGGGGGGGGGAGGATTTCCTAGGAAATCTTCCCCCCCCCACCCGACATTATTTTATCTTCCATACACAAGTACATACAATATCATGAGGGGGGGGGGGGGGAGGATTTCCTAGGAAATATTCCCCTTCCACCCAACAATATTTCATCTCCCATACACAAGTACATACAATATCATGACGTGTGGGGGGGAGGATTTCCTAGGAAATATTCCCCCCCACCCAACATATATCTTCCATACACAAGTACATACAATATCCTGACAGGAGGATTTCCTAGGATCCTCCCCCCACCCGAATCATTATTATCCCCCCATATACCCATGTACATACATTTTATCTCCATGGAGGTACATGTACAAAAATCCCCCCCCCCACCCAACATTATTTTATGGGGGACATTTCTTGAAATCTTGGGGGGGGGGGGGGACCCCCCCACCCAACCATAGGAAATTCTTCCATCCACATGTACATATTATTTTCATGGCGTGGGGGGGGAGGATTTCCTAGGAAATCTTCCCCCCCACCCCCCCGACAATATTTTTAATCTTCATATACATGTACATTACCATATGACGGGGGGGGGGGGGATTTCTAGAATATTCCCCCCCACCCAACATTATTTTATCCCATCACATACATACATCCTGGACTTTGGGTGGGGGGGGGGGAAGGATTTTGTTAGGAAATTTCTCCCCCACCGAATTTTATTTCCTAACAAAGAAAATACAATATTCATGAGGGGGGGCGGGGGGGGGGGGAGGATTTCCCTAGGAAAATCTCCCCCCCCCCACGATATTTTTTATCTTCCATATACATGTACATACAATATATGACGGGGGGGGGGGGGAGGATTTCCTAGGAAATATTCCCCCCCCCCACCCAACATTAATTTTATCTTACACAAATACATACAATATCCTGACTTTGGGTGGGGGGGGGGGGAAGGATTTCCTAAAACTTTCTCCCCCACCCGACATTATTTTATCTTCCATACACAAGACATACATATCATGACGGATTTCCTGGAATCCCCCCCCCCCACATTATTTTATCTTCCAATACATGTCATACTCATGACGGGGGGGGGGGGGGGGGAGGATTTCCTAGGAAAATTCTCCCCCGGACCCACATAATTTTATCTTCCATACACGTACATACATATCCGGGAGCGGACATAATCCCCCCCGGACAAAACCTCCGTATCCTGATGATTTCCTCAGAAATCTTTCCCCCACCCAACATTATTTGATTATACCATACACATGTACATACAATGTAGACTAATTGTTGAGTGCTAGCTGGGAAATATACCGATAACAGTGTTGAGTGACTGTAGATCTCCCCCCCCCACACACACACAACAGTGTAGATTGGATACCAGTATAGGGCAGACAAAGTACACACTATTTGATCAGATGGGGGGACTAGTGGTGATTGTACATGAGGCTTAATCACACTTCCTTCTAATCAGGTTGTTTTCTTATAATTAGTTTATTAGCCCCTTCAATACAGAACATTTTATTATTTTATGATTGTCATAAAATTGGCAGGCACCATAATGTACATATAACAGTCAGTTCATAAACAAGGTACATAATGCAATCAAGTGAACATCCCAAACCAGCTTAGTGATAATGATATAATACTGTGTTTTTGTGTGTGTGTTTGCCAAGTTGCTTTTCTCGTGTATTGTCACAAAAGATGCAGGGAAATGGGAAATCCTCCCCCCCCCCCCCGTCATGATATTGTATGTACATGTGTATGGAAGATAAAGTAATTGTTGGGTGGGGGGGAAGATTTCCTAGGAAATACCCCCCCCCCCCATGATATTGTAAGTACTTGTGTATGGAAGATCAAATAATGTCGGGTGGGGGGGAAGATTTCCTAGAAATCCTCCCCCCCCCCTCATGATATTGTAAGTACTGGTGTATGGAAGATCAAATAATGTCGGGTGGGGGGAAGATTTCCTAGGAAATCCTCCCCCCCAGTCATAAAATTGTGTATACTTGTGTATGGAAGATAAAATAATGTTGGGTGGGGGGGAATATTTCCTAGGAAATCCTACCCCCCCCCTCATGATATTGTATGTAGGTACTTGTGTATGAAGATAAAATAATGTCGGGTGGGGGGGGAATATTTCCTAGGAAATCCTCCCCCCCCCCAACGTCAGGATATTGTATGTATTTGTGTATGGAAGATAAAATAATGTTGGGTGGGGGGGGAATATTTCCTAGGAAATCCCCCCCCTCCCCCCCCCCACGTCATGATATAGTATGTACATGTGTATGGAAGATAAAATAATGTTGGGTGGGGGGGAATATTTCCTAGGAAATCCTCCCCCCCCCCATGATATTGTAAGTACTTGTGTATGGAAGATCAAATAATGTTGGGTGGGGGGGAATATTTCCTAGGAAATCCTCCCCCCCCCCCCCCACGTCTGTATAGTATGTATGTGTATGGAAGATAAAATAATGTTGGGTGGGGGGGAATATTTCCTAGGAAATCCTCCTCCCCCCCCCCCCCCCATGATATTGTAAGTACTTGTGTATTTTGGAAAACATCAGTTTCTCTATATGTCAAACAATCTATTTATTTTTTACCTTGTGTGAATAAAACCGACCTTTAATATATATTGATCGTATTTTATAAATACATACATAAAATATTTCAGAATTGTTTAATATATGGATATAGCAAAATTTGTATGTAAATAGGTGGGGGGGAAGATTTTCAGGCGGGGGGGGAGATTTCCTAGGATGAACCCTGAAAATCTTCCCCCCCGGGGGGGAAGATTTTCAGGGGGGGGAAGATTTCCTGTTACACCGGTACTCAAAAACATGTGTAACATTATCTCTATGTCAGTCTGTTGCATGACTATCATACATGCATTGATCATGAGATACACTGGTTTAAAACCCAATAACCCCATTTCAAAGTGGGTCAGATATAATTATTTATCAGGTAGCGAGCTTCGCATTGACCTATAGTACATCGCGGTGGGTATAGTACATCACGCGCATATGATATTCAAGTATACTGAGCAAAACTAGAAATGTCCCTCCATGTTTAAGGAAAGATTCATCAAAAACCAAAAGGGTTACTTTTAAAAATCAAAATGGAAAAACAAGTTCATTCATTTCTGTATCAAAGCCAATAAATTCAATTGCATTTGGATATCTTGTTAAATATTCGAGAGATAACCGGCCAAGGTCGGTAGGGGTCAAAATCAAAAATCACAAAAACTCATAAATGTGTTACTTAATGTTTAGAGATGGAATTTCAATAAGTAATGTGGCAAATTCAGTAAATCTCGTTAGTACCGAGTGTGGCCACCATTTGCATGAATGCATGCAATGATCCTACGCCGCATCGACGTGACGTAACGCAATACCAGTGCGTTGGGCAAATTCCTCCATTCCCGTTGTAACGCCCGTGTAAGATCGCGAACATTGTCAATCTGATGGTTAGCTCGTGCTTTGCGGCCCAGCTCATCCCATATGTGCTCAATGGGATTGAGATCCGGGGAGACCAGCGGGCCATGGCATGACGTCGACGTTGTTTTGCTGTAAGTATTGAGTGGTGACCCTGGCTACGTGAGGGCGGGCATTGTCGTGCATCAATGTCACACCAGGACCATGCTGACGGATAAATGGTAAGGCATGTGCATTTAGCACATCTGCAACATAACGTTGTGCATTGATGTTGCCCTGTACAACAACCAAATCTGTCTTCCGGTTTCCCATGATCCCACCCCAGACCATTACGTCTCCCTCCCCCAAACCTGTTCTTCTCAACAATGCAACAATCGGTGAATCTTTCATTTTTACGCCTGTATACCCGTAATCTTCCGTCAGCATGACTAACTGTGAACGAGATTCATCGGTGAACAAAACTCGGTTCCAGTCAGACTTCTCCAGTTCAGATGACGTCGCGCCCATAACAGTCTGGCAGCACGGTGACGTTGGGTCATTATCTGACCAGTGTACGGGCGGCGTGCCCGGATTGGTTGGGCGTTACGACGTAACCGGTTGCGATGGTATGCCCTGAGACACCGTATCGCCTAGCAGTGACTGTGGCTGCCAATCGTAACGTTGAAGTAGTGCGTCAACGTAATGTAACGATCGGCTCTAGCCGTCGTTACACGAGGCCTACCAGGTCGCTGCCGGTCGTGAACAGCCCCAGTCTGCTGGTACGAGGGCAGCAAGACGATCAATCGTCTTCCGACAGCAACCAAACGAGGCGCGACCGCCCTGGCGGCCATCCACCCGCAAGCATCCCAATTGCCTGATTTCGCTCGTTTTCAGAAAGCCGTGGCATATCGAAAACAGTGAAAAATTAAAAAAGTTTTTTAATTTTCCGAATAGCCCCTATCGCATGAATGGTACGACATGAACTGAATCACCTTATCGATGACAAGTATAGCGTGCACGTGCAAAAAGTGGAAATCAACGTTCCGGTCACTGGCCGCTATGTAAACCGTGTGTATCGGCTAAACTCTACACGATCGTATTCTGAACATCGCCACGGTTTAAAATACATGTACTTTGAACATGTGGTACATACATAGACAGAGCTACACCGGCTATAAAACAGGGACGTTTCTAGTTTTGTTGAGTATACATACTATCAGCATGATCAGACACTGTGATCAATTGGTTTGAATTTGATATTTCCCTGTTTATGTACCAGTATAAAGGAAAAATTGTGAAATTTAATTAATTTGGTTGTTGTAAAATGGTCTTACAATACCACATACCGGTATATAGAAACAAGTTTCCATTTATAATGCTAGTGTAATTAATTATACCCGCCCCCACCCCGCCACCCAACAAGTTGTGGGGGGTATACTGGAGTCAGGTTGTGCGTCCGTGTGTGCGTCTGTGCGTCCGTCCGTCACTAAACTTAACATCAGAGAAATAGGTCAAGGTCAAATACTTAGTCCCTTTACAAAACTTGACATCAGAGAAATATGTTATAACTTCTATTTCCTTCATCTAAAATGCTTAATATTTCACAGATGTATTCCTGTAAGGCTCTACTACCATGCTGTGCCAAATCCACGACCGTCCAACCCCTGCTGATCTCAAGGTCAAGGTCAAATACTTAGTCTGTTTACAAAACTTAACATCAGAGAAATAATTTATATCTTCTATTTCCTTCATTGAACATTCTTAATATTTCACTCGTGCAAAATTCGTCTACGGTTGTACTATCATGCTGTGACAAATCCACGACCGTCCAGCACCCGCTGATCCGAAGGTCAAGGTCACATACTTGGTCTCTTTACAAAACATAACATCAGAGAAATATGTTATAACTTATATTTCTTTCATCGAAAATTCTTAATATTTCATGCATGCATTCCTCTAAGGCTCTACTATCATGCTGTGACAAATCCCCGCTGATCTCGAGGTCAAGGTCACATACTTATTCTATTTACAAAACTTAACATCAGAGAAATTGGTTATAACTTCTATTTCCTTGCTCGATATCTGCTTCACATTTCACACACGCATTGCTCCAATGGACCTCTACCACCCTGTGACAAATTCACGTTCGTACCGCCCCCGCTAAGCCCAGAGTCAAGGTTGCAAGCCCATACACGTGGTATTCCGTAAGCCTCACTTACTGACCAATCTAGTTTATACAAAAAAACAGTAACCATTGATTACAAAACATGTTATTAACCCATTCAACACCACATGCCTGTATAGTGGTATTGGCAAAAAATTGTAGGTCCAGATGAGCTCACAGGTTGAAGTAACGGACCGAGGTCTATAAATACATTAAATATGCCTAAAAGCATCAATAAATGAAGAAAAAAAAATATTTGTTTTTACCCCCTCCATCTAATCATTAATGATTAGATGGAGGGGGTAAAAAAAAATATTTTTTTTTCTTCATTTATTGATACTTTTAGGCATAGTTAACGTATTTATAGACCTCGATCCGTTACTTCAACATGTGGATGAGCTGGCTCGTGACGAGTCGTCTCGTCAGGATCTGCACATTTTGCAAGTAATTTTCATATTTTTGAGAACAAAAACACCCCCTTTTCATAAATGGACTAGTCTGAAAATCATTTTGTGACAATTAGATTGGTTGCAAAATTAGCATAACAAAATCCATTCCAGTTACTGTGGGGTTAAAGGGTTAATACTGAAAAATACTACTTTGTTTTGTGACAATTTTACAATTAAACTGTGTTTTCCTAATCTGTTTCTAGGAATATCTCAGACACAGTGTCTGTAAGTAGAAGGCGACAACATGGTGGATGTGGAAGCGCGAGTTCACATGTTCAGGAGGCGCATCGTGAGTTGTATCAGGGGGTCAAGTGTCATACTACATCTGATTCCCAAGATCAAGGAACTGGAAGGTGGTATGTATCATCACAATAGCCTATATTAACTTGACTCCTCGTCATGCTGAATTTGATTTGGTTGCATCATGCTTATTTATCGTATGACCGATTGGCTTGTAACTTCATGTGCATGTTCATTAAGACAGTCAGGGCTTCTAGAATTTTCAGTTTGTCGGTTCTGGACCGAATATTGAAATCTCAGACCGATTGAGATTTGCAAACTGTCCTTAACATTCGGTCCGAAAATAATGAAATCTGGCTGCTATTTCTCAAGCCATGCTCCGAATGCCCAAAATAATACACAACATCTCACTGGTTTATTGGTGTGAGGTGTGAAGTTAATTACACACCTCGATAACCATGATAACGGATATCCCGATTAGCGGCTCAATACATGCCACGTGCCTCGTGTTACCAGATATTGATTTTCTAGCCACACACGCCAACTGTGACGTATAATCTATTGTGTGGGGGTCAATTTTACGGTCTTTGTGTCACCAAATATTTATGACAATGGCCATCGATCGATCGTATTTAAAAAGGCACAAACAAAGCGAAACAAAATAACATGTGTTATGTAAAAATCACACTGTTTAGTTTGGTTATACATGTGTACAACCAAGAGGTATACTGGTCACAATTCCTATAAGCCCTATTTTTCCAGTGACAGCCACAAATAAGAAAAGCACTGCACACATTACCAGTCAATTCAGACTCCTAAAATCAAACATTGTCCGGTCATTAACCTGATCAGCTGGCAATTGCCAGGTAACGGCTGTTCCATTTACCTCTTTATAGTTGTGGCTAGTTGATATTATTGTTATTAACTTTACAGAAACACATTTATCTTGCTTCCTTAACAGTTAATAATTGTTTGTCTATGCTGGTACACCAGAATTATGGTAAAACATTACCATTTTAAAACTTGATTAACTGTTTTATCTTGTGTGTCCAATTGATGTAACAGCCGATTTATGACATTGCATCGAAGAGCCTGTGTGTATTAAATGTATTAATGAATCATTAGGCCAAAACAAATTGTTTGTTTACGCTAACACCTGGAAAAAAAATAGGGTAGGTACCGGTAGTAGGTAGGCGAAACTTTTTTTTTTTTCTCGATTTTTTTTTTCCATTCACGACACACTTTTTGTACTGGATATATTAACCCACTATGGGTTAGTGGAAACAAACAATTTTTGTTTACGCCTTATCATCCATATTTTCAAACAAACAATTTTTGTTTACGCCTATCACCCATATTTTCATTCCCTGCCCCAGCCATACATTTTATACCAGACGTAACTTTCCACACTGATATCAGGGGCGATAACCGTGTTTCCTTAAAATGTTAACGGACATTACTATTTATTCTCTGTATTTATTTTTTGATGTGCAATGATCATACTTTATAATGTGTCGAAAATATTATTTTTCAGGTGATGCATTTAATTAGTACCGGTATAAATAATTAAAATTACCATGCCTCATTTGCATATGATAATAGCCGGATACCAACGCGCGTCACTATCAGTAAAATAAATATTACTAAACGGGCACTTGCAATTTTTAAAACTGGTGGAATAGTGACATAATTATAAACTCATTTAATTCCCATGAAGAACATGTTGTGCCTACTGAATGGGCATGTACCTTTAAAAATTTGTCACAATTATTAATATACATGCAACCATTGACATGACCGTGACATTTTTAACCTTCACAAGGTTGCCGAAACACTTGCCATTTTTGCTTTAACATATTTTGAAGAGTTTCTCATTACGCCACAAGTTCCACATAACTTAAATTATATCTTTAATATTTTGGAAACTTGATAACTGGGGACATCATAGGCGACACACACATAGGACCATTAACATGACCTTGACCTTATTTACCATCACGTTATCGCTGAAATGTTTATATCAAAACTGTAACAGTTTTTATACCCCCACAAACAAAGTTTGAGGGGGTATACAGGAGCCAGCTTGTCGGTCGGTCGGTCTGTTGGTCGGTCGGTCTGTTGGAAATTCCCTTCCGCTCTATATCTTCTACACCCATGCATGGATTATCAAATGGCTTGGCCCAAATGTTTCTCATGATGAGAAGGTGTGTCGCGATCAATAACCATGCACCTACGTCCAAGGTCAAGGTTACAGTTGAAAGTCAAAGGTCAAACCTATTGAAATTCCCTTCCGCTCTATATCTTCTACACCGATGCATGGATTATCAAATGCCTTGGCACATATGTTTCTCAGGATGAGAAGGTGTGTCGCGATCAATAACCACGCACCTACGTCCAAGGTCACAGTTGAAGGTCAAAGGTCAAACGTATTGAAATTCCCTTCCGCTGTATATCTTCTACACCGATGCATGGATTATCAAATGGCTTGGCACAAATGTTTCTCAGGATGAGAATGTGTGTTGCGATCAATAACCACGCACCTACGTCCAAGGTCACAGTTGAAGGTCAAAGGTCAAACCTATTGCAGGCGGCAGACAGATAAACTGCATAGTTTGTGTACACAACTCCTCTGAAACCGTTCAGTGGATTGATCTGAAACTATACACACTTTTTATGCCGAACAAATATTTTTTTTTTACAAAAATATCATCCTTTTAACTTCTTGACAAACTCGGCACAGAGTTTTTAATCAAACTCATATTAATCCATTACTCGTGTAAGATCCTCTATAACTGATGAATGAATTTTCAAATGTTTTCAGATTATCTCATTTTCATTGACCACGTACGCAGGTAAAAGGTCAATGTCACACATCTCTAAGGCCAGCATTAAATATTGATCATGAAATTTTTATTCAAACCTATAAAACTCTTCTAATGTTAAGCTATTTGTAAGTCCAACTCTTTGTGGGGTATTATGATCATCCTGTGATAGTTCTAGTTTTTATCTCTAGTTCTAAAAAGTCTGGGTGGGTTACATGTTTTGCCGGGAAAAGATTTTAAATTTCTCAGATGGGCAAGTAGCAAAAATGGAATTGAGTGGAACTGGTTTCACCCACATGTGTTTGAACTGATGGTCAGTATGTTGGTGTCACATGCTCCAGATAAGTTTTATATCTAAAGAGTATTATACCCCCATATTTCAAATTCAATGTGTATTTTACTTTTACAAATGTATTATTGATTTTCTTCATTATAAATACGGTAGGGAACAGATGATAACAAATAAAACAAATTTAAAAATTCACTTATTTGAGCTGCAAAAAGCAAACACTGTTTGCTAAATTTTAAGTAAATTAACTAAGTCAATTTTAAACTTTATTACATTATTTTCACTACTCAATTTGAAAATCAACGTATTTTCGCATTGCTGTGAGTATTTTGTACTCCCATATATGCGCACTTTTGATAATCAATGAGTATTCTGCTAAAAAAGTGTGTATCTGGAGATATGGTGTCATATGGGTATTTTGGTGGATTTTGGGTAAATTTGGGTAGAGTTTATTGGTTTTGGGTAATTTACATAGTTTTGTGCAACTTCTAATGCTCAATCGACGGAAATCGTCAATTATCTACATATTCACCAATACTTTCGGAACCAGTTTATACTGCCAAAATACACACAAAGGAACCATACTTATATGTGTACTAACTCGCGAGAGGTGACGTAAATTTTATGTTGGTAACAATGCACCCAAACCACAAGATATACCGAAATAACCCATAAAACACCGAAATATGAACCGTTCTACAAGAACCTGTGGTTTTGACATGACGTGACACAGGTTCCCAACGATGTGACTGGCTCCATTGGTGTTCTCCAGTGACATGTTTAGTTCTTTCTTAGCTACACTAGCCATACATGTACAGTGGAACCTCTCTAAACCGGACACACTGGGAGCTACCCCTGATTTACAGTGGAACATCTCTGAACCGGACACCCTGGGACTAGAAACAAAATTGCTACCCCGCTCCATACCATTCACGAGGGTAGCAATTTAACCCCATCTTTTTAATGTAATTTATGGAAGAGTGATTTTTGCAATACGTTATCCGGCGTGTTTGATATGTTAGTGATATAAAACTGTCAAAGCTGTATCAATAAATTATTAATAATGAACATACACATGCAGAAATTGGTTAGTTGACCGTGTCAATGTGTTTATCTGACATTTACATGTATATCTTGCAAATTTGAAAGCTTCACTTCGTTATTTTGAATGTTAAACAACAACAAGAGAAAATATGGCTTCCATGGGAAAATGTTCTTTTATTTTTGACAATTTACTAGTTCTACATCAAAGATTATTTGTATAAAATATACAGTTTACTAAATTTTGACCTACATGCAACAGGTTTGGGTATGCACTTAGGTTGCTCACATTTTTTGAATGGGTCAAATTGTAGCCGTAGATAACATATCGGAGGCGAATTATTGTAGCTGCCTGGGGACCTCCCAGGGTGTCCGGTTTAGAGAGCTTCCACTGTACTGGTTTCACCTTTATTTCACTAGATGTTGGTACTCGGCTGAATCTTCGCTTCAACAACGATGATAGCAGTGCAGTTTCCAGTCCCGTCGATGAATTAATCAACATAATTATAAAGTCGGAACAGCCAGGAAAATGGCAGGCCTTCTGTGAGGCACTGGAACAATCGGGTATGTATCCACTCCACTCTTTCTTTAACTCTGACAAAGCTGAATTAAATGTGTCGTCTGCATTTTCTTTTTTTCTCTCATAAAAATCCATAATTTGACAATAGTTTAGAATCATTTACAATGGAAATGATTCTAAAGTACTGTCAAATCATGTTTGTTTTGATAAAGAAGACTCAATTTAAAACAACAGCAGCAATATTGGTGAAAGCACAATAATGGTAATTCTAGAGCTGAGGCCTATATTATAAGTTTCGAACATGTCCAGCCATGGTTAAACGTTTTGGAACTGTTTGAATTGAAGTCCGTAGTCCCAAATGCCACGGCTGGACATGGTTGAACGTTATTGTTACATTTCCGTCTGAAATATCGTGTAATTTGAGCATATATGCAGTACTTTCGGTCATTTTATCTGCTTAATTCAAACATCTGATTTACACACACATGTTCCGGGGCCGCAGTACACGTCGCGTGGTGCAACCGCATCAATTTAAAAATGTCAGTGCGACCATTGTGAACTAGTCTGGTGAGGTAATGGCACGTTCTAGTAACGTCATGAGACACAGCATGCATTACGTACATGTAGGTGTTGGCTTGGCCCCGAAATGAGCATTGTCTACAGCCATGGTCAAACAGCACACGCTGTATGTTTGAACATGATTGTGAGTGGTGTTGAACAACGGCAGTCATGTAACAATATGCAATTAGTCACAAAGGTATTTAAATTTGGAAAAATCACGTCACCAACAATGGTAAAAATTTCAAAATATTTGCCCAGATCTGCCAATAAAACACAAAAATCATAATTTTACATGTAGTTGATAAATCTTACAGAATGCCGTGCGCTTTAATCCTTAGAAACCTGGAAAAAAATTGTCTGCATTTCTTGTACATGTATATATTCTCTTCTTTCTCAATGGAAACGTGGAAATGATTCTAACCCGTTAGAAAATACACAGCAGACTACACAATTTAATTCCTTAGTTCTAACGCGTTACTTCTTAGAAGTAACGCGTTACAAATGTATGATGTATAATAAAATATCAATATCTAACGCGTCAGTGAAGCAGGAGTAACGCGTTACTTATTTTTGGTAACGCGTTACTGCTTGACCAATCAGAGCTCATGTTACGATACCCGCCATTTCTCCAGAAGACCGGGAATGTGTAATGTACGGACTGGACGCAAGCTTACGAACTAAACGGGGACGGTGTCTACTTCCACCATACGCCTCAGGGATCTTCTGAGCAGTTGCTCGTACCGTGATAGCGCCATAAGATAATGATTGATCGGAAAACGGTGCAGAACAGCAGAACACTAGTATTGTTGTTTTCGCGGTCCTTTGGGGTAGGTATAAACCACGAACTGGAACTCCGATATACAGGGCAAAAATGGCTTAAAGTTAAAAAGGCGAAAGTTGTCAAAAAACTATTTGTGTTCGGCATAGAATGGGAGGTGCACATTTTAAATATTATACAAATTAGGCAACTTATCTAACACTGTCAGTGGGACGCTGTTGACATCACTCTATGTACAGTTCGTAAGCTACACATTCCCCGTCTTCTGGAGAAATGGCGGGTATTGTAACATGAGCTCTGATTGGTCAAGCAGTAACGCGTTACCAAAAATAAGTAACGCGTTACTCCTGCTTCACTAACGCGTTAGATATTGATATTTTATTATATACATCATACATTTGTAACGCGTTACTTCTAAGAAGTAACGCGTTACTTATCAAGAGTAACTCGTTAGAACTCTAACACGTTAGAAGCTGTACTTATGACGCGATCCGCCAATATAGAGGATTTGTAACGCGTTAAGCCAATTTCTAAACGCGTTACTGTTTAGCAGTAACGCGTTACAAATATGTGTTTCACTATATAGTACATACATTAGTAACGCGTTACTTCTCACAAGTAACGCGTTACTTCTCTAACGCGTTAGAAACGGCACTTATGACATGAATCGCCACTCATACGAGAGCTACATTGTGAGGTTAACCACACAGTGATGGACTTGTTAAGAGATGCTTATTCCATTTTTAACCCCGCTATGAATTGCTCTTGTGGGGTTATTTTGTCTCATGGGGTTGTTTTTTCTGTTTGATTGATCTTTACGGGGTCTGATTTAGGATAGGTTAGGGTTAAGAACCCCACAATGTAGCTCTAGTATGTCCGTCCGTCCGTCCCGTCCGTCCTCCGTTCGTACGTCCGTCCGGGCACACATTAAGGTACTTATGTGGCTAGCCCCACAGGGTTATGGACTTAGTAAAGGATAGGGTTGGTTACAATTAGCCACCTAAAAAATCCTTTTATGTGGCTAAAAATCGTTTTATGTGGCTAATATTTAACATGTGATAAGCCACATAAGTATAGTACTGTAAGAATGTCCGTCCGTCTGTCCGTCTGTCCGTCTGTGCGTCTGTCCGTCACAAAATTTGTGTCGTGCATATCTCCAAAAAAATTGTGTCGTGCATATCTCCAAACGTTTTGGAGTTACAGTCGTGAATCTTTACAGGAATTCTTGTCATCGTATGAAGTTGCGCACCTGACATTTTAGATGCGGATTCATCCAGTATTCACGGAGTTGTGGCCATTAACTTGGTGAAAAGTGGGGATTTTAAACTTGTGTCGCGCGTATCTCCAAAAGTATTTCAGTTAGAGTCGTGAAACTTTACAGGAATACTGGTCATCGTGTGAAGTTGCGCACCTGGTGTTTTAGATGCGGATTCATCCAGTATTCACGGAGTTATGGCCCTTGTCTTAGTGAAAAGTGGGGATATTCAACTTGTGTCGAGCGTATCTTCAAAGGTATGCAGAAAATACAAAGTAGCTACATATATGCTGTTGCTGCCTTAAATTCTACTTTTCCAAGTCCTGATAACATGCAGTGGTGGTATTGGGGGAGACATATGTTTTTGTGTGAAAAACAGTCCTCTAGTTGTTATTGCTTTTTGATACTCGCTACTTCTGATTTCAATTGGGTTTTTGGTAATTTTAATTGCATATTTAAGCAAATACGCAGCTTATCTGGAGCTCTGTGGTACTGTATTTCAATATGATAATTGAATACATTGAAAGGGTCAGTGGAATAAATCGGTTAACTCCATAAGGGATGAGTTATCTATTCATGGCGGTCATTTTTATCCTTGCCCACGCATTAACCCAAATTCTACTTGGAGGATCAGAGCCAGTTTCGCTATGCATATTTATCATGACAATTTGAAGAACCCTACAGATTCTTCCCGGTGAGTTATCTCCCCTTGTTTACTGACCATGCCTCGACGGGCATATATTACCACCGTTGGCACTCTTGTTAGTTTGTGACCAGTGTAACCACAGAATCCACACATTCTCAGAGCTCCAGATAAGGTGCGTATTGGCTTATTCTGCGCACTTATTATGTCTCCCTCATATATGGGGAGACATATTGTTCTTGGCATGGTTGTCCGTGCATTAGAGTCGTGAAATTTTACAGGAATATTTGTCATCATGTGAAGTTGCGCACCTGGGGTTTTAGATGCGGATTCATCCAGTATTTGCAGAGTTATGGTCCTTGACTTAGTGAAAAGTGGCATTCAACTTGTGTCGCTCATAACTGAAAGACGATTTGAGCTACAGTCATGAAACCTTATAGGAATATTTGTCATCATGTGAAGTTGCGAACCTGGGGTTTTAGATGCGGATTCATCCAGTATTTGCAGAGTTATGGTCTTTGACTTAGTGAAAAATGGCATTCAACTTGTGTCGCACATAGCTGAAAAACAGTTTGGGCTACAGTCATGAAACCTTATAGGAATATTTGTCATCATGTGAAGTTACGCACCTGGCGTTTTAGATGCGGATTCATCCAGTATTCACAGAGTTATGGTCCTTGACTTAGTGAAAAGTGGCGATTTCAACTTGTGTCACACATAACTGAAAAACTATTTGAGCTACAGTCATGAAACCTTATATGAATATTTGTCTTCATGTGAAGTTGCGCACCTGGGGTTTTAGATGCGGATTAATCCAGTATTCGCAGAGTTATGGCCCTTGACTCGGTGAAAAGTGGCGATTTTCAACTTGTGTTGCGTATAACTGAAAAACTATTTGAGCTACAGTCATAAAACCTTATAGGAATATTTGTCATCATGTGAAGTTGCGCACCCAGGGTTGTAGATGCGGATTCATCCAGTATTCGCAGAGTTATGTCCCTTGACTCAGTGAAAAGTGACGATTTTCAACTTGTGTTGCGTATAACTGAAAAACTATTTGAGCTACAGTCATGAAACCTTATAGGAATATTTGTCATCATGTGAAGTTGCGCTCCTGGGGTTTTAGATGTGGGTTCATCCAGTATTCGCAGAGTTATGTCCCTTAACTCAGTGAAAAGTGGCGATTTTCAACTTGTGTTGCATATAACTTGTCAAGGTCATTACCAAGGTCAGGAATGATCGAGACAAATTGTCTCCCCCAATTATCATATGAACCAAGTATAATTCAATTGGAATGACGTTATGGCCAATATAGCTTGATCTGACGAACGAAAAGTGGTAACAATGCAGTTGAAGTGTAAGGGATAGGCCAGAGTAGATAAGTACACGTAGTCACTTAATCACTTATAATGTACACTATATTACATGGGGAACACACAGGAATACATGATACATTGATATGCGAACATCACTGTACTGTGCATGACACTATTCAATTACTACAAGGTTGTAAACCAATCGACTGTTATACTTTAACGCAACTTAAAAGCTATAGACGAATAAACTCGGCATGTGGTATCTCAATGGTCCCGTAGTGGACAATAGTATGAATGCACAAGTACTTTGATGATCGCTAATCAAAGTGAAATAACATACAAGTATAACATGGCATAACGAACATTGGAGGACAAAATGACAATCATCTGAGCTACCCAGTGCTGGCGTATCTCAATAGATAGTGTAACTCTGAGTATCAAGGTCCCCAGGTCTGCCTCACCCGCAATATGAGGTCTAGTCAACAATATGGCTATAATCCAACTTCAAGTGGATTAATCCATAAACAATATATGTAGTCTTACTACAATCCTTTAGCCATGATATGCCATGATAGGAGTATTACCATACACTATCAAAGTATACATATGTATTGCCTATGCAATATATTTCCAAAGTATGAATGTCAAAGTCAAAGCCGGATGTGGTTACATCACATGATAGTCAATAACGATAATGTTCCGGAAGCTGGTTCCCGGAAGTAAAGTTCCACAGGTAGTATTATCTCCGGAAATGGTGGACCAGATGTAAAGTTCCTACGGTATCACTCGACTGTAGCAACCCGGATGTGGTAGACCGGATGTAAAGTATCCATGGTGAATCAATGGGTTGTAATACCGGAAGTGGTAGACCGGATGTAAAGTTCCGATATAATACAAAATGGCGATTATCACGTTGGCTAAGACGCCGGGAAAAGTTTCACTTAGGTGACATTCAACTCGGTGGTAGTATAATGATATGATATGTATGTATGGCGTTTCACTTCACTAAACTATGGCTGTGACTGTCTGCTGAACGCGAGGTAGCTATCACACACTGCTCTATACAGGCCTGTACCCGGAGCTGCTACACACACTGCGCCAGACAGACGTACGGACACTCGGACGACCCGATACTCTGCACTGACTGGGGTCTGCCCTCAAACGAATGGACCAAAACGTCCAATGTGGCTCGCTGGAGCGTTCTCAAGAGGCAAAATCCTCCGTGTCACTGGTGAATACAGTACTAGTCTTCTGTAACCAGAAAATAGTGTCCCCCAACACATAGCGAGACATCGCTTATATACGCACCAGTGAAACCATGCACGGAATAATGGATATGCCTACCCCTCGTACGACATCTCACATAAATACTACAAAACCATGGCTTTTGCCATGTCACCCGTGGGTTATATTTGGCATATATATGTTCCCACGCCTTAAATTCAACCAAACAGTGTACAGCCCTCGTGGAATAAATACCATCCAACATGGTATACCCCACACTACCATAAATCTGCACACTATAGACCCAGATCATCAATCCGAAATCTACTCGACTGGTCTCGGACAATGCGAAGGTCGCTTCTTGGCCCCGCCAAACACCTCCATATCGGTCTACGGCTATACACTCAAATGAGAGTGTAGCACATACTAAACTCAAATATCGTGGTCATTTACGGAAATATCACGACACAAAACATCACCATTATGGGATCTGATATATTCGTGTTGGCCAGTACCAGGCTATGATGAAACACTAACCCGTAGCATACATAACAAAGGGCAGACCATGGTATGGTCTGGCGCTGTATACTGGCTTCACCTACAGAAGGGTCCCTATATGGTGAAAACACTGACACGCGGACAAACTCGGCTGGCACGGACAGTGGACATCCGTAATACTAAAAGGTATCTTTTCCCTAGCGAAACCAGCACACGCAGTCAACGAGTTCTCAACCACACACATGCATAGTCTGTGGCAAATATGGCGTGACATCAGTAAAAACATTGCTCATAAAATAGACGTATAAAAAATAAAAAATCCGCAAAAATGACACGCATAAACGTATTTCCACCAATACAACATAAGCCCCCTTATTACATGCACATTGCACATGGCAAATTGTACATGCCAAACCACAGGTGTGCAAAAACCACAGGTGTGTGAAACCACAGGTATGTGGAATCACAGGGATCTGAAATCAATAATACGCACAACAATACAACACAGTACCACACATCACAAATATACAATTATACGGATTCCAGAATGTACAAGAATGCACGTGTCACGCGACATAACTGAACAACTATTTGAGCTACTAGTCATGAAACCTTTAATATACGAATATTTGTCATCATGTAAAGTTGCGCACTTGGGGTTTTAAATGCGGATTCATCCAGTATATGCAGAGTTATGGTCCTTGACTTAGTGAAAAGTGGTGATTTTCAACTTGTGTCACACAAAACTGAAACAGTATTTGAGTTACAGTCATGAAACTATATAGGAATGTTAATCAGCATGTGTAGTTGTGCACCAGTGGTTTTGTTTGCGGAATCATCCATTAAGGATGGAGTTATGACCCTGGACTTAGTCTTAGAGAAAATTGGCAATTTTGTCGGAATCACTAATTCATTACGCAAACACGTCTTATTTGGAATTAATAAATCACTGAACTACTTTCGGCAAGGGAGATAATCAATATCATGCGAACTATTTTCATACGAGCCAAGCGGATTGTTCTGTTTATGATTAGTATATATAGTTTTAAGCTATCTCCTGTGATATATAATGATACATTACTTTGTTATGTTATGGGTACTAATACATGTTGTTTCAATAGCGTATCTCTGTAACGGTATTGTTGTAGATGGAGTTGCAAATAATTTAATAATTATTACGTTCAAATGGTGGCGTAATACTGATAGCACTTCTGTATAACTGTGATTGTCGTAAATGGCGCAACAGTCGTGAGGTTAAGGTCGCCGACTTCAATGATTTAATTACCGATTCCCGGAAGGGTGGGTGGTTCAAACCTCGACGTGGTATAATTTTATTTTCTCCATATATATTATTTTTGTGATTTTAATATTTTTTAATATTTTCACAATTTTATGATTTTGATAAAAATACCTATAAATTGATAGAAACTTACCAACAATTAAAGTGTCTGTCTTTAAGTAATATATCACAGACAGTTTGTTACTGATTTTTTAAGTTTAAGTAATATATACAGACAGTTTGTTACTTGTTTTTTTTAAGTTTAGAGGTACTGTCTTATACTGTCTATACCATATAATGTTTTACTGTCCCAAAATCTATTTTTTTGGCTGTCACAATTAATTAATTTTCGGACAGCAAACATTTTTTTATGAATTTGAAATAATTATTGTCCTCCATCTGCTCACAACACTGTTCGAAACTGCGCCTGTGGCTACCACGACCAGAATTCACTGGCCGCAAACACAGTAGCCATCGGCGTCTATTTATTAAATTATTATTTTGTATTTTATTTGAATTCCGCGTGAACGCTGCATTTTGTGTCAACACCATTTACAGAAAATATTGGTGATTTTCTAAACGAATATCGGAGAAATGTGCGGCTATATATTTTGTCAATTTTCAACACCATTTACGGAAAAAAAATTACTGATTTTTTAAAACAATATCGGCACAACTAAATACGGTGATAGAATTTTTGTCAACTTTTCAACACCATTTCCGGAAAATATTACTGATTTTCTAAAAACAATATCGTCGAAGGTATACTGAACTACTCTTTATTTTAAATAACCACGCCGTCTAATAGATCTGTGTATAATCGAGAGTATATCGTTAATTGTCATGTTGTCTCCGACAGTGAGGTGTTGCGGCACACATCAAAACGACACGTCAATTTCAAAACATTGCCTAAGGGTCACAGCTGTGTGGTGTCATCAGATCAACACCTCGTCACACACAACTACGCATTATCGATTTTTTTTCCCCACACAAAGCGACGTGTATTTACAACTAGATCTGTGTAATGTGTCGGGTGTAGCCAAAGACCATACATAAATTCGTAATTAGTCACAGATGTAGCCTTTAAATATAATCAATTTCCTTAAATTACGTCCGCATGTTGACAGATATTTCAGCAGCAGTCATCGTAATTTGCCGTTATTTATTTCCAAAAATTAGCCATATATTCTGTAAATGGCGTTGAAAGTTGACAATAAATTAAGACCAGATCAGTACGTTAAATCGCTATCGACGACAACTGACTATCCGATGAGAGAGTAATACCGTTTAAGCGTATCCAATGTTAAATATACATCGTTATTTTTTTATGACTTTCGTAGTTTTTACTGAGAAATTCAAACCGTTTCCAATTATTGGGGAACATAATATCATGATTAGCACATCGTTCATCTAAGCGGGGGCTACTCAGGAAATGGGACACACGGTCTATTGTTTACACTGGATTAATGGCGCGGCCTCCATGAGGTCTCAGGTAAATCTTATTTTTCAATAATACGACTGTGGTTTCTTCCTTTTAGTGATAACCATGTTCCAGCCGTTAACACTTATTTAGCAACATTACTTAATATGTAGTTAGTCTGAACATTCTGCAGAGAAATCTGAATTGGATGGAATCGAGCGTTGTTTAAACTTAGTCCGGTTCATATGCACAGGTCAAAATATGAACTGAAAATGGCGCTTTGTGTGACAGAAATCCGTACTCGGACGAATAAAAAAAATATTTTGTTATAAATATCACATACAGCGAAACAGCGGTAGCATCTACTGTTTTAATAATATGCATACATATTGTAATTAATGTTTAATAGTGATATACTTATGAATAATATACGATACTATGGTTTATACTCCAGCACTATGTTTTTAGGCTGTGTGATTTGCCTCAATATAAACTGGATTAATTGTATCCCCCAGACTACCGTCGGGGGATACTATGGATTTAACAGCGCGCCGCGTCCGCGTCTACTCTCCGCGGTCGTGCCGTAGACATTCTCCGGAGCATAACTCGAACACCCTTTTGGGTGTCGAAATTACATGCATAGTCGACCCGAAGGTGTGTCGCGCACAAGAATGACGGACTCTTTTGCATATAATTTTTGAGTTATCTCCCTTTTTTGTTTCTCGCTGATTTCGTTGTCCGGAGCATAACTTTTTCGACACTGACCCAATAATAACTCGAGACACTGTTTGAATATTCATGAAACTTCACACATGCATAGACCACGACCCGAAGGTGTGTCGCGCACAAGAATGACAACTCTTGCATAGGTAATTTTTTAGTTATCTCCCTTTTTTGTTTCGCGCACTGATTGACCATAACTCGACCACCCTTTGGAATATTTTTATGAAACTTAACACATTCAATTAGACCACGAACCGAAGGTGTGTCGTGCACAAGAATGACAACTCTTGCATAGCTAATTTTTGAGTTATCTCCCTTTTTGTTTTCGCTCACTGATTTCCTGTCCGGAGCATAACTCGACCACCCTTTGGAATATTTTCATGAAACTTCACACATGCATAAACCACGACCCGGAGGTGTGTTGCGCACAATAATGACAACTCTTGCGTAGCTAATTTTTCAGTTATCTCCCTTTTTTGTTTTGCGCACTCTACAAACTGGACAATAATGCATGAAGACCTGTTTTCTCGTCTGCTCTGTATACTTTTCTCGTGTGCTCTGTACACCTTACCTGTAGAGAGAACAATAGAAACTGGGAGAACCATGTGCTAAGCATGGGCTAGCATGTGCAGATGTCCACTGCTTGACCACTGCTTGACCACTGCTGACCAGGTAATTTATACAGGTAAATCACTACATTGGGTACTGTGTTGAAAATATTGTGGCATTATGTGGACCTCTGCAGATATATGTAGATAAATATAGGACTATTAAAAAAAAAATCTGGTCTCCAATAGCAAGCATTATTATTTTTAAACTTTTTTTTGTCATTTTTTTTTTTTTTTTTTTGTCATTTTTTTTTTTCCTTTTTTTTTTCAAATTATTTTTCAATTTGACTGGAAAAAAAATCTGGGCTCCAGTAGCAAGCATTAATTATTTTTAAACTTTTTTTTTCCATTTTTTTTTTTTCATTTTTTTTTTCAAATTATTTTTCAATTTTTGTCCAGTAGCAGAAGGTCGTAAGTGCTATATACAGACTATTCACCTGTACATGTGCTAGCATGTGCAACTGACCACTGACCACTTACAGGTAATTTATACAGGTAAATGATTATATTACATTTCCGTAAACTGTGTTGAAAATATTGTGGCATTATGTGGACCTGTGCAGATATATGTAGATAAATATAGGACTATTAAAAAAATTCTGGGCTCCAGTAGCAAGCATTATTATTTTTAATTTTTAAACTTTTTTTCCATTTTTTTTTTTCATTTTTTTTTTCAAATTCTTTTTCAATTTTTGTCTAGTAGCATAAGGTCGTAAGTGCTATATACAGATATTATCATATAATAAAACAATTATTGACTAGTGAGCCATAGAATATAATCTGATATTCTATGGTTCACTAGTCAATAATTGTATAATATGTTCGGGCCAGTGAAAATTGCTTTCGGGCCCAGGCTCGAGGTCAAGGCGGGACAAGGCGAGGCATCTGATTCCGCGGAATTCTTGTTTACTTATCTCCCTTTGTTGTTTCGTGCTCTGATTTTGTATCCAAAGCATAACTCGAACACGCATATACGCATTGCTCTAATGGTCCTCTACCGCCCTGTGCCAAACACCATCCACGTTCGTTCTGCCCCCGTCAAGCCCAGGGTCAAGGTCACATACTTAGTGCTTCAAAACATTAACGCTTGGGTAATATCTTATACTTTCTGTTTTCTTTCATGGATCATGGATCATCTTCATATTTCATATACGCATTGCTCTAATGGTCCTCTTTACCGCCCTGTGCCAAATCCACGTTCGTCCTGCCCCACCAATCCCAGGTCAAGGTCACATACTTTTGTGCTTCAAAAACTTAACGCTCAGGTAATATCTTATAATTTTTATTTCCATTCACGGATCAACTTCATATTTCATATACGCGTTGCTCTAATGGTCGTCTACCGCCCTGTGCCAAATCCACGTTCGTCCTGCCCCCGCCAAGCCCAGGGTCAAGGTCACATACTTAGTGCTTCAAAAACTTTAACGCTCGGGTAAATATCTTATAATTTCTGTTTTCTTTCATGGATCATCTTCATATTTCATATACGCATTGCTCTAATGGTCCTCTATCGCCCTGTGCCAAATCCACGTTCGTCCTGCCCCCGCCAATCCCAGGGTCAAGGTCACATACTTGGTGCTTCAAAAACTTTAATGCTCAGGTAAATATCTTATAATTTTTCTTTCCATTCAGGATCAACTTCATATCATCATATGCGTTGGTCTAATGGTCCTCTACCGCCCTGTGCCAAATCCACGTTCGTCCCGCCCCCGCCAAGCCAGGGTTAACATCATATACTTAGTGCTTCAAAAACTTTAATGCTCAGGTAAATATCTTATAATTTCTGTTTTCTTTCACGGATCACTTCATATTTCATATATGCATTGCTCTAATGGTCCTCTACCGCCCTGTGCCAAATCCACGTTTGTCCTGCCCCCGCCAAGCCAGGGTGAAGGTCACATACTTGGTGCTTCAAAAACTTTAACGCTCAGGTAAAAGAAAATTTTGACTTGCAATTTGGCCTCATTTATTATCAAAGCGATATGTGGGACATCCGTGTTCTGAACATTTTCTAGTTTATTAAACTTCACACATGCATAGAAGACGACCCAAAGGTGTGTCTCACGTAAGAATGACAACTCTTGCGTCCTTAATTTCTTAGTTATCTCCCTTTGTTGTTTCGTGCACTGATTTCGTGTCTGGAGCATAACTCGAACACCCTTTGGAATATTTTCATGAAACTTCACACATGCATAGAGCACAACCCTAAAGGTGTGTCCCGCAAGAATGACAACTCTTGCATCACTAATTCTTTAGTTATCTCCCTTTGTTTTTCCGTCACTGATTTTGTCTCCGGAGCATAACTCGAACACCCTTTTTTCAAACTACTTGTGTATCTGGGGAGGGGGATACACATGCGCTTGTCGACAAGCGTCCATTTCTAGTTAATACTTATATTCATGCGCTTCATGACAACATCATTACATTTAAAATATACAAATATTACTTAAAGGGGTACCGATATGATACATTTTAATAATATAAATATTGAAAATACACATTACAATCGCTTACAACATAAGTTATTGATTGAAAATAGTCACTGCATCGTGACCTATTTGACCGCATTACCTATTGCGCGGCAACCTCATCAAACCCGCTGTTTACATAGGTAACCGGGGGTTTGGTGAGGTTGGCTCGCTAATACAATGTTTGCGTAATGTTCATCACAAATTTGTGTCACATGTATTTCCAAAATTTTTTTTGTTAGAGTTGGAAAATTTTACAGGAATGTTTGTCACTATGTGAAGTCGTGCACCCGGGGTTTTTGATGTGGATTAATGTAGTATTGGCAGAGTTATGGCCCTTGACAAGTGAAAATTGCATATTGTGTCTCTTTTATTTTATTATCTCCCAATATACAGCTAACTTACACAGAATAACAAGGTAGCTACATATATGCTGTTCTTGCCTTAAATGTACGTACATGCCCACTCAGTTGGCACAGAATGTTCTTTATATCAGAGACATCATCTGAGACATTTCCTGGCAAGATAAACATTAATTCACCATTTCCCCACGTATTGATTGACATTAATATACATTTCATATCAGATGTAAATTTTCACACTGATATCAGGGGCGATAACCATGTTTCCTTAAAATGTAAATGGACGTTACTATTTATTCTCTATTTAATTTGTATAAATAATTAAAAAATATCATGCCTATGAAAATAGCCTGATACCATGGCGCATCGCGCGTCACTATCAGTAAAATAAATATTAATAAATGATTATATCTGTATAGCGGGCACACGTAACTTTTTTAATTGGTGAAATAGTGACACAATTATACAATTATTTAATTCCTATAAAGAACAGTTTGTGCCTACTGAGTGGACATGTACCTTTAAATTCTAATTTTCCAAGTCCCGATAACATACAGTGTTGGTGTGTGTGTGTGTGTGTGTGTGTGTGTGTGTGGAGGGGGGGGGGGGGGGGGGAGAGACTGTTTTTGTCTGAAAAACAGCCCTCTAGCTTTAGCAGAATCCACGTTGATTATCAAAGTGAAATACGCATTGCTTTTCAAATAGAGTAGTGAAAATATTGTAATAAAGTTGAAATTTACTTAATTGAGCTGCAAAAAGTGATTTTTGCAACTGAAATAAGTGTTTTTTGTTGTTGTTTTTTTATCATTTGTTCCATGTTTAATAAGGAAGAAAATCAATAATACATTTGTAAAAGTAAAATATGCATTCAATTTGAAATTTGGGGTTATAATACTCTTTGGTACAAAACATATCTGGAGCTCTGTATTCTGATCACAGCCCCACTCACAGACTCGCAGGAAATTGTGTAGAATCCGTGACTGCTGGTCATTTCCTGATGTTTTCTGCCATTTCCCCAAACACTGTGGAACAGTTGAAGAAAAATTGGTGTGAAAAAGTTTTCAAACATTTCCCAAGTGTTTGAGAATCTTACTGGAAACATGAGGAAACGACCAGCAGTCACAGATTCTACACAATTATCTGCCTTCCGTGCACTTTATTTCATCAACATTGTTGGATGACATATCTCCCCTTGGCGATCATTTTTGTCGCGCCTGCTTGCGGAAAGCGCGATATAGTCGGCCGTTTGGCATACGTACGTACGTACGTGTGTCCGGTTAAAGTTTTTGGTTAAGTTGTTTGGTTAAGTTTTTTGGTTAAAGTTTTTGGTTAAGTTCTTTGGTTAAAGTTTTTGGTTAAGTTTTTTGGTTAAGTTTTTTGGTTAAAGTTTTTGGTTAAAGTTTTTCGTTATGCTATATCTCTGCAACTGCTTTGCCCATTACCTTGAAATTTCACATGGGTGTTTATCATCATCTATATTTTCATTCTACCCCCCTCCCGTGCGGCCCCTGTGCCCAATGTCAAGGTCAAATTACTTTGAAGTTTTTGGTTAAGTTTTTTGGTTAAAAGTTTTGGTTAAGTTTTTGTCGCGCCCGCTTGCGGAAAGCGCGATATAGTCGGCCGTTTGGCGTACGTACGTATCCGGTTAAAGTTTTTGGTTAAGCTGTAAGGTTAAGTTTTTTGGTTAAAGTTTTTGGTTAAGTTCTTTGGTTAAAGTTTTTGGTTAAGTTTTTTGGTTAAGTTTTTCGTTATACTATATCTCTGCAACTGCTTTGCCCATTACCTTGAAACTTCACATGGGTGTTTATCATCATCTATATTTTCATTCTACCCATCTCCCGTGCGGCCCCTGTGCCCAATGTCCAGGTCAAATTACTTTGAAGTTTTTGGTTAAGTTTTTTGGTTAAAGTTTTTGGTTAAGTTTTTTGGTTATGTTTTTTTGGTTAAAGTTTTTCGTTATACTATATCTCTGCAACTGCTTTGCCCATTACCTTGAAACTTCACATGGGTGTTTATCATCATCTATATTTTCATTCTACCCATCTCCCGTGCGGCCCCTGTGCCCAATGTCCAGGTCAAATTACTTTGAAGTTTTTGGTTAAGTTTTTTGGTTAAAGTTTTTGGTTAAGTTTTTTGGTTATGTTTTTTGGTTAAAGTTTTTCGTTATACTATATCTCTGCAACTGCTTTGCCCATTACCTTGAAACTTCATATGGGTGTTTATCATCATCTATATTTTCATTCTACCCCCTCCTGTGCGGCCCCTGTGCCCAATGTCAAGGTCAAATTACTTTGAAATTTTTGGTTAAGTTCTTTGGTTAAAGTTTTGGGTTAAGTTTTTTGGTTAAAGTTTTTGGTTAAGTTCTTTGGTTAAAGTTTTTGGTTAAGTTTTTTGGTTAAGTTTTTCGTTATACTATATCTCTGCAACTGCTTTGCCCATTACCTTGAAACTTCACATGGGTGTTTATCATCATCTATATTTTCATTCTACCCATGTCCCGTGCGGCCCCTGTGCCCAATGTCAAGGTCAAATTACTTTGAAGTTTTTGGTTAAGTTTTTTGGTTAAAGTTTTTGGTTAAGTTTTTTGGTTAAAATTTTTCGTTATACTATATCTCTGCAACTGCTTTGCCCAATACCTTGAAACTTCATATGGGTGTTTATCATCATCTATATTTTCATTCTACCCCCCTCCCGTGCGGCCCCTTTGCCCAATGTCAAGGTCAAATTACTTTGAAGTTTTTGGTTAAGTTCTTTGGTTAAAGTTTTTGGTTAAGTTTTTTGGTTAAGTTTTTTGGTTAAAGTTTTTGGTTAAGTTCTTTGGTTAAAGTTTTTGGTTAAGTTTTTTGGTTAAGTTTTTTGGTTAAGTTTTTCGTTATACATGTACTATATCTCTGCAACTGCTTTGCCCATTACCTTGAAACTTCACATGGGTGTTTATCATCATCTATATTTTCATTCTACCCATGTCCCGTGCGGCCCCTGTGCCCAATGTCAAGGTCAAATTACTTTGAAGTTTTTGGTTAAGTTTTTTGGTTAAAGTTTTTGGTTAAGTTTTTTGGTTAAAATTTTTCGTTATACTATATCTCTGCAACTGCTTTTCCCATTACCTTGAAACTTCATATGGGTGTTTATCATCATCTATATTTTCATTCTACCCCCCTCCCGTGCGGCCCCTGTGCCCAATGTCAAGGTCAAATTACTTTGAAGTTTTTGGTTAAGTTCTTTGGTTAAAGTTTTTGGTTAAGTTTTTTGGTTAAAGTTTTTGGTTAAGTTCTTTGGTTAAAGTTTTTGGTTAAGTTTTTTGGTTAAAGTTTGTTGTTAAAGTTTTTCGTTATACTATATCTCTGCAACTGCTTTGCCCATTACCTTGAAACTTCACATGGGTGTTTATCATCATCTATATTTTCATTCTACCCCCCTCCCGTGCGGCCCCTGTGCCTAATGTCAAGGTTAAATTTCTTTGAAGTTTTTGGTTAAGTTTTTTGGTTAAAGTTTTTGGTTAAGTTTTTTGGTTAAAGTTTTTCGTTAACTTTTTTGGTTAAGTTTTTTGGTTAAAGTTTTTGGTTAAGTTTCTTGGTTAAAGTTTTTCGTTATACTATATCTCTGCAACTGCTTTGCCCACTACCTTCAAACTTCACATGGGTGTTTATCATCATCTATATTTTTCATTCACCCCCCTCCCGTGCGGCCCCTGTGGCCCAATGTCAGGTCAATTTACTTTGAAGTTTTAGGTTAAGTTGTTTGGTTAAGTTTTTTGGTTAAGTTTTTTGGTTAAAGTTTTTCCCCTGTGCCCAATGTCAAGGTCAAATTACTTTGAAGTTTTTGGTTAAGTTTTTTGGTTAAGTTTTTTTGGTTAAAGTTTTTCGTTATACTATATCTCTGCAACTGCTTTGCCCATTACCTTGAAACTTCACATGGGTGTTTATCATCATCTATATTTTCATTCTACCCCCCTCCCGTGCGGCCCCTGTGCCCAATGTCAAGGTCAAATTACTGAAGTTTTTGGTTAATGTTTTTGTCGGCGCGCTTGCGGAAAGCGTGATATAGTCGGCACTTTGGCGTACGTATTTTGGTTAAAGTTTTTCGTTATACTATATCTCTTTTTTTAGTGTCCATGCCTCGCCACAAGGCGCGACATGCAGGCCGCGGCCATCTAGTTTGCTTAAGTTTTTTGTTTTGGTTAAGTTTTTCGTTATACTACATCTCTGCAACTGCTTTGCCCATTACCTTGAAACTTCATATGGGTGTTTATCATCATCTATATTTTCATTCTACCCCCTCCCGTGCGGCCCCTGTGCCCAATGTCAAGGTCAAATTACTTTGAAGTTTTTGGTTAATGTTTTTGTCGCGCCCGCTTGCGGAAAGCGTGATATAGTCGGCACTTTGGCGTAAGTATTTTGGTTAAAGTTTTTCGTTATACTATATCTCTTTTTTTAGTGTCCATGCCTCGCCACAAGGCGCGACATGCAGGCCGCGGCTATCTAGTTTGCTTAAGTTTTTTGTTTTGGTTAAGTTTTTCATTATACTACATCTCTGCAACTGCTTTGCCCATTACCTTGAAACTTCATATGGGTGTTTATCATCATCTATATTTTCATTCTACCCCCTCCTGTGCGGCCCCTGTGCCCAATGTCAAGATCAAATTACTTTGAAGTTTTTGGTTAAGTTCTATAGTTAAAGTTTTTTGGTTAAGTTTTTTAGTTAAGTTTTTCGGTTAAAGTTTTTGGTTAAGGTTTTTGGTTAAGTTTTTTGGTTAATTGTTTTTCGTTATTTACCTATATCTCTGCAACTGCTTTGCCCATTACCTTGAAACTTCACATGGGTGTTTATCATCATCTATATTTTCATTCTACCCTCCTCCCGTGCTGCCCCTGTGCCCAATGTCAAGGTCAAATTACTTTGAAATTTTTGGTTAAGTTTTTTGTTTTTTTGTTAAGTTTTTTGGTTAAAGTTTTTCGTTATACTATATCTCTGCAACTGCTTTGCCCATTACTTGAAACTTCACATGGGTGTTTAACATCATCTATATTTTCATTTCTACCCCCTTCCGTGCGGCCCCTGTGCCCAATGTCAAGGTCAAATTACTTTGAAGTTTTTGGTTAAGTTTTTTTGGTTTTTTTTAAGTTTTTGGTTGAAGTTTTTGGTTAAGTTTTTTGGTTAAAGTTTTTCGTTATACTATATCTCTGCAACTGATTTGCCCATTACCTTGAAACTTAAAATATATGGGTGTTTATTCATCATCTATATTTTCATTCTACCCCCCTCCCGTGCGGCCCTGTTCCAAATGTCAAGGTCAAATTACTTTGAAGTTTTTTGTTAAGTTTTTTGGTTAAAGTTTTTGGTTAAGTTTTTTGGTTAAGTTTTTATGGTTAAGTTTTTGGTTAAGTTTTTTGGTTAAGTTTTTTGGTTAAATTTTTTTTGTTATACTATATCTCTGCAACTGCTTTGCCCATTACCTTGAAACTTTCACATGGGTGTTTATCATCATCTATATTTTTCATTCTACCCCCCCTCCCGTGCGGCCCCTGTGCCCAATGTCAAGGTCAAATTACTTTGAAGTTTTAGGTTAATTGTTGTTTGGTAAGTTTTTTTGGTTAAGTTTTTTGGTTAAATTTTTTGTTTTTCCCCTGTGCCAATGTTCAAGGTCAAATTACTTTGAAGTTTTTGGTTAATGTTTTTTGGTTTAAAGTTTTTGGTTAAGTTTTTTGGTTAAGTTTTTCGTTATACTAATATCTCTGCAACTTGCTTTTGCCATTTTTCTACTTGAAACTTCACATGGGTGTTTATCATATCTATATTTTCATTCTATCCCCCTTCTGTGTGGCCCCTGTGCCCAATTTCAAGGTCAAGTTACTTTGAAGTTTTTGGTTAAGTTTTTTGGTTAAAGTTTTTTGTTAAGTTTTTGTCGCGCCCGCTTGCGGAAAGCGCGATATAATCGGCACTTTGGCGTACGTACGTGTGTCCGGTTAAAGTTTTTGGTTAAGTTGTTTGGTTAAGTTTTTGGTTGAGTTCTTTGGTTAAAGTTTTGGGTTAAGTTTTTTGGTTAAGTTTGTTGGTTAAAGTTTTTTGTTATACTATATCTCTGCAACTGCTTTGCCCATTACCTTGAAATAAATTCACTTTTTGGGTGTTTATCATCATCTATATTTTCATTCTCCACCACTCCCGTGCGGCCCCTGTGCCCAATGTCAAGTCAAATTACTTTGAAGTTTTTGGTTAAGTTTTTTGGTTAAAGTTTTTGGTTAAGTTTTTTGGTTAAAGTTTTTCGTTATACTATATCTCTGCAACTGCTTTGCCCATTACCTTGAAACTTCACATGGGTGTTTATCATCATCTATATTTTCATTCTATCCCCCTTCTGTGTGGCCCCTGTGCCCAATTTCAAGGTCAAGTTACTTTGAAGTTTTTGGTTAAGTTTTTTGGTTAAAGTTTTTTGTTAAGTTTTTGTCGCGCCCGCTTGCGGAAAGCGCGATATAATCGGCACTTTGGCGTACGTACGTGTGTCCGGTTAAAGTTTTTGGTTAAGTTGTTTGGTTAAGTTTTTGGTTGAGTTCTTTGGTTAAAGTTTTGAGTTAAGTTTTTTGGTTAAGTTTGTTGGTTAAAGTTTTTTGTTATACTATATCTCTGCAACTGCTTTGCCCATTACCTTGAAACTTCACATGGGTGTTTATCATCATCTATATTTTCATTCTACCCCACTCCCGTGCGGCCCCTGTGCCCAATGTCAAGGTCAAATTACTTTGAAGTTTTTGGTTAAGTTTTTTGGTTTAAATTTTTGTTTTTGGTTTAGTTTTTTGGGTTTAAGTTTTTTGGTTAAAGTTTTTCGTTATACTATGTCTTTTTTTTTAGTGTCCATGCCTCGTCACAAGGCGCGACATGCAGGCCACGACCATCTAGTTAATTTTTTCACTCTGTATCCTTGTCCACACAATAACTAGAGTTCTACTTGACGGATCATAACCAAGTTTGGCATACATGTTTATCATGGCAGGCGGAAGAACCCTATTGGTTTTCGTTTTCCTTACCTTGTCTAATAAGCTTGATATGAAATCATGCAAGCTTGGTTTTCTCTTATTTCAGTAACATCAGTAGCTTAGTTCACAAAATTGCAAAGTATATTTATCTTGCTACGGTAAGTACACTTAGAGGGAGAAATTGATTATTGTTTGTTACTGGTATACTGAATTTATTACATTATCACAGCCATTTGGCTGTGATAACGTATTAAATTCAGTATAATAATTCTGCATACTTTTAATCATCAAATGTATGCAGTCGTTAGCTCGATATGAAATAATGCATTTCGGGAAAAATAAATGTTTACTCCCTCAAAGTAAACTTAGCTAGATAAGTATGCTCAGCAATTTTAGTGAAACTGGTTACTTATTTTGATAGCTGTCTGATAAACTTGGTATCAAAAGACACTAGACTGGTATTCTCTATGTATGACTCAAGACTGTTCAATTTACAGAGTATCCACACTTGGTGACGTTACTGACGACAAAAAGCGAAGCTATATACAGAACGGACTACGAACCCAAGATCATACAACTCTTTGCTCCCGCTATTGTGAAGAGAATCAGTGCTGTTGACATTGTCAGTGATCTTGGGGCTCAGAATATTGTTAACAATGATGACAAGGAAAACATTCTTGCGAGACACCGAACACAAGGGGCGACTGACGCAGCGGTCCTATTACTTGACCGCATGCAGTGTAGGACCAGTCCGAAATTCTGGTATCCAGTATTCTTGGATGTTCTCATGCAGAAACATTGTGAAGATTTGGTGAAGGAAATTGACCCTGATTTCTACAATTGTCCAGGCCGGTACCCACCAGATATGACAGGGATGCCATTGGATGGTATGTTTTCTATTGCTGCTGTAAACGAGCACCGAATCTGTGGCATGCTGGGAAACATGTGGGCTATAAATAGGTAAAAAATAACAGATGACAATTAATTATATTTTCATTTTTTTTCTCCATGTAAATATCATGGATATGCCTTGGAATTTCATTAGAATTGCATCCAGAGGATACAATTTTAATGAAATTCCAAGACATATCTTTAGAGAGAAATAAGAAAAATGCTACTAATTATGTTGGATGCTATTTTCATCTCTAGCATGGAAAGAATTAAAGGCAGTGTTCTTCAGATGATGTCTTGGATATTCAATATGTGACTTTTTCGGTTTATGACCTGCAATGGACCGATACCAGCAATGTGCACCATTTATCTGAGCTTATGTTATATTCTACATTATAATTATATTGTGATAAACAGGGGAGATAATTTGGTAATGAATTTGCGCTATTACTGTTCTAGGAATGACACTTTGTGAAACATAACAATTTGTATGCCCCCCTATGCAACTATACGTCCGTACGTCCGTGTATGTACGTCCGTCCGTGTACAGTTGCGTGTTTTTATCCATCATGTAATATCTTCAATAATACGTGAAGGTTTGCTTTAATATTTGGACACTTGAACATGTATGACGCACCAATGACATGACCATGACCGTTATAACCTTCAAAATGGTGCTGAAACACTTAGCCATTTTTTACGTCGAAAAAATTGTAAGAGTTTTTCCATCATGTAATATCTTCAATATTACTTGAATGATTGCTTAACTATTTTGACACTTCGTTCACCTATACATGTGTGATGCAGTCTCATCACCAATGACATGACCTTGACCTTTGTGACGTTTTCAAATGACTTTGAAAATTTATTACGGTAAATTAAAAAAAAAAATTTTTTTTACACACAATCTCTAGTTAGAGACCAGTATTATTTCATGGGGACATATCCATGTTTTACAAACATAATGTCTAGTTAGTTGTAAATGATAATATTATTCTGCACATAGAAATGGGTTCCACTCTAGATACTATTTGAAGTAACATAATTAAAATTATTGGAAATCTTTGATTGCTAAAGAAGTACGAAAATGTCGGACTTTTTTAAGTGAGTCGTATGTATATGATCGTGATCAGAAATACAATGCAAATTTCAACTGAATTATTTTTTACTAATCTGTATCATCACATTCTATGCACATCGGGCCTTTAACTCATTACATGCGGAATACACGTTTATGCCCCTCGCCACCGAATGGTTAGGGGGGCATTACATACCATATTAATATGGTGTTAGTTACTGGCGTCCATCAGTCCGTACGTCCATCCCGAAACCTTAATGCTTGAGTAAATGTCTTATAATTTATGTTTCCTTAAAAAGTGCTGCTTGATATTTCACACACACACATTGCCTTAATGGTCCTCTACCACCCTGCGACAAATCCACGATCGTCCCACCCCTGCTAAGCCAAGGGTCAACCTTAACTTTCGGGTAAATGTCTCATAATTTCTGTTTCCTTGCACTCATCTGCTTGATATTTCTAACACGCATTGATTTAATGGTCGTTTACTGCCCTGTGAAAAATCCACGATTGTCCTGCCCCTCTAAGCCCAGGGTCAAGGTCACACACATACTTGGTGCATTCGAAACTCGGCTAATTGTCTTATAATGTCTGTTTCCTTGCATGAATTTGCTTGATATTTCACACACCCATTGCTCTGATGGTCTGATGCTGTGACAAATCCACGCTTCTCTGACCCTGTGTGTTTTCAAATGTGCCTCGTTTTCTTTGTCTGTCAGTGGGAGCATTCCTGTGCGGACAGGCCACATTTTCTAGTTTTAAATATTTTATTTTTGTTATTTCTGAATGAAAGTATATGTTGTGACCACTTATTTGAACCGTCTCGACAAGACAGTTCAAATGGTTGTCGCAGCATTTACTTCTGAGCACAAACATTGTTATACATACACGCTATGTATGTGCATGTTACGCAGGATAACCAAATTTAACAATGTGGGAAATGTTATCGCTGACGTAGTCAATGAGGTAGTGTCCAGTCAATACAAGTTTGTCATGTGACTACAAAGCTTTTATTTGTTCAATAAAACAACTTGTTATGCCCCCGGTCTCGGTAGAGCCGGAGGCATATAGTGTTTGGACTGTGTGTCCGTCCGTCTGTCCATCCGTCCGTGTGTCTGGCACATTCAGAAGTTCGCCGGAGTTTCGAAATTCTGTATCTGAAAGGATTACTTAAATATTTCAACACAGAATACATGTGGACAAATGCAGCACATCTATGCTACCCTTAATATGACCTTGACCTTTTGACCTTGACAACTTTGAACTTTTTCACAGATTAATAAGTTCGCCGGAGCTTCTCATTTCTGTCATAACTTCTGTATCCGTTGATGGATTACTTTAAAATATCAATACTTCATACTTGTGGACAAATACCACACATCAACACTGCCCTTAATATGACCTTGACCTTTTGACCTTCATAAATGTGCTTGTGAATACTTATCACTTTGGTTAATTAACTTTGCCACAGTTTCTCCAATCTGCCACCGGGGGCATTCGTGTGCCGATAGGCCACATTTCTTGTTTTTTATGTTTACTTTCTTTTTAGCTCACCTGAGCCAAAGGCTCAAGTGAGCTATTGTTACCGCTTTTCGTCTGTCCATCGTCCGTCAACTCTTTCAAACGTCTTCTTCTCACGAACTCCTGGGCCAATGTTGGTCAAACATCACATGGATGATCGTGATGGGGTGGGCTGGGTGGGGGGGGGGGGGGGGGGGGGGGGGGGGGGGGGGGGGGGGGGGGGGGGGGGGGGGGGGGGGGGGGGGGGGGGGGGGGGGGGGGGGTGTTAAGTAGGGTTCAAGTTTCACATTTGACTGAATATAGTCATGTCATATATCGAATCGAACGTATCGACAAGATGATCACTCAGAGTACCGTTTGTCGAAATTTGATGCTTACGTCATCGAAGATGACCGCCGAAAGGTGAAAGGCTATCATTTTATTAGAGATTTCTAACATCTTCTTCTCTTCAAACGCTTGGCCAATGTTGGTTAAACTTCACATGGATTATCTATGGGTGGGGGGCATGTCAGGTTTGTAAATTTGGAGTTTGTCGCCTAATCCAAGATGGCCGCCGTGGAAAAGTAGGTAAAATTATTAAAAACTTCTAACGAACCGCCGGGCCAATTTCAACGAAACTTGGCAAGAATGATCGATAGTCAATGCAATTTCAGATTTGTTAAAATGGTGGCCCCGGAGCCAAAATGGGCGGGGCCAGGCGGTCGAGTAGGGGTCAAATTTCACATTTGATCGAATATGGTCATGTCATATATCACATCGAAGGTATTGAGGGGATGATCATTCTGGATCATTTTCTTTCAAAATCGGGTGATTAGGTCATCCAATATGGCTGCCGAAAGGTCAAAAGGTCATTCTTTAATAATGAGTTCAAATGTCTTCTTCTCGTGAACTGCTTGGCCGATGTTGGCCAAACTTCATTGTTATTGTCTTTCAGTACAACATTTACATATTTTTCAAATTGGAGATTGTCACATAATCCAAGATGGCCGCCGCGTAAAGTTAGACAAAATGTTTAAACAATGTCTTCCCATGATAATCACCAGACTGGTTTCAACAAAACATCATAAGAATAATGAGTGTATAAAGCTCTCTCAAATTGACTTTCATATATATATATATAATAAACAGGTGAGCGATATAGGGCCACAATGGCCCTCTTGTTTCATGTGAACTATAGGGCCATATAAGTTCAGAAGATTAATACCTTGAAATGCTCGTTTTGCTCACATTTAATCCACATACGAGACCCAGGGCCTTTAAAGTGGCTGTGTCTCATCAACAGCTGTATTGGAAGATATTTTCAGCATTGCACATCACCACAAACACTGTACGGTAACGCCTTAACACACTTACGTGTATGATTAGCAAAAGTGACCGAATTTAACAATGCTAGAACTGAATGTTATCACTGACGTAGTCGATGACGTAGTGTCTATTCAAAACAAGTTTGTCATGCATGGCTCCAGATAAGCTGCGGGTTTACTTAACTACCCAATTAAAATTGACAAAAACCCAATTGAAATCAGAAGTAACGAGTATCAAAAAGCAATACAAAATTTGTGATACCTTTATCATGCTGCAGAAAACAATAAACAGACAACACATATAGCATATTTTCCTTATTTTCCATGAAAACACATCTTGGTATTTTATTAGAATTGTCTCCAAGGAGACAATTCATATGACATGCCAAATCATGTTTTAATTTCGAAGCAAACTATTCAATAATTGCTGTCTGTTGATGTGTAATCAGTAGTGTGATTTTATTTTACCCAATTAACATTTTGAAATACCCAATTGCTTCAGAAATGATGAAGTGACAATACTCAATTACTAATTCCTTATCTGGAGCCCTGGTCATAAAACTACGTTCGCTGGAAACATGACTACATGTACTATATTTAGCAAAACTAGCATTGCAACACTAGTTATTTTTGCAATAACAATTTGTTTTTTAATTTTTTACTTTCTTTTTTAAAGTCACCCATAGGGTCATATGTATATGATACATATATAACCGATACAAATCTAGGTTGATATGCTCTTTTACCAGCCATTCACATTTCGTCCAAATAATATTTGTTCCACAAGCCAACTGCAGAGCTCCAGATAAGTTTTGCATCTAAATAGTATTATACCCCCATATATTCAAACTCAATGTGTATTTTACTTTTACAAATGTAGTATTGATTTTCTTCCTTATTAAATAGGGAACAAATGATAAAAAAGAAAACAAATTTAAAATTAAATTTTCAACTTTATTACAGTATCGTCACTACTCGTTACCAATGAATGTTTTCACATTGCTATTAGTATTTAGTACTCCCACTTTTGATAATCAATGCATAAAATACGCCAATACGCACCTTATCTGGAACTCTGCAACTGTATACATGTTTTTAAATCTATCGGGCAGTACACAAGCTGAATTCACATGGACTGACAATTAACTTTCATTAATTTTCACTGTTGTAGCGATGGACGTGGGCTCTGATGATGATTCATCAAGCGGTTCTCCGAGTAAGAGAGCCAAGATGATGAGCAGTGATCAGGTGGATGGTTGTGAATCCGTTGGTGAGAACATCATGACAGGTAGGTTGTAGACCCAGTCTTATAGCTGTGGCTGGGATCATAGAACAAGTGGCTTATGGCATGCAGAGCTCCAGATAAGGTGTGTATTGGCGTATTGTATTTTACGCACATATTTATCTGAATACGCATTGATTATCAAAAATGGGAGTATAAAATGCTCACAGCAATGTGAAAATACCCATTGATTTTCAAATTGAGTAGTGCAAATACTGTAATAAAGTTGAAAATTTACTTATTGAGCTGCAAAAAGCAAACAATGTGTTTGCCTTTTGCAGCTCAAATAAGTGCATTTTTAAATCATTTGTTACCATTAAATGAGAAAGAAAATCAATAAGTATAATAAACGTAAAATACACATTAAATTTCAAATATGGGTGTTATATATCCTTTAGATACAAAATGTATCTGGAGCAATGGGGATGTATGACCAGTGTAGCTCCAGATCAAATAGCACACTTCTGTAGCCAGAAAACTATCTATTATGTGTGTTAGAAGCATGACCAGTGTGTCCTTGATGAAATGGCGAACAATGCAGATCCTGAATGGTTAAAAGTGTGTGTTAAAGAGTTTGTCCAAATTTGTGTTAACGTTTTCAGATACCTACTATCTCTGTAATCGTAAGTCAGATTTGCCTGAAACTTCGTATGCTTATTGGTCATCGTCCATATATTAATTAATTATGTGTCTCACTCATGTGGTCCGTGTGAACCAAGGTCAAGGTCATTATACATTATATATATCTTACCCTGAGATCACCAGATGCCTTGGCGGGCTTGACATGCTGGCCGCGGCCATCTGGTTTATCAATACCGGTAAGAAAAAAGTCACCCTCCCCAAAATAAATTATTTGATGAATTTCTGTCAACTATTGATTTTTGTCGAGCCTGCTTGTGGAAAGCAAGACATAGTGATCACAATGATGTCCGGGTGTCCGTGTGTCCGTCCGTCCGTGTGTCCATCCCTGCGTGCATCCGTCCGCCTGTCACAAAACTTAACATCAGAGAAATATGTTATAACTTATATGTCCTTCTTCAAAAATTCTTAATATTTAATGCATGCATTCCTCTAAGGCACTACTATCATGCAAGAGTGTGTGGGAAGTGGGAGAATGCGATGGGTAATTTAAACATCGGCTTTCATCCTTACCGGAATTCCGACTGGAGACCTGGTTTGGCCCTCACATATATATATGTCTTTGGCATTTTGTATGTGACAGTTGAATCTGGTTATACCACTTATGTGAGTATTACGATTATTCGTAATCATGTTTTAGGGGAAGGGACCAAGTAGTGGAGTAAATTAATAAGCCATCGAGATGTTCACTTCCGGCGGAAAGCATTAAACTTCGTCTATAGGGGTTTTCGAGTATGCTGAATCGATTTGTCCGAGGAAGCAAGCGATCCGAGCAATGCTTTCTGCTCAAAACGGCATAAATTCAAGATGGCCGCCAAAAAGCAATGTTCTGTGCTATATACGTGCACTGCTTACATATGTATGACATTTGGAAGTGTTTTTTTGGTAATATTTGACTCAAATTTATATTTAGATAACATTCAATGCAAAATAGCCTTTGTAATTTCAGTAAAAAATCAAAATGGCGGCCAAATACGTCACAAAATTAGATTTATAGCATATCGAATGTTATGTGTACGTATCTACATGTACTTCATATATGTGAAAAACATTATATATTGTATTACCTTTTACACTTTTGTTTTACTTTTAGAATATTTTTTTCATCGACTTTATTCAAAATGGCCACCACAAGTGTCAAGTGTACATAGATGACGCCAGAATGTATGTTCGTGTATGGTAGTCACCATTTTTTTCAAATTCGCGATTGCTGCATGTTATATAATACTATCAAAGTAACTGCAATATAATGCGTGAGTGTGTGTTGGGAATCAATTAAATTCCTGTGTACACCGACCTGCACAGTGACATAGTTGGGTACAGTTTAGATTTGCCTTGAAGCAACTACATCGCCCTGAACAAGATTTTATACAATTGCATTTGATGAGCTCACGGCAACCTTTAGATGCTTCCAGGAGAGAAGTCCATTTTGGTACCCAGTGATCATCTGCATCATCTTTCTTCCAGCCCCAATCTGAAGGTGTTTGTAGTGACTGATTTGCTGTGAGTGCTTGGCCCCAGATGTAACCAGCCTGGTATGATGCTCTCAAAACATGGAATACTAGAGCATCTCTGGTGGGTGGTACAATTTTTCGAATCTTGGCGGATTGACCATGCGCAAACATGTACTTGCGGGCCTCGTTTACCTTCAACACCGGCGATGTGCGGTTGTACATGAGGATTACAAACCGTTCTAGCTGTTCCATGTCATCATCAGTCACTTGCTGTGGTACACTAGACAACTTCACGAATAAAGGTGTCAAGTGTGGCATCGACCTCCAAACATCACAAGCAGACTTCTTTCCAATCCCAGAAAAAGCTGACACCGAATCACAGTCTGACATTGCATGTAAGAATAGAAGGCCCCATGAGCGTCCGGTACCCAATTGTGTAGCTATATCATGCGCTGCTATGAACCGAAATGTTTTTCCATGACCGAATGCCACCCAAATGTCACAACCGTGCAATACACTGGCTGTTGCAACTGCAAGCACAACTACATCCGTGTCCATTGCTTGTATCATGATTTTCCTGTAACCATTTCGATATGCATTACCGGCGTGCAAACACATCCTGTAGTCAGCTTCTTCATGCGTGCATGGCTGGAGGTCTAAAACATCTGAAGGTGGTACTGATGTCACAGATGACCCCTTTGTGGTAACTATGATTTTGTTATCTGGGGGGACAACAGATTCTACTCCACTTGCCAGAAAATCGAACAATCCCATCTTGTTTGAATCTACTCTCAAAAATGTTTTCCAGTTTGTTGGAATAGCTGTATTTGCCGCTACTCTGAGTATGTCACCGCTACCACGAGTTTGCCGGATATATGCCTGTAGGCTACCTGATTTGTATGTGTCCCATACAATGTCAACTCTTTGTGAAGCACCTACCTCTCTTAGTATGTATGGGAGAAATATTTTAATAGAATAATCTCCAAATGTTTTCACCGTTGTATTAGATGCTTTAGGATCCAATGTATGTACTAATGCAGCACCATCTATGATTTTCACTTCTGGTTGTGGTCGCTCAACTGGCGGTGTTGACAACTGTTCCAAACAACCAACTAGGGCAGCTTTGTTACCTTGGCGCATGTTATTGTTTTCAGCTAATGCTGGCGGCCATGCGTGGTTTTCATGCTTGAAAAAGGTATCCATTGCTCCATCTCGAGACTGGCATGAGATATATAGCCGTGAAAATAGCTGTATATCGTGCTTCATACTTGCTGCCTTAGTCTGAGACTTTGAATGTGATTTGCGCTAACCAGATTTGAAGAATGCCATGCTATTTTTTGATACAGTATCATAAACAGTTTTCGTAGAGCTTGCTATCCGCTCTTCCACAAACTTCGTATACTGTGATCTACCAACATCTTCGGCAGATCTTACTGACTCAACAACTTCGTTGGACATAATAACTTTCGTATCAAGCGTGAGCAAATCTGTACTTTCCTCTCTGAATGGGTTTTCGTTGCTTTCTATTGCGTCTGCAATGCCCTTCACATTTGCTGCAAACTCGGATTGAATGCCCGGTGTCTGTTCGTGATGTTTCTCGTTACAGGCCCGCGCTGTAGAGTACTTTTTCTCATGCTCATTCAGGATCCTTGATGTTTCTGGACCTGCGACCATCCAACGCCTTAACGCAGTTTCGCTTTCGGCTATGCCGATAATGCCTCCGTCACATTTGACCATAGCGTTCAGCTGTTCATGGCATTGGTCGAGTGCCATTGCAGAAAACCGATGGGATGTTTTCTGCGTAACAAAGTTACCAGAGAGAAATTCTGTGAATGTAGATGGGCACTGGTTTTGGAGATTGACGAGATCTCTAACGTGCACAGTCATCCACCGAGCATAATGTATATGGTCCAATGCGAACATCCATGGTAACAATTTACTAAGGCATTCTACATACACTAATGCCTTCAGATAGTTTGCTTCACGTTGTGATTTCAAAAACTGCAGAAACAACAGTTCCAACTGCAGAGTCTTGTTCCAATAGTAGAACTGTGGGTGTTCTCGTGCCATGGATACTCGCCATTCCTCAAAGGGCATGTGATTCGTATCAGTGTTAGCTTTATACACTTCATACGCTAGTGTTTGTAGAATGTACAGTGCCGCAACTGACACCTGATGAGCCCATTGTGTCCGCGATGAGTGTGATCCTTTCAGAATACTATCTGCTCTTCCCTCTGTAGTTACATTCGATGTTGCAAGTATGGACGTCCAGCCACTTCCCTCTAACCAATCACCTAGTACCTTCAGAAACGACAGCTCAATGTGAAGTCCTCCCATCATCACCACACATTTGTCCTCGCCGTATACATCAGGCCATGTCCATTGTATCTTTTTTGCGAGAGCAAACAATGGTTGATCAACTGTCAAAACAGGAATTTGGTCAGGGTTAACATGTGTTGCTTTCTGAATCAAATCCATGCCGTGTTTAACCATGGCTAGTGAGTGTGCATTATCGCGAAACAAATGTAAAAGGGCTGTGATTGCTGAAGGTCGCACGTCGGTCACTTTCATACTATCAAAGAAAGCAGACCAGGAAATCGCCTCAGTCGCATCGAACTCATCTTTCTACAGAAGCTCTTTCACTCTAGTCAGCCATTCAGTCTGTGTGTTATCAGCATCAGACAAACTACTATCTGGCTGTGCAGTTTCAGATGTCACAGGCAAAACGGGATTGTTACAATGAATTGCAACTGGTGGCACGGACGTATATGTTTCAGGCAATTGTTTAAGTTGCCTTTGCTTCTCGTTCTCGGAACACACGACATGACTGATTTCGCGGATGTTTCCCGCATTTGCTTGGGATACATGTTGAGTGAGGGATATTGCAGTTCCGTGAATAGCCCCTTTTGTAGATGTGGCAGACGGATTGTGGTCAATATTGTCAAATTGCCCGAGTATATACATTTGTCCTCAGTGTGGTAGGGACAACCACACCGTCAGCTTCAAATGAATCAATGGCATCGTTTGCAAGACCAGTCGATACATGAAGCACACGACTGTATGAAACTGATAAGCCTTTTTGAAATAAGACGTCAATCAATTCACGCTTTTTCGTTTTAGTGTGGATTAGCAAACCCAAATACAGTGGCAGTAAGGTCTCGCATTCCACAGCATGTCGTACAGTTTCACACTTGGTGTGCCTTTGCTTGACAGTATTGAAGACTAGTAACTGTGTGAGTGATCGAGCAACAGTGCTCAGATCTTCATGGGAATCAGATTGATTCCTAATGTTTATACCGCCGATGATCATTTGTACCAGAGTAGATAATGTCACTGGGTTATTCGCATACTGTTCATCGGTTAATGTGCCATTAAACTTGTAGTTGGTTTGCAAAATGTATTTTCGTACAATGCATGCTGCTCTCATAAGAGTAACTGCATCACTATCCATGTCAGCCTTACTCGCATAGAGCAATGCGTCCCCTATATCCTTCTTGAAAGATAAAACAACTTCATAGTTGCTTTTATTTGCTTCTAAACCAGGAATTTGATCGACTAACTTTTCCTTCAATCTGGTTGGGTTGATGCATGTAGTATCAGCACCAAGCTGTCTTAGTCTCTCTTTGTATAATGTCACGATGTCGGCCAGTTTAAAAATATGGCTAGTACAGGTATCGTCAATTTGCTGAAATGTTTCTATATAAGAAATTAATTCCGCAAATGCTATTGACTCTGGACTAATGCTCGGCATGTCACCAGCCGAATGTGAGGCTTTTTGCCATATGAATGATCTGTGTTTTGTGTGATAAGATGTCAGACAACTTTTGTGATACACTGCGTCTTTTGCATGCATGTCACCAGATGATAGGGATGCTATTACTTTTGCATCGCCCATTTCCGTGGCCATTTTATGTATATTGGCATCGATGCTAAATGTTCCAGCCTTGTGTAATTTTCTATCTACATGCAAGCCGCAGAAGAAACACTGTGGTATTGCTTCACTCTCTGCACTAGTTGAAGCAGTGGGCCGGCTCTGTAAACCTGCTCTCAGCCGTTTTTTAATTTTAACGGGGGAAACGGCAATTTCCACTGTGTTCCCACTAGATTTTCGTTTTTGAGCCCTATTTATTGTTGCTCTATTGCATTGCATGCACGTAACACGCTTTGTGCCATTTCGCATGGTGCATTAGGAACGTTTCCTCCATGCCAGCGCCATCGTTGAATCTAGAGATATCAATATTCATTGGCAGAATGTTTAGGTTACTCATTATTGTGAGGTTGTCGGCTAATATTTTATAACCTCGCCCACTAGGACCTTTACCCACTGTGACATTCGATGGATCTACCAACGCAGACTTCGTATCTGCCTGACACAAGACACACAGTAACCAGTCTAAGAAACACCCCCGTTTTGTTGCCTCTGGTGACGCAACCAATTTTACATTCCTCGCCATTGCCATTATCAAGCGTGGTGTGTGCACCAAACGGGCGGTTTATTCTACAATCCTATATCTACTACGAATAAAATAGCTTGCTAATTTGATAGATGTATGTGGAGTTTTGTATATGGCAATACACAACTGTTCTGTCAGTAGGTGACTGTCTTACAGCAGCGACGCGCCAATACACACATGCACATAAACTTACGTTATTGGCTCATACATTTTAACAACGCTATGCTTTTACCGCTAATATTGTAGCAACATGACGTTGACAAACTATTATACTATAACAGTTAGTATCTATGGGGGGAAAGGGGAGGCAGTTGGTCAGGTGTATGTCAAAACCTTATACCATTAAATTGTAAATCTATAATTAAGTAGAGTGAATTACATGTTCGCGTAGAAATTATTTGTTAATTTGTTTTCAGGGATGCGCTTGTTGCTAACCCGTCTGATTGATAATACACAAACAATGCATAACTAATCATATTCGGCGGCCATATTGGATTATGAAAATCACCCTCTTATGCGCATTTTGAACTTGCAGAAAGATGTGTGATTATTCATTTCTCATCATTGTGGAATATGCATTTGCATTTGTCTTTTTTATATGAATGCCAATATAGGTAAGAACATATAAATATGGCGGCCATCTTGGATTTATGCATGCAATAAAATAATGGAAGCTACTTTAAATGTGTTGTTCTATAAGTCAGTGTTTGCAGACCAAAATATAGCACTTTGAATTGTGTAAATATGATAAGTGGGTGCGTAAAAGAGCATTGAAGTACATTTTGGGGGCCATCTTGGAAATATCGATATTTGACGAGGAAGCATTCGTCTGACGAGTTGCTTCCTCGGACAAATCGATTGAGCATACTCAAAAAACCCTATATACCAATGTTCATGATTTCCACCGGAAGTGAACATCTCGACCCCTATTTGTGTCTTATTTACTCCACTAAAGTGACTTTGGTGTGGTATGGACCAGGCACCAGGTCAGGTTATTCTAATTTCAGGGCTGAATATATTTTTTCTTGATGTAAATATTCCGTTCTCATTTTGGGATTTCCACCCCAATGCAACAGGTTAAAATGGGATCAAACCCGTTTGCCCGGCCTTACATGACTTTAGCTGTGCCTTACATGACCTTAGCTGTTGATAGGCCGTTAAACATCAATAAACAAACATCTACTATCATGCTGTGACAAATCCACGACCGTCGTACTCCCGCTGATCCGAAGGTCAAGGTCACATACTGAGTCTACAAAACGTAATATCAGAGATACAATTATGTTATAACTTCTATTTCCTTCATCGAAAATTCTTAATATTTTGTGCATACATTCCTCTAAGGCTCTACTATCATGCTGTGACAAATCCACGACCGTGCCCAAGGTCAATGTCACATACTTAGTCTCTTTACAAAACTTAACATCAGAGTACTATGTTATAACTTCTATTTCCTTCATAAAACATTTGTAATATTTCATGCATGCATTCCTCTAAGCATGGGTGTAAATTTTTTGAAAAATCGACTCGCCCTGCAGGACCAGTACGGTAGAAGCAAAAAGCTACTGGCCCTTATCAATTTACCACTCACCCTGTACAATACATGTAACTTGACTGTATGTTGGCACGTGAAACATTATGTTCCCACCTGCTGTATACTATTGTATCCTCTTTAACTGTGTAAATGTAATTAAACAGCCTTTATGTCAATATTTTAGACGAATAGCAAAGTAATCTGTTTAAATTCACTCGTGATTTAGTACCATTTATGAACTTGGATGTGCATAATTCTGTATATTTAGTTAATACCAAACTGAAATATAGTAAAAATCGGGTTAGAGTAACATCAAATGGAAAAAGTTGTAAATCTACGTGTTTATGTTTTTTGACAATAGAGTTAGCCATATGTAATAAACTGTATTTGTTTTCAAAGGGTTTGATCAGAATATATCAATTTCGTATGTAATTCTTTCACACTTTTCGGCGAAAAAGAAAGTTGCAATCATTGGCCTTCCGTATTCGCTATGTAGGCCACGACTTGGTTTGTCAGGTGGCGCCTTGAGTGGGTAGACTCACAATCGTAGCTAACGATTGGATGCGATTTATATTTCGGAAATGGAATCCCACATAGCGTCATATCAGCGTCAAAAGCTGACAAAAAAAGAAAGTTTGTATATTAAAACTACGAAATTAGTTTGGCACCGGGTGACCCAGCTTATAATTTTTGCAAGCCCCGACCTAGAAACGACTCGCACTGGGCACCCGTTAAAACGCGTGTTTGCATGTGTTTGTTTTTCTGGTGGAGAGTATTTGGAGGGAGTAAACTCTACCGGGAATGCGTGAGAATGGAACTTGGCAAATGTGCTATTGATCGACCGACCCACACGTGGCTTTGAAAAAACAAAGCGAGTGCCGACAGTACACACTTCCTGATCAATCTCTGACGTCTTTGGCGACAGTAACCTGTCAATCATGCCTCAGCTTAACACTAAGGGCTGCCTTTAATTACCAGCGATTGGCTGTATAAATAACTTTGCCACATGAATAACACATGTTTTTAACCGACGATTATAGTAGCCAGAAGCAATGGGTTATTGAAACTATCGACCCGTGACTTTTATTGTCACAGCAGGTAGGCATGATTTTAGTGAATCGCGTAATGATGTGATAAAAATTTGTGGATTATTTATTTTTTTACGGGGATTTTCCAATTTTACCTAGAATTTAGATAATTTCCACTTGTCCGAGGACGATAAGCACTCGCCAATGCAAGCGGGCGAGTGGAATTTTACACCCCTGCATTAAGGCTCTACTATCATACTGTGATCCCAAGGTCAAGGTCACATAGATTGTCTTTTTACAAAGCTTAACATCGGAGAAATCTGTAATAACTTCTATTTCTGTCATCGAAAATACTGATCAGGATATGTACTGTTCGCCATTCCATCAATGACACCCCTGTCATGCTTCTAACAAGCAATATAGAATGTCACCAGACTATGTACAGGAGTGTGCTATTTGATCAGGAGCTACACTGGTCACAAATCCTTATAAGCGCCATTTCTTCAGTCACAGTAATATTTATGTTTAGACTGGACGCCTCTTGTAATGGATTTTGCGACCAGTGTAGATCCAGATCAGCCTGTGCATCCGCACAGTCTGATCAGGATCTGCACTGTTCGCCATTCCTGTTCTAACAAGCATTATAGAATGTCACCAGACTACAGGAGTGTGCTATTTGATCAGGAGCTACATATTTATGTTTAGACTATGAGGACGCCGACCCCATGAATGATCTGTCGAGCACAGCACCCACACAGGACTCCCGAACTTCTCCTCTCCACGATTCCACCTCCATGTACGACAGCTCGTCAGTGTCCATGAAGAAAGAAGTCAATGAGGGAAACCTCTGTTCCCAGGATACAAAGTTGCTTACGGAAAAACAGTTGAATATTCAACCGGGCGTGAAGTCAAAATATGAAGGTTAGTTGTTTTCAGCTATGTTAGTGTGTTATTGTAAGTACATGCATGCTTTTCATACGCTTGTTTGAAAACATCGGACCTATTCAGAGCTCCAGATGAGGTGTGTGTTGACGTATTTTATGCACTTACTTTAGCAGAATACGCATTGATTATCAAAAGTGGCAGTACAAAATACTCACAACAATGTGAAAATACAAATTGATTTTCAAATTGAGTAGTGAAAATACTGTCATAAAGTTTAAAAGTTACTTAGTTAAGCTGCAAAAAGCAAATAATACATTTGTAAAAGTAAAATATGCATTGAATTTGAAATATGGGGGTATAATGCTCTTTAGATACAAAACTTACCTGGAGCTCTGCCTATTATGTATTCACCTTGTACGAGCGGGCGGGCAAGTAGGCACAGCTTGTTACTAAATATGTCAGTTTTGAAGTATATATGGGTCACATGTAGGGGTATGAAACGAAAGATTAAGTTTTGAAGTATATATGGATCACAATTATGTAGAGGTAAAAAACGAAAGGTTAATTGTTGTGTTTTTAGCTGACCTGAGCGAAGCTCATGTGAGCTATTGTTACCGCAATGTGTCCGTCGTCGTCCGTCGTCCGTGAACATTTTCAAACGTCTTCTCCTCGGTAACCATTGGGCCTATAGTCACCAAACTTCATTACAAAATTGTTAAAATGACGTCATTACGTAATCCAAGATGGCCACTGTCTAAAAATAGCACAAATTCTTCAAAAATCTTTTTCTCAAGAACCGCCAACCGGATTTCGACAAAACTTGGTAGGAATGATCGATGTACAATGCTCTTTCAATTTGTTAAAATGGTGACCCCGGGGTCAAAAATGGGCGTGGCCCGTGGGGTCAAATTTTATTTTTGACCGAATATGGCCATGTCATATATCAAATCGAAGGTATCAACGAGGCGATCGCTCTGGTTCATTTATTGTCGAAATTGGATGGCCGCCGAAATGTCAAAAGGTCGTTCTTTTATCACAGATTTCAAAATTCTTCTTCACATGAACCGCTTGGCCCATGGTAGCCAAACTTAAAAGTTATGGTCCATGGGTGAAGCCTTTTCAGATTTGTTAAAGTGGAGGTCATCGCTAATCCAAGATGGCCGGCGTCTAAAAATAGCGTAAATTCTTAAAAAAATCTTCTTCTCGTGAACCGCTGGCTGGATTTCGACGAAACTTGGTAGGAATGATCGATGTACAATGGTCTTTCAATGTTGTTAAAATGTTGACCCAGGGGTTAAAAATGGGCGTGGCCCGTGGGGTCAAATTTTATTTTGGACCGAATATGGTCATGTCTATATCAAATCGAAGGTATGAAAGAGGCGATCGCTCTGGTACATTTTTTGTCGAAATTGGATGGTCATGTCATCCAAGATGGCCGCCGAAAGGTCAAAAGGTCGTTCTTTTATTAGAGATTTCAAAATTCTTCTTCACACAGAACCGCTTGGCCCATGGTGACCAAACTTCAGTTATGGTCCATGGGTGAAGCCTTTTCAGATTTGTTAAAACGAAGGTCGTCGCTAATCCAAGATGGCCGCCGTCTAAAAATAGCACACATTCTTAAAAAATCTTCATCTTATGAACCGCCAGCCGGATTTCGACGAAACTTGGTAGGAATGATCGATGTAGAATGCTCTTTCAAAGGTGTTAAAATGGTGACCCCGAGGTCAAAAATGGGCGTTGCCCGTGGGGTCAAATTTTATTTTTGACCGAATATGCTCGTCATAATTATATAAAATTGAAGGTATCGATGAGGCGATTGCTCTGGTGCAATATTTGTTGGAATCGGATGTTTATGTCATCCATGATGGCCGCCAAAAGGTCCATTTATTCGAGATTTTGAACGTCTTTTTCTCGGGAACCACATGGCCAAACTTCATAGTAAGTTAAGATCCTTGGGTGAAGCATTTTCCGATTTGGTAAAATGAGTCATCGCTTAATCCAAGATGACAGCCATTTAAAAATAGTACTTTTTTTTTTAAAACACATATGAACTCAATGTCACATTCTCCTCTGGTGTTCAGGTGAGCGAATTAGGGCCATCATGGCCCTCTTGTTATTTCATGTTAAGTTAATCTTATTCAAGTGTATGCAGACCTGAAGTCTCAATCCTGGGTTGCATTGACTTCAAATTTCATTTGCTTCTTTATCATTATCGACATCTTGATTTCATACTCCACCCACATAGTTATCAATGTCAAATGGCACGGAAAGTGTTTACAAAACTTACATTAATGTTTTTAAGTACCGTAATAACCTAAAATATTCGGAAAGCATCGTTATTGTCTCACTCACGATAGTAAATTTTGGACATAGCCAAATTTCCCATATCGCTAAAAAAAGTTGTGATCTGTTAATTGAATCATTACAGATTTTCATCAATAAATTACAGCTTTCTCACATTGATGGCTATCCATCCACTGTCATTTCGGTGACCTTGACCTTCGTGACCTTAACCTTTGTGTCAATAATTGTGTACATACGACCAAATGTTGAGTACCCCCTGATCCGTTAGTCGGATCCTTTACCGAATGTCATCAATAGCTACCTCATATTGATGGCTATCCACCCAGTGGCCCAGTGACCGTGACCATGGTGACCTTGACCATCGTGTCAATAATTTTGGAATTTCATCCAAATGATGAAGATCTCTGGATCCATTAGTCGGATCATCTCCAAACTTCATTAATAGCTTCTTCACATTAATGGATATCTACCCGTGTAATTCGTCTGACCTTCACCTTGGTGACCTTCACCTTGGTGTAGATAATTTTGGACACATGTCCAAATGTTGAATATCTCCTGATCTGTCATATCATATACCAAATTTCATGAATAGCTTCCTCACATTGATAGCTATCCATCCAATATCATTCCAGTGACCTTGACTGTCACCTTGAAGACATTGACTTTTGTGTCAATAATTTTTGATGTACGTCCAAATGTTGAATATCTCTTGATCCGTTAGTCGGATCATTACCAAACTTCACCAATAGCTTCCTTCTATAATATGGTTAAAATTGGAGATGGTTTACTAGTTTGGCTTTATATCTACTGTCTATTTCACGTTAACCTGCCCAACTTTTACACCTATTTAAACACCCTAAAACTTATTTTTTGGCATAAAATCATTTTTCAGCAAAATTTAGCAATGAGCCATCTTTTTATTTTTTGAATTTCGGTCCTATAATGAAGTAATAGCCATAAATCAAGAATTGAATGCAGGGTTGCAATGTTAAAATGTCACGTGCGGTCAGATTTTCAACATTTTTCTAGCATCGAACTGCTTGCTGGATTTCATCATTAAAAAAAAGACACTAACCTTGTATTTATGAGAGCAAATCTTGCCAGGTTGAAAAATAAAGGAATCGAGCCTCCATTTCTCGGTGTTCGTACAAGAATTCCAGAAGAAAATGCAGAGAATTTGGTCAAAATACAACATGATGTCATCATCATCTGCTACAGCTTTCGTATCTATTGACCACGCCAAGCTGAGGTTGGCACGCTGTTCCTACCACGCAAAATTAATTGCACAAATCCTCGCACATCGACACCGGTGTAAATCTACATTCTCTAATGGTATGACTTGGGAACACCATATATACGTCATTTCCGACGGAAGTATACAGTCACTTCCTGTGAGCCATTTTCTTTGCCGGACGAATTTCCGGCGGACAACTTGGTTTACTAAATGCTGATTGGTTGGTGAAGGTCACGAGTTTAATCGAATCAAGTTCGTTAGCATTCACAATTTACAATACATTTTGACTTGGAACCTTATGGATGAATGATATTCGCTAAATATATGAAGATTAAATGATTAATTGATATATTTTAATGCAAATTGTTTAAGTTATATGCCAGAAAATGATGTTTATTAAGAATTTGTGTTCAGTTCGCAATAATGGTTGTTGTTGTTGTTTACCGGAAGTGATTATTGCAATAGTAGTTTCTTGTTTTATTGTCAACAACTAAAATTCGGTGAAATGAATTTATAAGGCAAAAGCCCATCCATGACTGTTTATTCGAAATAACTTTGTTATTAGACGGATTTTCTTGAAATAAAAAGTAGACTCATTTCTAAAAAATAGTTTACATTGTTTTATATAAAAAAAATAAGCAGTTTGGAGTGTTTTTATAGCAATAAATCTTGGGCAGCACTTCGTGGAACAGACAATAATTATTTATTCATTAATTATTTCTTCCCCCCTTTTTGATATAGGCTGGAAAATATGTTGACACATCACAGGTTAATTCTTCCAGTGATTTGTTTAGACAAGATGTTTTTTCACTGTCGATGTTAAATGGCGTCTGTTTTCGTGTTTTGTGGTCTTGGCTCAGAGTGTCTCGTCGTGTGGCGTTCTGTGAACAGCTCAACATAAGTATTCTTATTTGGCCCTTGCACTGGGAGAAAAGGCGAGATGGTGCAGTTTGTAAACTTTGGTGTGGGTTGGCCTAAGAGGCAGGCAGCCCAAGTGGTAGCAGACTACAAAAGGGATATATTACCTTACAGCCTATTACCTGTTACCAATCAAAATGTTTCCGTGGATCTGTTAGGATTATAGTTCACCAACCCAACAGTGAACAGCGTACACACCGTACAACATGCTATCCCGTCTGCAGTTGCTGCCATAATAACACTTGCTACAATGTGAGGCATATAAAAGCATCGCCTTGTTGTCATAGTCGCAACTGCAGACGGGACAGCACAGTGTGGTGTAGGTCGTGATCATCTGATATGTAGCTACACTGGTCGCAGACTCAATAAGCCCCCGTTTCTCATGATGAGTTATATTTCATGCGGGGATGGGTTGTGGCCTAGGGGTTAGAACACTTGACTTCCAATCCGGAGGAGACTTTAAACTATGGTCCCATCTCTATATGACCTTAGCTGTTTCTGGGACGTTAAACCCACTCACGTACACTATATTTCGTTCTCATTCAAGATTGGGGTAGTAGACTCGTCTTATCTTTACCTTAACCCTCTCCCGTAATGAGTTGATTTGGTCTCTTCCAATTAGACTCTTGAACTATTCCATTAATCAGAAAAGTGGTGTTTTTAGCAAAAAATCAGAAAATAGTGCAGTTCTTGATGTGACGGCTCATTATGGGCCGGTTCATCATGAGCTACACTATTTGCAAATATTAAGAAAGAGGTCTCTTGTGTTGAAAGAGTTAGACTACTGTCTGTTCCATGTTTTGCTGCCGACAAACTTTTTGTTGCTAAGCACATTAAATTGAAAAAAAATATTTTAAATTAAGTACTGTTTCATCAATGACAAAAAAGTCACCCTCCCCAAAAAGATTATTTGATGAAATTCCATAAAATATTGATCTTATTGTGAAAAAATGATTTTCCTATGGGAATTTAACATGGGGCGAATAGGAGGAGGAAGCTCTGACCAGGAGGGTCGAAAAACCAAAAAAAATTGGAAATTGACTCCAAAACCTGGCGAGATAGCTTGGATTTAATGAGTAGTATAATAAAGGCTGGGGCTGGCACACCTCACCCTAGGGCCGGCCCCACCCCGCTGGCGGCCCCCACCTCATTTCTGGCGATTGAGAGCCCACCCCGCCCACTACAGACACGCAGCCACAGACGCCATATATGTTCACTTGTTCTACCCCAATCAAGCTTCCGAACCTCCCTGCCCCCTCAAAAGAGAGCCCGAGGGACGACCCACAACTCTCGCTAGGCTGGGGCTCTGGATTTACATATACCCATGACAATGGGTATATGTACCACTAAATCAAGAGACACAATGAGGTTAGGTAAAAACAAATATGGCTTACCTTGAGCGAGCGACAATTTTCTTTTAACACTAGTCGCGTCTACAATTGCACAGTGTGTAAACATACTGTGTCAGGGTTTCTTGCGTGCTTATATATGTATACCTGGGAAACCAGGAAGTTATCGTTGTTGAGGGCACCAGCCTGTCCGAATGTTTTTATTATTTATTTTTATTTTCAACAATTTGCGGCATAAAAAATGGATTTGGTCTGACAAAATCAAATTAACTAAAACCCTCATTGCACAACACTTCTGGCAGGGTATATACGACAAATTGACATCTTTTATTAACCTGGGGCGTCAGGCCAGTCTCGGCACTGAGAGAAAACATTGCCAACGTGGGCCCCTCCCCACACCCTTCACAGACTGCCTATAACATTCGATGGGCAGAAAATGGGGGAGGAGGGTGCCGCACATAGGCCAGTCGCCGGATGGAGTGGATGTGGTCACAGCCTACAACACCTCGCTAAGCAGAACACAAAACAATAAGAGAGAAATAATTTAAAACTGAAGCTTAGCGAAGTGGACCCAGAAGGGTTTTGCCGGCGTGGGTTCGAACCCTGCCTAGACATTTTTAATTTTTTTATTTTAATTTTTCAAGTCAGTGGAACATATCTAAACCGGGCACCCAAAAAATGGGCTGTTTTTTTTTGAGTCAGTGGGATATATCTAACCCGGGCCACCTTTTATGTTTGTCTGTTTTTGTTTAACTACCAGTGGGACATATCTACACCGGGCACCCAAAAGGGGCTTGGGCCACAAGGCCCAAAATGGGCTGGCCACAGCAGGAACAATGTTCGTCTCCTGCGTAGTGAGACTAGATTACACACAATAAGGTTTCACTTCCCGATACACACACCTTTAGTGTAAATATGTAAAGTATAATCAAATCAAATTACTGAAAGTACTGCCATTTAAATGGCCTCTAGTCGCCGGGGTTGCGCTAGAAACCAGGGACGGGAGCTCCGAATAGTCCGGCAGCTGGCTATTGAGCCGCTGGTACACACAGGAGATTGTTAAGGCTGCAAACCACGGAGAAGTGTCTCTCTCTCTTCTTTGCGCCCCTGGAGCACAAGTTTTTTAACCTCCTCGTCTGCCAGAATCTGTGGGCGAGTGGCCTTGGTCCGGATGTCCTCTTTGAAGGCCTAGTACCTGTTCCATTAATCTCAGACCGTCTTAAACTCGTTGTTCGATACTTCACTGTCTTGGATGGCCTGCGATATGATAGCATCAATTCTATTTTTCTTGGCGCGTGCTACGACGGCAATGTGGTCATGCTTTTTGCTCTGGGCCTCGAGGCGCCGTCCTATCAAACGGCCCGCCATACAAAGCAGTCCAGCGCCGGCTGCCACCACGCTCAAAGCCACCGCAAATGGTGCGGCTATGACAATCGAAAATAAAGAAATGCTCCCCACGCCGTTCACCACCGATTTCGATGCGAGCGCCGTGTCGATACCGTCAACCGCATTCGTGGCCCGTTGTTACTTTCTGGCGAAGCCAGCGCGGACAGTCTCTTCCTGGAGAAGAAGACTCTGGATCTCCACAATCCGGTTGAGCCGGAACGCCATAGGATTATAACCACAGTCATCTCGCCTGCGGCAGATGGCAGATCAGGATATAGTTTGCGGTCCATCATAAATCATGCTCGATTAATAATGTCACAACGGTGGAAGTGCTCGCTGGGTCGGCGGTCTTGGTGACAAAGTTTATAACACTCCCCGCTGGAACTTCAATTTGGTGTGGTGTTGAATAATGTAAATCCCGACATATGCCCTTTATGTTTGGTAACGCCATAGTTCTGTTCTATCCTGTTGAGTCACAGGAACTTCTCCCGTAGCATGTCCATTAAAGTTCACTGAACATACCAACATTTGGAGAACCGTGCCGGACATCGCCATGGTGTATCCTATATCGGTTGCTCGCGTTGGTACCAAATGAGTACTCATAGTACTCTTTACGACCTTCCTCCGCCCGTCCTCCGACCATGTACCGTTCTCTGGGCCCGTCTAGCGGCTATCTTGCGATCACGCGACAAATGTCGACGGAACGCAGCATCTCGATCATTTTGTCGACTACATTCATTCTATCTAGGAGCTCATCGAACATTTTTGGAGTCATCCTCATAAAGTTGATGAAGGTAGCCTCATCCTCTCGCCGGAGCTCGACCATGAGCTGGTCGTACAGACCAAACTGACGGCGGCGTCTTATCCAGGGCCGGGTTCACCATCGTCGCCGTTGTCCTCGTCTCCATCTCTGTCGTCCCTGGATGTACCGGTACATGGCAAGGTTGTTCAGCTTCATTCTGTAGAACAGCCAACATGTACTGATGGCGTACTACTTCAGGTTCTTCTATCTCGGATGAGCTGATGTGATCAAGTGAGGATTAACTGCACCCAGTGCTTTATATACACTCGGGCAATGAACAAAGTTCGAGCGCGAGCAGAACTGAACAAGATCTGTACTCTATCGTTAATGAACTGTACTCAAACTGTACTGGAACGTTGAGGTCGGCAGAAGGGCGGAGGAGAACTTTGTAGAACGCTGAGTGAACGTAGATGAACGGTGACAGAACGCAGCAAGAACGGTACATGTACTGTATAAGGACGCTCTGGGGACGCAATAAGGCCGTTTTATCAAGAGAACGGAGGGTGAACTGTGAACAGACTGTACACGATCTGTGCAAAGGTGCTATGAAACGGCAGGGACAACGGGAACATCAGCTTGACCGTCTGAGTTGCGTCCGTCTGCGGTGTCATCCAGACCCTCCACCGACCGTCCATAGCCCAGACCTCTCACAGGGCGTTTTGTCAAGAACGTGGTAAATTTTTGACATGTCAAAAAAATAAATCTTGACCCTCTCCGTCCCCCGACGCCCACCCACGTCCTACAACGGTCTGATACTACCGTCTAGCGCCTTTCCTCCGACCTTCACCGTTCTTCTGTGTTCTGTCACTTTTTCAAGAACGTTACAAGAACTTTATCGAGGTCGTCAATTTGTGACAGCACATGTACCAGTAGCCGTGTCTGCTTAGTGAGACATTCTGCTAGTCATGATAATATACCGCAGATATAATTGGAAACGGATTGAATTTCTGGGTAAAAACTACGGAAATCATAAAAAAAAAAATCCGCTGTGAAAGTTTTCAGTCTGTTTTTACGGAAAAAAATTGTTCCATGTATTAAAAGTACGTATATACAACGTGGAGTAGGGGCGGGCGGGCGGCGGGCGGGCACAGCTTGTCCACGCAATAACTAGAGTTCTACTTGACGGATTGTAACCAGATTTGGTATACATGTTTATCACGGCAAGCCGAAGAAGCTTATTGATTTCCACCAATAATTTTCGAGGACTTATCTCCCCTTGGCGGCCATTTTCATTTTCTGCACTCTGTATTCTTGTCCACGCAATAACTCAAGTTCTACTTCACCGATCATAACCAAATTCTGTGTACATGTTTATCACGACAAGACGAAGAAGTCTATTGATTTCCGATGACTTATCTCCCCTTGGCGGCCATTTTCATATGCAAAATTCGGTATGCATACATGTTTATCACGGCAAGACGAAGAAGCCTATTGATTTTTAACTTTTCGGACTCTCGTATTCTTGTCCACGCAATAAGTCGACTTCTACTTGATGGATCGTAACCAAATTTGGTTTACATGTTTATCACGTCAAGATGAGTTATCTCCCCTTGTTGACTATATTGTGACCTTCGGCACTCTTGTTTTAACTGTGTCGCAGTTTACAATTTACATTATTATATACGCGTAAACGCTGGTCTACCTCTGGTTCTACCACCCGTATCGCATGGTCGTTTGTCGATAATTATTTAACTTATTAACCTGACAATTCTAGATCTGCTCTGTAATTTATGTCAACTTTCAACACCATTTACGGAAGATATGACTGATTTTGAAAATAAATATACGATGATATCTGCTCCGAATTGTATGTCAGTTTTCAACGTAATTTACAGAAGTCGATTGTATTTAAATATCTACCACAGGATATGAATTCCAAAATCGAGACTCGATTACACCCGACACATGAAATGTGTGTGTTGCTTTGTGTAAAAAATCGATAACACTCAGCCTTGTCAACTAACAGGTGTTTATCTTTCAGCGCGAGGCTGTAAACTGTGTGACCTTTAGGTTATGTTTTGAAATTGCACTGATAGGTCAACACATCTTGATGTGCTGCTGACATCGCGAACATGTGACTTTCATCCTCGCATCATGGGGCAAATAACCCATTTCGTCTGAGGATGCGCTGTTATGTTTGCGGAAAATCCTAAATATTTTCCTTCTATGTGCTCAGAAGTATATGTCGCGACCATCATTTAAAACGTCTCGTCGAGACGGTTCAAATGAGTGGTCACAACATGTACTTTCATTGAGAAAAATAAAAATAAAATATTGAATAAATTTCATACCCTTAACGGTGTATTCCGAAAGGTATGGGTTAAAGATACACTCTCGATTATATGCAGATATGTTGCTATGTTTCGCCGATTTTGATTTCGAAAATATTTTCCGTAAATTGTGTTGAATAGTTGACATAAAATTCAGAGTTCATGCGGAATTGTCGTCGGTGGCTTTAGATATGAAAGGAATGTTGGGTCGCGGCGTAATCGTCTGATGATATTTGTGCTCTGTTTTCTGGCAGACTTCGAAAGAAAATCGGGACCTTGTAGTATTATTTGACGTTACAGTTCAAAGCATTTGCAAGATTTATGATCGCGGGATTCATCGTAGGAAATACATTTTCATTGACTGCATCAATTATTGGACGAAATAGTTGAATGATTATGCTGCACATGTGTCATTTGTGTTTACCATAACACCGGTACGGATTAATTTGCTGTGTCTTACTCGTTTCACTGAACAGACCCGGGTAAGTTGTGTTACCGTAATACTCATGCATATACGGATATTAATTATTGCAAATTCACAAAAACGTATTTTCTATTGCTGTCCGAAAACTCAGGGTTAACAAAATATCAGCATTTTTCACCTGTCCGAAATTTTAGGGACACAAAAGATAATTATTTTCCTGAAAAAGAAGGGTGTCCGCATATTTAGGGTGTCCGAAAACATAGGGTATTTATGGCAATAAAAACGTGTCCTGAAATTGAAAATTTCTCCCTCAAAGTGTACTTAGCAAGATAAGTATACTTTGCAATTTTGGTGAAATATGCTACTGGTTTGGCCCTCACATACATCTTTGGCATTTTGTATGTGACAGTTGAATTTGGTTATATCCCTGTGAGTATTACGATTATTCGTAATCCTATTTTAGGGGAAGGGGCCAAGTGACTTTGGTGTGGTATGGACCTGGAACCAGGTCAGGTTATTCTAATTTCAGGGCTGAATATATTTTTGTTATGATTTTGGGATTTTCCCCTCAATTCTCCTCAATTCACATGATGCTGCAGGTGAAAACGGGACCGAACATGACATGACCTTAGCTGTTGATAGGCTGTTAAACACCAATAAACAAACAAACAGCTGGGCAATGGGTTTCCATAAATCACAGATTAATAATATGTATGGTCTGTTTCATGTAAACCTGGCCTCTTTTTATGGTTATGTAGGAGGAGGGGAATGTGTTATAAAGTGAAAAATATCTTGTCGGCGGCTGGGGTCGATCCCAGGCCGCCAGAGTGAGGCGAACACTCTGCCACATGACTATAAAAGCCAGCTTGTACCACAAGGCAGTATAAATGTTCAATTATCCTTCTATGGCTGTACCACTACAGTTATATCGCCAGTATGTAATAAGTGTAATAACCTTAAATATTCGGACGTTTATTTGTGGAAACATAGTGGAAATATTTGTGGAAATATAAAATAACATAGTTTCCACACAACAGTGAGTGTGCCAATACTTAGGGTTTGTACGGCAGTAGTGGTCTAATCACAAATACAATGTACGTTGTATATGGATATAATTTGTTTTGGGTGGGGTTTCCTAAAGCAAATTGTGTCCTAATATTTAGGGTTAATACGATATTCTACCATCAATGTTATGCGTTATTCATCTGTGGCCTAAAATACATGTTACAGACGCTGATGAATTCTCCGATGAAGATGAAAACATTGACGAGGATGAGGATATCACACTGCGGGAATACCAGACCGAACTGGCAGCAGATGCGATCCGAGGGAAGAATGTGATTATTGTTGCTCCAACAGGGTCGGGAAAAACACGAGTGGCACTGAAGATTATACAGGTTAGTGTAAATGTAGCATAACCACTTGCCTAAACACTTTCAACACAACATACCTCTTTTGTGCAAACAGTGTCGGAGCTGGATCACACTTTTTGCAAGTTAAATTTTTACAAACAAAAAACACCCCTTCTTATCAATTGATTAGTCTGAAAATCATTTTGTGATGATTTAATTAGGCCTTAAATTAACATATCACAATCCATTCCAGTTACTTAGAGCCCCGTGCAGGCACCGGGGCGGGATCAACTGATCCTGAGAATAGTGCTGCAGTAGCCATTGCTTGTCGTAAAAGGCGACTAAACTGGCTTAACGATTGGGTTCATACTTTCCGGAACCCACTATACCGGATTTGGCCCTCATGTACATTTTTGGTTTTCTTGTATGTGAGAGTTGAGTCAGGCTATGCCCCATATATAAAAGTAAGATTAGCGCTAATCCTATTACTTTTAGGGGATGGGATAAATGATGCTGGTGTGGCGAGGGCCTGACACCAGATCAGGTTGTTCTAATTTCAGGACTGAATATATATTTTGATTGTAAATATTGAGTTCTGAAGTTGGGATTTACCCCCCTCGGACAGGTGGATATGGGACACGACCCCGTCGACCCGTCTGCGTGTAGACTCCCTGAGGCTTGTACCTCTAGGTCAGAAAAGCGGACGTTAAACCCTATTCACTCACTCACTCACTCACTCCAGTTACTTAGTGGTGACAAGAATATATGTCATTATCAGGCTACATGAGTATGTTATTTGACCAGGAGCTACACTGGTCACAAATTCCATAAGCTGCATTTTTCTGCAGTCTCAACCACAGTTTAATGCACGATAGTTTCATTATTTTCAGGAGCACATGAGGAAATGGAAGGGGTGTGGTATCGCCAAAGTGGCCTTTCTTGCGAACCAGGTGGCGCTAGCAAACCAACAAGAAGAGGAATGCGCGAAATTGCTGAAAAAATACAAGTCAAAGGTGATCAGTGGCGAAACTCAGCGCACGCGGAATGAATGTCTAAAGGACTTTTTGGATAAGTATGTTTAGTTTACCCCTAGCAACTCTACTAAAAAGTAGGGACTATTTCATGTTATGTTTGAGACTGTCCTATTATTCAGAAATGGGGGTCATTTTGTAAAAAAATTAATATCCACAAATGGTGCATATCTTGATGAGTAGGCTCATTACGAGACGGCTCATCATGATCTACACTGTCTGAAAATAAAGAGGTTTCTAGTGTTGAAAGGGTTGATAATATTTTATTTCAAATGTGTCCGGCATGGCTGATAAATCCAATGACAAACAATGGACTACTGGTAACTAACAGCCAAATGGGTTAGGCAAGTTATATCAACATTAGCAATATGGTCAGGTCATATAACAAATCTAAGGTATCGACGAGATGATCGCTCTGGTGCATTTTTGTCGCGCCCGCTTGCAGAAAGCGCGATATAGTCGGCACTTTGGCGTACGTACATACGTACGTACATACGTGTGTCCAGTTAAAGTTTTTGGTTAAGTTTTTTGGTTAAAGTTTTTGGTTTAAGTTTTTTGGTTAAGTTTTTTGGTTAAAGTTTTTGGTTTAAGTTTTTTGGTTAAGTTTTTTGGTTAAAGTTTTTTGGTTAAGTTTTTTGGTTAAAGTTTTTTGTTATACTGTATCTCTGCAACTACTTTGCCCATTACCTTGAATGCCCAATGTCAAATTACTTTGAAGTTTTTGGTTAAGTTTTTTGGTTGAAGTCTTTCGTTATACTATATCTCTGCAACTGCTTTGCCCATTACCTTGAAACTTCACATGGGTGTTTATCATCATCTATATTTTCATTCTACCCCCTTCCCATGCGGCACGTGTGCCCAATGTCAAGGTCAAATTACTTTGAAGTTTTTAGTTAAAGTTTTTGGTTAAAGTTTGTTCATGTACTATATCTATGCACCTACTTTGCCCATTACCTTGAACCTTCACATGCCTGTTTATCATCATCCATATTTTCATTCTACCCCGCACCCGTGCGGCCACTGTGCCCAATGTCAAGGTCAAATTACTTTAGTTTTTTGTTATAGTTTTTGGTTAAAGTTTTTGCATGTACTATATCTCTGCACCTGCTTTGCCCATTACCTTGAAACTTCACATGGGTGTTATCATCATCTATATTTTCATTCTACCCCCCTCCCATGCGGCCCCTGTGCCCAATGTCAAGGTTTAATTACTTTGAAATTTTTGGTTAAAGTTTTTGTCGCGCCTGCTTGCGGAAAACGCGATATCGTTGGCACTTTGGCGTACATCCGTACGTACGTGTGTCCGGTTAAAGTTGTTTGGTTAAACATTTTCCGTCTACTATATCTCTTTTTTTAGTGTCCATGCCTCGCCCCAAGGCGCGACATGCAGGCCGCGGCCATCTAGTATTTTCAAAATCAGATGATTATGATTATGTCATCCAAGGTGGCCACTGAAAGGTCATGCTTTTATTAGAGATTTCAAATGTCTTCTCACGATGCGCATGGCCGATGCTGGCCAAACATTCACAGTTATGGTCCTTGGGTGAATTTTAAGATTTGTCGCATACCTGTAACCCAAGATGGCTGTGGTAGAAATGTAGGTAAAATTCTTCAAATTAGATTGAAAATGACATTACTTGGTTTAGATGATTGATACAGTGTTCTTTCAGATTTGTTAAAATGGTGGCCATGAGGTTGAAAATGGGCGGGCCGGGGTGGGTGGTAAAATAGGTACTAAATTTCATATTTGACCGAATCTGGTCATTATATATCAAATCGATGGCACCCATGAGACGATCGTTCTGGAGCAATTTTTGTTGAAATAGAATCATTACGTCATCTAAGATGGCCGCCGAAAGCTCAATAGACTCTGCTCGGACATCAGGTGAGCGACTTAGGATCATTTGGGCCTCTTGTTTGGGAATGTGACCCAAACTGTAGAAATTGGGTATGTATCAACTTTTGGACAGTCAGCCTTGCGTTTTGACTGAAAAATCCCTGATCATGTATTCGACTTGCAACAGGGAAGGAAAGTCATTTAAAAATTGCTAATTTAGTATGGTTCTTTAATTTTAAATACTATTGATAGTGGGTGAGCCAGGAGGGGTCACCATGCAAATTGCCACTATATTTTCTTGAAAGGTATATATCCCCGCATATCATTTCCACATGATAGCAATTTATAAGTCTTCGCTTAAAGTTTTTATGCCCCTATAAGTGGACCGTCCTAACAGCAGCATTCCTGCCCGTAAAAGGGCTGTTTTGCAAACGTTCACATAAAACTGCCGTAGAATCGCATGTACACGCTGTAAAACGTACTTAAACCATTGCAATTGGTATTTGTGATTTAAATACAATCGAACTAGAACATTTTCGTTCAAAATGGCCACCAAAATCCAAGATGGCCGCTAATACGCCACAACCTTACCCCACCACACTAAACCATATCTAAGATTATTTTATATGACCAGTTCTTGGTTTATTCGTATTGGATTATATTTTATAAGTGAACTAAAAGCTTATTCTATTTCAATAAATATTTATTACTTGAGAAATTATGTATATAAATAAAAAATGGCCGCCAACAATCACAATCACCGTTAATTTGCCACCGTGTCACTTATAGATCATCATTTAACATTTCAAAACATACATACATACGATCATACGTACACAGTAAATGGCCATGACAATAGCAAAACATACTTGGATAACTATTTTGTGTACCAAAATCCAAGATGGCCGCCAAATATCACGATTTATCATCAATTTACATCTATTGGATAGCATTAATAATTTAAAACAAGTAAACAGTATTACATTGACACAGTAAAACAAATGGTAACACATGCTTGGATAAATGTCTAGTTTACCAAATTCTAAGATGGTCACCATAAGTTCACATTGTACCGCAGGAATTTATTAGTAAGCGTTATTTAATACTGGATAAGACAATTACCGTCATGTTTATTTGTCTGTTGTGACACGGTTTATAATTTGGAAATTATTATAATATACCTGAATAAGTATTGCCTTTGTATGAAACAGACATAGCCATTTTGTTACTTTCATTTTGGTATATTTGAATTCTGAAAGCAGTAATATTACGCAGGGATGGTGAAATATTTAAAATTATACAATTACATGTCCTTCATATTAATATTTCTGAGCTTCAACCTATATGTTGGACGATATGACATCCAGTATATTGTCTTCATTAAGTTAAACAGTAAACTTTGTTTTGTCTCACTGACATAAAAATATTACAGACATAGCTTCATACGCACTTAAGTGTTAGCGAAGTATAATTATATAATTAAGTCTAAAACTACTGTACTCCATCAGACTATTTTCTATTTTTACTGAGCGGATTTCATGAACATTATGTTAACGACATACATGTATCGCATACCAATACCCAGTTTTCTAATATCATAAGCATTGTACTGTTACATGCTCATTATAAGCTGCCTGTGAAACTCATTTTAATACTGCCATAACTATGTTATTTAATCACTAGTCATGATCTAATTCACACCAGTCAATTATAATCTTCCGATATATGTCTTGTTGCTTCATGTGTGGGTCCGTCATTGACAGGCACCACTGCTACATATTTCATATAGCAATAGGTTTCACACAACCGCGGAATGTGTTACTATTTCGACGTTCATTTAAATAAACCACACATATGATATATAAACACGGATATCTACTGCGCATGTTTCATACTTATTACTTACTTATTATAAACCCTATTTGATAACCGCCAGGAAATCAATTAATTCCTAAATCACTCACTAATTAAATAAATGAGAAAACAGCAGTGACAATAAAATAAAATACAAAAAGCCACTCACGTACTATCCAAGGAGGCACAAAACCGTACCCTGTCAAATTGTCAGTGATCACTATAGTTGAAGACACGGTTAAACCTGGTTAGCATGGCGTTACAATGCCCGCACGGTCTCCTCAGCGTCTTATTATGGCGCACAGAGACATTAACATAGAGGAAATATACAGCGACAAAATAAAACGGCCAATAAGTCAACACCCTGACATTGACAAACCGCACCACTATAGTGTAATGTGCGACAATCATGTAACATGTTACCCATGCGTACAATGAAACAAAACATTTGCTACAAAAGAAGGGACAATATGATCAAATTTAGTAGCATTGTGGAAACTGTCGCTATATCTGCTGAACAACATTTTTTTACACATGCCATGTAATTACAAGCACGTCATAGCAACAGTGTACTTCAAAGTAATATCAGTAGCGCTTAAAACACGACATATATAGTAAAATCCTACTCATAACTGCATTTGACAGCATCCGCCCTCAGCACTAGTTGACGTCAACAGATGTAAATGTCCTGATAGTAAGTAAATGATAGCCAATTCGAACATCAGGTCAACATCCCCGCTCGGTGTATAGAATACACTTCAATGGTTGTCATGGGTAGAAATTGTAGTCGACTATATGTCTGGCAGTGACTAACTTAAGTTAGTATAATGCATTATCCAAAAACATGGAGTGGTCTGTTGAAATAGTTCCAGGACATGTTGTAGAATTGGATATTAAATGTTTCAGTATCAGTTGAATTTAGTATGAAAGAAATATGATTGAAAATAACACTGTGTAGCTGGTGAAAAATGGCAAATATTATCATCCACGCTACATTGGAAAGTACATATTGTAATGCTAATCTGGTTAACTAAGTGTTTAGCGGTATGACATTAGACAATTATTTCAACGCTTGCCAGTTGCAATGTTTCATCTGTGTGACTGGTGTAAAGTTTGTGTAGCTACCCGTAATTAATAGACAGGACATTGTCGCATAACATATTGTTGTATGTTATGAAACAGATACCGTTCTACTTGAAATGTATGTATCTTTTATGTGTTAAATACTAGTCGCAAGGATTTCATGATGTTTTTGATTTGTATAAGTATGTATGATCGGTGAGCACGTAAAAACTATTGTCTGATGGAATCTGAATAAATGGACCTGTCCATGACATTTCCAACATTTGCGTGGCAAATGGTATGCCATGGAGTAAACGCGCGATAAAGTATATATGGCGTGGAATCAACGCAGCCGACACACACTTAGGTTTGTGGCAGCCACGTACAAAGTTCAAACACTGCGTTTTTTGTCTCGCCCGCGAAAGGGAAAGCGAGACATAGGTTTTGCTTTTCCGGCGTCGGTGGCGGCGGCGTCATCATTCAATGTTAAGTTTTCGTGTTACGTTTCATGTTACGGTCATTACTTCAACACCTTGTCAGCTACAGTATTCTAACATTATACATACCTTTACTATGATATGTACATGAAAATAAGACTATTAAAAAAAAAAAACGGCGGGCCCCAGGGTCTCCAAGGTCAAGGTCAAACTCTATTTGTTAATACTTTCAATGTTAAGTTTTTGTGTTACGATCATTACTTCAACACCTTATCAGCTACAGTCATCAAACTTTATACATCCCTTTACTATGATGTTTAGAGGAATATAGGACTATTAATTTGTTTTTCTCGGTCCCCAGGGTTAAGGTCAAATTCTATTTTTTTTAATACTTTCAATGTTAAGTTTTCGTGTTACGATCATTACTTCCAACACCTTATCAGCTACAGTCATCAAACTGTATACATCCCTTTACTATGATATGTATACTCAACAAAACTAGAAACGTCCCTGTTTTATAGCCTGTGTAGCTCTGTCTATGTATGTACCACATGTTCAAAGTACATGTATTTTAAACCGTGGCGATGTTCAGAATACGATCGTGTAGAGTTTAGCCGATACACACGGTTTACATAGCGGCCAGTGACCGGAACGTTGATTTCCACGCTATACTTGTCATCGATAAGGTGATTCAGTTCATGTCGTACCATTCATGCGGTAGGGGCTATTCGGAAAATTAAAAAACTTTTTTAATTTTTCACTGTTTTCGATATGCCACGGCTTTCCGAAAACGAGCGAAATCAGGCAATTGGGATGCTTGCGGGTGGGATGGCCGCCAGGGCGGTCGCGCCTCGGTTTGGTTGCTTTCGGAAGACGATTGATCGTCTTGCAGCCCGTACCAGCAGACTGGGGCTGTTCACGACCGGCAGCGACCTGGTAGGCCTCGTGTAACGACGGCTAGAGCCGATCGTTAACATTACGTTGACGCACTTTACGTCAACGTCGATTCGCAGCCACAGTCACTGCTAGGCGATACGGTGTCTCAGGGCAGACCATTCGCAACCGGTTACGTCGTAACGCCCAACCAATCCGGGCACGCCGCCCGTACACTGGTCAGATAATGACCCAACGTCACCGTGCTGCCAGACTGTTATGGGCGCGACGTCATCTGAACTGGAAAAGGGCTGACTGGAACCGAGTTTTGTTCACCGATGAATCTCGGTTCACAGTTAGTCATGCTGACGGAAGATTACGGGTATACAGGCGTAAAAATGAAAGATTCACCGATTGTTGCATTGTTGAGAAGAACAGGTTTGGGGGAGGGAGCGTAATGGTCTGGGGTGGGATCATGGGAAACCGGAAGACAGATTTGGTTGTTGTACAGGGCAACATCAATGCACAACGTTATGTTGCAGATGTGCTAAATGCACATGCCTTACCATTTATCCGTCAGCATGGTCCTGGTGTGACATTGATGCACGACAATGCCGCCCTCACGTAGCCAGGGTCACCACTCAATACTTACCAGCGCAAAAAACGTCGACGTCATGCCATGGCCCGCGGTCTCCCCGGATCTCAATCCCATTGAGCACATATGGGATGAGCTGGGCCACAAAGCACGAGCTAACCATCAGATTGACAATGTTCGCGATCTTACACGGGCGTTACAACGGGAATGGAGGAATTTGCCCAACGCACTGGTATTGCGTTACGTCACGTCGATGCGGCGTAGGATCATTGCATGCATTCATGCAAATGGTGGCCACACTCGGTACTAACGAGATTTACTGAATTTGCCACATTACTTATTGAAATTCCATCTCTAAACATTAAGTAACACATTTCTGAGTTTTTGTGATTTTTGATTTTGACCCCTACCGCCCTTGGCCGGTTATCTCTCGAATATTTAACAAGATATCCAAATGCAATTTATTGGCTTTGATACAGAAATGAATGAACTTGTTTTTCCATTTTGATTTTTAAAAGTAACCCTTTTGGTTTTTGATGAATCTTTCCTTAAACATGGAGGGACGTTTCTAGTTTTGCTCAGTATAGATGAATATACGATTATTAAAAAAAAAAATCTCTGGCCCCAGGGTGAAGGTCAAGGCGGAACAAGGCGAGACATTTGATTCCACGGAATTCTTGTTGACAATATACGTGTTCAGAATCGCGAGATTTGTTCGATTTGGAATAATAAATGTACCAGGTAAGAAAACGTAGGATATGCATACTTACACGACGTCCGATTTCTCAGGGCCTGTAAGATAATTTGTTAATATTGCCAACGTTTTATTGACATATTTGTCATGTAGCTACAGTTTTCTATAAACAATCTGAAGTGTTTATCAATGGCTTATTCATGTAATTGAAAGTAATATATCATTATAATCCTAATATAATGTTATTTGTGGAATAATGAAACGTGAAAATGTCATGTTTAAGTCACATTATCGTTTTCCCATGCCCTGGCTCAAATATTAATGGTATCTATAAACATATAGGAATTTGTGAAATTATGATTTTCTAAGAGTTTCGCATGATCAAGTCACATCAGGCTGACACGTTCAATACAGTTGACACTGTAATAAACAAACATTCACATATAGTGTTAACGTAATATCTAAGTGAATACATAATATATGCTTATTTCGTTGTGAGTCGTACATTGCTAGGTCTTGGAGTATACATTGATGCCCGTTGAAAACTCTGCGCTTACAGCATCAGGCTCGCCTTTAGGTATACTATTTATATTTTATATAATCCACAGGAACAAATATTGACATTGCAGTGAGGAGTATGTTGATCATTAAACGTAGCTGTCATTCCGAAACTAGTAGTATGGCCGAGATTCATTACACTACTAGCACAGCAATATGACGTGTACACCATGTCCTTGAAATTACAATAATAAATGATACATTTCGATGCAAATAGATGATAAATCATGCTGATATTAATGGCATCGCAGATTAATCAAACACACATGCATAACAACTTCACTAAGAACATAGTAAACATAACATTGCACAAATAAATGGTTTCGGAAATGCATGGCTTTATTCAAAATTGAAGCATAATGCACAGTGATTAATTGACCAGCGCGTCGCGCGTCAAATACACACACGTGTTTGGCTTTGACACACCAACATTCAGATTTTTTTCTTCCATACGATAAACACATCATTTATTTCAGAAGAGACCAATTTAACACACAAACTACAAATGTTAGAAAAAACACCGATACATGGTGGAATACTAATTTTGGCAGCCATCTTGATTGAATATAAGTATCATCATTAAATATTCAAATGAAAGCTGATTTTGATAACGCTATCAAACTAATTTATTTTGCCTAATTCATCAATTTGTGATTGGCGTTAAATACTTGAAATATAATGCCTTTGTCAAGGTCATTACCAAGGTCAGGAATGATCGAGACAAAATTGTCTCCCCTATTATCATAAGAACCAAGTATACTTCAATTGTTATGACGTTATGGCCAATATAGCTTTGTTTGACGAACGAAAAGTGGTAACAATGCAGTTGAAGTGTAAGGGATAGGCTAGAGTAGGTAAGTACACGTAGTCACTTAATCACTTATAATGACAAACTATATTACATGGGGAACACACAGGAATACTGATAACATTGATATGCTAACATCACTGTTCTGTGCATGTACTATAAATTACAAGGTTGTAAGCAATCGACTGTTATACTTTAACGCAACTTAAAAGCTATAGACGAATAAAACTCTAATGTGGTACTCAATGGGTCCCGTAGTGGACAATAGTATGAATTGCACAAGTACTTTGATGATCGCTAATCAAAGTGAAATTATACAAGTATAACAAAATGGCAGAACGAACATTTGGAGGACAAATGACAATCATCTGAGCTACCACCCCAATTCTGGCGTAATCTCAATAGATAGTGGTAACCACTGAGTATTCAGTACCCAAGGTCTGCCTCACCCG